>CM077350.1:55151164-55751164 GCA_039655645.1 Ammopiptanthus mongolicus | reverse complement strand
ACTCATTAAGATTCCAATTAGTATTCAACAATTTATTAGCGAATAAAACTAAAAAGAAAAATTTATGCCAAAAAAAATGTGCACTATCCAACCCCAAAAGTAAACATCCGAAGCCCTGATAAAAAAACAGAGCAATAACACATACCAATTTGCACTTGAATCAGTTGAAAAATTTTAAAAAAAATATACAGATATATAAAAAAGAAGCAAACTTTATTAAAATTAACAGTTGCAAACCCAATAAAAAAAAGGTTTAGAAAAATCGGGAAAAAAAACACCCTAAACCCCAATAACAAAAGACTCGATGATTAAAAAATCATAACTTTGATCATGAAACAGAAATATCGGTCGAAAAATAAACAATCGGATAAGAGAATTGAAGAAAAAAGAACTAACCACTTCGAGTGCCCTCTTCCTCTTAAACTTCATATCGGAACTGAGAGCATCGCAAGAATCAGAGAAAACGATTCAGCGAGAGACGATCAATTCCCCCAAACAATCGAGAATTGATCCTCCAAACGGATGGAAAATCCAATTGTTGAAAGGAATGAGACAATAGAAGTGAATTTTGAGAGTGAAAGTTGAAAGTAGAGAGAGAGAGAGAGAGAGAGAGAGAGAGAGAGAGAGAGAGCGAGAGAGTAGAGAAAGAAGGGATTTGGAGAAGAAAACCTGAACTGAAAGGAAGAAGCTGTGAATAGAATAGCGTGGTTTACATAGAACCTATATTTATTGAGCAAGCAAAATTATTTAAAATAAAATAAAATAACACTAATATATCAAATAAAAAAATTGGTTTAATTAATCCATAACAATCTTTAACTATTTGATAATTTCCAAATATATCCCTACACCTTCAAAGTTTGTGATTGGATATTTGAACTTTTAAAAGATTGGTAATTAAGTCCTTGTGGATATCTTTGTTAGGGTTCCTTATGTTTCGTTATGATTTCAATAAAGTATAAATACTTAATTGAGTTTTTTCAAAAAGTATAAGGACCTAATGATTTTGTATACAACGGATTCAATTACAAATTTTTAAAAGTTCAGAGACCTAATTACAAATTTATAAAATTAAATAACTTATTTAAAAATTCTCAAATAGTTCAAGGACTTACGAATTAATTAAATTTAAAAAGAAACAATGTTATTCGTCTTCAATATAAAAAAAAATTAAATCTTTTCCTAAATTTTTCTTTTTCCTTTTGGTACATTCTTTCTTTTTTTCCTTTTTCACAACACATGATACTTTATAGCATCTCTTTGTTTTAAATTTTTTTTCTATTGCAAACGAAAAACACATTTTCCAATCAGTGGTTTTTCAAAGCTCCTCGCTCCTTTCTTTTTTCTAACGCTTGTTGGAGGTCTCCAGAACGTTAAAACAAATAGGTTGATAATATTTAACTTGACTTACTAAACTTTTTGGTTCCTACAAATATAGACACTTTTGGTTTTGGTCCTTATTTTTTTGTTAGGTTTCGGTGTTTTTAACTTTTAAAATTTTTGAACTAATCCAGACTATTAGGATGCATCATTAACGGATAACGTGTCTAACAGATTACCACCTTAATATGGCCTCTTGACAAAAAAAAATATTTTTTAATGTCACGCGACATTTACCAAATAAAATAATTATTTGTATTAATTATAATTATTAATTTTATTATCTATTTCTTAAACATTTAGTATGTATTTAAATATCAATTTTATTATCGAAAACATTCAGAAACCCTTCTCTTCTTCTCTTCGAGGGTAAAGACCGAAGGGAAGCGAAAGTCTCCAACAGAGGATTAATCCCATTTGTACCCCCAAACACAAACAAATTATCACCAATGGCTTTGTAGGTATGGTTGTCCCTACTGATTGCGGGTTAGCAAAAATCAATAACATCATCATATACGACAAATGGGGTCGTACACTTCAATTCAGAAACCAGAAGCCGCATCAGCCTCTTACCTTCAATGAGTCATAGAGATTCGACACTGATTTCCGGTACACTAAAAAGTTGCTTGCAATAGTGCGCGATAAACCAATGAACCAGAAGCCGACGATAGTTCTCCGACGGTACCCTCGTTTCCGATAACGTCTCACTAAGGTTCTTCACATCTAGAACCACCTCCTGTGCCCTGAATTGTAGGGTTTGAGAGAAATTGGGCATAGATTCAAAGAGGGTTTTAGCCAAATTTCGTTTTCAAAGAGAAGCATAGTGTAGGGTTTCTCAATGTTTTCAAAAGTTTTAGGGATGGAAAAAAAAAGTATTTTTAATATTTGAAAATAATTATTAAAAATGTATTTTTAATAACTCTTAAAAAAATTAGATAATAAAATTAATAATTATAATTAATAAAAATAATTATTTAATTTGGTAAATGTCACATGGCATTAAAAAATAATTTTTATGCCACATGGAGATGCCGAGGTGGCAGTCTGTTGGACACGTCATTAATTAATGGAGGCAATCCAAAGTTTTAAAAGTTAAAAACACCGAAACATAACAAACAAAAAAAGGAACCAAAACCAAAAGTGTCTATATTTGTAGGACCAAAAAGACCATTAAGCCATTTAACTTTTTAAACTTTTAGAATCTATCATTGAAAGTAAAAAAAAAAGGTAAGTTTTCTTTAAAAACAAAATTAACTTTCAATGTCTTTTTCATCTTTTTATTAGTGAAATATAAGTTTTTCATCCATTGTATAAGCATACTTTTTTTGGGTAACCATGTTATTGGTACGAAATATCCACCATCGTAAACAATGATTAATATTCGTCAGGGGACCTGAATGACATTTTAAGGGCTACACCTCTTCCAACCAGGTTTTCTCCATATGCAAGAGGCAGGAATCGAACACCTGACCACTTGCTTTAAGCTTTATTAGATTTGTCTTATCTATTTAAACTTTTAAATTTTAAATTTTCAACAATCTTATTCGCTGATCTAACAAAAAATACTGAGTTTTTTTTAGGGTGAAAGCTCTTTTTTTTATGGTGTTATAAATATTTTCTATTAATGGAATTATGGTCTAGTTAAATGTATAGATGACTGAAAATGTTGTGAAATAGAAATTTAATAGAGTTGACAGATATTGATAAAGAGGATAATTTGATATATTGTTGGTGTAAACAAAACCAATCATATATCACCTCAACTATGACTTTTAAGGTAGTAATTATAAAAATCAAGTGTAACATCCTATAAAATCCAAATATGAATAATTACAAAACATTAATTTATTAAAAGGCGTAAGGTAGAGGATTGAGAGTATAAAAGCCTTAGATAGAACTTAGAAGGATTTTTAGTAATCAAATTCGGCATGTTTCCAGATATATGGTCGCACATAGGGGGTGTACAGTCATGCATAGTGTGAAGCCCGTGCTATTTAAGCATAATCATTGCACTACATCACATCGATGTTGGATACAGATCGAGCTTAAGGATGCACAGTCGTGTATGGTGCATGGTGAAGCACGACTCAAGCTTGTTTTGCACAAATGATGCACGGTCTTGCATTGTTTTTCGAACAGGTCCGCGAGTGAGCAAAGCACGACCCATAACTAAAGATGCACAACCGTGCATTGTGTCGGGATTATGTTTTTCACATATTCACGTGAAAGAATGTGGAGGGACTCTCAAATATGGTAGTTAAACATCTTTTGGTGCGATTTTGGAACCGTAATTCACCTAAACGCTCACAACATCTGTTGAGGAGAGTTCAAAGGTTTGGGGGGAAGAAATTTGTGGAAAAATGGGGCCTAGGAAGAATTCGCTCTTATAACACTTGGAGCTACAAAAAGTGAGTAAAACACATTTTTCTCACTCTTCCATGGTACAATTTGTATAAGGGTTTGGGTTTAATTTTGAAAATAAGGTTTTGGGTTTTTCAATGGAAAGTTGGGTTTTGCAAATTAAGGGTTCAAGAACAAAGGTTTTTTTAAAAATTGGGGGTTTTCCTTTAAAGTTGAAATTGGTATGTTAATGGTTGTTTTTGTTGAGTGATTTAAATGTTTCATGCTCCTTGATGTATTTGTGAATTATTTGTGAGTCCTATTTGTGATATGTGATGTCTATGTGTTATTATGGCATGAGTTTGACCATTGTTATTGATACATGTGGCATTATGTTATGTTTGGGAGTCATTTGGAATGATCATATGATATTATGCATGTGTTTAGATACCTCCTTTGGAAGGAGACGAGTGCATAGATACCTCCTCTTGGAGAGGCGGTAACAGACCTCCTCTTGGAGAGGTGATGACTTATGGTGGATAACTCCTATTGAAAAATGGAAGGCAATAGGATGTCATTGTATGAATATGAGCTCATAGACCTTAAAGATAGTGATTATGGAAACCACAGTGTTGTGTTTATTGAAAAATTACATTGATTTTTGAAATGAACATGTGGAAATGTTCCGTATGTTGGTGGATTGAAATGCTCTGTCATGTTATATTGCTATTTGTTTTTTTGGTGTAGTGGTTTTGGAATTTTATTAAATAAATACTATTTTTGTACTATTTAAAATATTTTGAAAAATAGCGGGTACCATGATTGTTTTTTTAGGTTACTGTGCCTAATGAAAACAACATCTGTGCGAACTATTTTATGAATGTGTTTCTTTCACAAAGATTTTCAATGATCATTAGTGTTGTTTTCTGAGCCCAAAAAGGACGTTGTTGAGAACATGGATACTTAGTAGTTTGTATAGCTTTTAGTATTAAGGACATGTACGATAAAGTATCTTTAGTTTATTTTTATTTAATTTAGGATATTTGGTTAGTAGACGCGCTGTTTTGAAACAATGATTTTATTAAGATTTGTATAGATTTTCTTAAAATTTATAATATGATTTTAATTTAGACTTTATATATATATATATATATATATATATATATATATATATATATATTCTTAACTCTATTTTTTTTGTACAAGAAGAGAAAAATGAAAAAGAACTGCAACCTATTAAAAGAATCCGATGAGATGTCTCTAAGGAGCTCCAAAGAAATCCTAAATGATGGATTGTCAAGAGTTGAGAAGGCAATCTCATGAGCAACACCATATTTAGCTAGGTTGTCTGCGCATAAATTAGCTTCTCTAAGAATAGGAGTGAGAAGCACATGCCAGCTCCCTTCCAAGAGAGAAAGAATACCACAAATAACAGCCTCATACCTATGAGGTGAGTTTGCAGGAAGCTAAAGAAGATATCAATGCACTTCATTTGTCATTGAACATACTGCTTCTGGTAATAACTTCTTTCATGTGGGCTTGATTTGTGTTAAGTATGTAAGTTGTAGATTTTGACCGTGTAAAATGTTGTGGTTCTTATCTAATTCAAACTTGTATTACTGTCGAAAACATAGATACTCATGTTCATATAATCGATATTTTCTCTAATGTTTTTTTTATAAGGAAAAATATATATTGATCAAAGTACAAGGGATATTTAAACCCATATATAAGAATCACTAAAACCTTCCTAAAAATAACCAAAAGCACTACCTATACAACAATACATTAGTTCCATATTAACTGAAAATATCAACCACTATAGATCCAATAATAACTCCACCACTGACTTTGTAACATAGAAATAAGCCCCTAGACAACTGATATTTTCTCTAACGTTAAAAGAAACATGGAGACATATATATTACTTAGGCTTGAAATAGATGATTGTTTACCCTTGCTTGTAGGCACCAGATGTACGAAGTGGGGGCTTCATCGCCTAACAACGTCATCAGATGCAAGTAACACCCATGAGTGTGTGGATCATCCGAGTCCTCATTGATCACTTTCTTGTCAAAATTAAAATATTGATAACTTTAAGATTTTTATATAATTTTGAAGTTGAATCGACGTAATTGTATCGAATTGGTTACTTTAGCCAATTAATGATTCTGTATTTTCTTTTTAAATATATTTTCTCTAAGTTATATGTATCTTTTATAGCTTTTATATGAAATTAATTATCAACGTGAAACAATATAAAAAAACTATAATACAAATAAAATAACAGTGGTTTCTGACTAACATAATATTAATGTTTTAAAAATGATTTTATTTAGATTATGACAGTTCCAGTTGCTGTGACATTTGATTATGGTTGTTCCAAATTGCCTTTTAATGCATAAAATTATGGTAGTTTTAAATCGTCATCTTATACTGCAAATTATGGCAATTGGCATTTGATACTGAAAATTATGGTGGTTCAAACTGCCATATTATTCTGCAAATTAGGGCAGTTACAACCGCTGTTTTATAACGAAAATTATCGCTTTTATGGTGAAAATTATGGCGGTTTGGATTGTCGTTTTATATATATATATATAAAAGCATTCATCGTTTTATACATGCAAATTATGGCGGTTGAAAATTAATGTATTATACCGAATTACGGACACAATTATGACAGTTGTTGTTACCACCATTAATGCAAAATACGACGGTTGAAATCGCTGTTTTTTTGCCTAAACACGATTTTTTGTAGTGCAGGTTTGTGGATGTCGAGTACTAGTTTAGGTGTTCTGATGATTTGTGGTCGATGATGGCATGTATTTGAGGCTGAAAGAAAATTCGATCGAATATCATATTGGGCTGGTCAGGTATCGGGTTTCAACGTACAAAATCCAAGAACTAAACCAGTCGAGATCAAATTTAATAAAGTTTACCCGAATTGATCTGAAAAATTAAATCAATCAATTCGTTTTATCAAATTGTCTGAGTCAAATTGAATTAATTTACAATTAATTACATGTGATTTTCAATAACAAACTCATACATTAAATCTAAAATTTAAAAATATATTATACTAAAACAACAAATATCTTTTTCAAAAAAATATATGAAGTTTGGTGTTTTGTTATTTATCTATGGTTTAGAATTTTATATTCAATTTATATTGAATTGTGGATATTTTATTTTATATTATATTATATCATTATCTGATGCGCATCAAACATCGGATAGGATCTTATCATGCTCATATCTTATCCTTATCCAGCTCTCATATCATATCCATCTTTATCCTATCATGACCACCAAAGGAGCCCATAGTGACTTAATGCAAACCCTTTTATGCACTCGGGGAAAGTTTTTTTTTTGGCTGTTGTTTTGGTAGAAGTATGTTTAATTTTCAGAAAGCAATAAACATAGAGAATTTTTTGGAAGGAAAAAGCTCCTCTAAATTGAACAAAAATGTAAAGTGAGAAAATAAAGGTGTATCTATACTTGATTAGTTAAAATGAGTTGAGATTTCAATACACTTTAGCTAATCAAAGGTGAATACACCGTTACTTTCTTACTTTACACTTTTGCGTACTTTAAATAAGCCTAATCCTTTTTGGAAATCTATGATTTTTGACATCCTTTAATACTAATGGAAATAAAGTTAACTTTATCTAAGCTATTTTTACCTAAAAATTCCATTTTTATGTTTTAGGTAGCTTTAAATTTTTTTCCCTAATTTTATAGATCTCAAATAGCTAGTTAAGTGCTTAGTCTACAAAATCTTAAACAAAATTTTGAAAGGATACAATGAGATAGCCGTTTAAGATATACACACCATTATATAATAAGATAAGATAAACTCACAATCTGTACACAATGCTAAATATGAATGTTCAACAGTGAATCAATATGAATTTAACAAATTGAATCACTTAATATTATTTTAATGATTATTTATATCAAATTTTAGATAAATTAAGTATTAATAAGTATATAATCTTTTAGTCGAAATTTATTTATATTTTAAATAAAGTATCCTACGTTAAAATAAAATTGTGCAATGAAGTATGAACTAATTCTTAAATTTTATGAAATTTTGTAGACTTGATATGCCTAATATAACTTTTAATTCAATTGTTGGATTAATGAAATTCAATGTCCATAAGAAGTTATTAAACAGAGTAACTATGACGAGAGACTTGTGAATAGCTTCTATTATTGGATAAGTTTCTTACAAAATCAATAGTTGGATTGAAAGCTCCTATTATATAGATCATATATGCAAAATTTCACATTAATCCGAATTCGTTTACTACTTCAATGTTATACATCAATATTGATGTAATATATACTTTTAAAATATATGAAAATAAGAGCTATTTGATTTCATTTTATTGATGTTCAAATTTTCTAAAATTTTAGACAAATGATCTTTATGATAGATAGTTATAATTCAATCACTGGATTGATAAAAATTATATTACACAAAGAGTTATTACATGATATAAAAGTGCTAAGTCCTACACGGGTGAAAGTGGATTTTCCTCTCTCTCTCTCTCTCTCTCTCTCTCTCTCTCTCTCTCTCTCTCTCTCTCTCTCTCTATATATATATATATATATATATATATATATATATATATATACTTCCACATCAATTCGAAAATGTTTACTTATTTATTGATATACATCAAAATTAACATAACTAATAGGGATTCGTTTATTCTAATGTAAGCTAAAAGCGTTTTCATCCTCATGAATAACTTTTTATTAGATAAATTTTTGCAAAATTAACCGTTGGATTGGAAATTCATATTATATATATATATATATAAATCATATATATAAAATTTCACATCAATCTAAAATTGTTTAGGGTTAGTTTGCTTTGTTGCCAATTTTCTTTGATAACGTCAAAAATGTCATCTTATTTTTATTCTATTTGCTATTTTCAAAAATCAGGAAATAATGAAAACAACAAACGGTAAATTGAAAACAAAGCAAACGGTCATTTACTATTTCGTTGATATACGTCAAAATTAACATAATATATAGTTTTAAAATATATGAAATTAACGTAATATATAGTTTTAAAATATATGAAAATAAGAGCTATTTAACTACATTTTTATTAATGTTCAAAATTTCTAAAATTTGAGACAAATGATCTTAATCATAGATAGTTATAGTTCAACGCTTATATTGATAAAAAAAAATACATTTCATTAGGAGTGTTAAGTAAGTTGAACGTTCCTCCAATATAATATATACTTTTAAAATATATGAAAATAAAAGTTATTTGATTATATTTTTATTGATATTCAAATTTTCCAAAATTTTAGAGAAATGATGTAGATGATAATTATAATTTAATGACCAGATCAATAAAAATTATTTTGTATACAAAGTTATTAAATGGTGTAAGAGTGTTCAGCTTTAGGCCAGTATTATTTTACACCAATAAATTATTTTAAACGGCCACACAAGAAGAGACCATGATAGACTGTTTAAGGGACTGACTGTCCATTGTCCCAACTGATACGACTTTTGGACAGATTCCTTTCATTGCAATATGAATGCTATTAATTGGATGGCTTAATTGTACTTTTGGTCCCTCAGGTATCACGATTATATAATTTTGGTCCCCCTGGGTTTTAATTGCGCCAATTGGGTCCTTCAAGTATCACGATTGTGCAATTTTGGTCCCCCAAGTTTTAATTGCGCCAATTGGGTTCCCCAAATATCATAATTGTGCAATTTTGGTCCCCCAAGTATCATGATCGTGCAATTTTGGTCCTCCAAGAATCATGATTGTGCAACTTTTAACTAGAGATGGCAATTTTACCCGCACTCGTGGATATCCACGGATAAAATCCGTAACGGGTACCCGTTTGGGGAGTTTAATGGGTACCCGCTTGTTAATGGGTGGGGACGGGTATTAAGATACCCGCACTCGCGGGTACCCGTCCCCGATGACACTATAGTCATCTCAATGTTTTTAGTCAAGAAGTTTGGTAGAAGAGCATTATTTCTATGCTACTTTTCTAGAGTTCCATCAATCAAATGTAGTGGTAACCAATAACCAATGTAGCAATGGTCATTTAATTAATTGCTTGTTGGACTCTTTGTATATTGATATATGGATAGGATATCCGTGATATTGGATTTTTATTATGAACCAATGCTCATAATTTCAATATCAGGTATTTTCTTTTTTTATGGGTCCAACCCCATGTAATTATATATTCTTTGTATATAGAGATATTATTAATAATTAAATGAGCATTGATAAAATGATTCACTATTGAAATTTTAATATATCCGTGGATATTCGTAATACCCGTGGATATCCGTAAAATCCGTTAAAAACCCGTTTAGCGGGTACCCGCTTGAGCACGGGTGGGGATGAGGGAGTACTACCCGCACCCGCCCCGCCCCGTTGCCATCCCTACTTTTAACATCAATAACCTACGAAGCACATGTGCGACTGATTTGACACTTAATGAGACTAGTTTGGCAGCTTACATGTCATTCTTATGTGACATTTAATGATGTGCATTTAATTATTAAATTATGTGAGATGTCAATGATGTCTTATAAGAATGTCCCGTAAACTGTCAAGTTGACTTCACTAAGTGTCAAATCATTCCCACGTGTCCTATGTTGGCTACTGACGTTAAAAATTGCACAATCGTGATAATCCGGGGACCAAAATTGCACAATCATGATACGTGGGGGACCCAATTGGCACAATTGAAACTTGGGGGACCAAAATTGCACAATCGTGATACTTGGAGGACCCAATTGGCGCAATTAAAACTCGAGGGACCAAAATTACATAATCATGATATCTGGGGGACCAAAAGTACAATTAAGCCTAATTGGATTAAAGAACACGCACAGGGACACTGTCCTCGGTTCCACTGTTATTATATTTCCATCTTGTATCTTGCTAAATGGCCAAATGGGGTCATCAATACTATGGCTTAAAGTTTTAGTTGTATCTTTTCCAAGTAGTTTCTAGTATTAAGAAAAAAATGCATCTTGCTGTTAAAAGAAAATGAAAGAAAGAAAAAATGCATCTTTGACAATCTCAACCAAAGAAAAATGCATCTTTCACATTTGAAAAGAAATAATTAAAAATTGTACACCAAAAATTAAAAGAAATAATTAAAAACTACATATAACTAAATGAAAACCAACCGTCCTTTTTAACCGTCCTTCGAATTGGAACTTCCTTAGTAGCGAAGCAAAAGTTTCTTAGATGTGTTGATCCTTGAGGCCTAGGGCAACTTTATTCCACCTTCTAGACAGGACATTGATTCTTCTTCGAGTATAACAAGAGAAACAATTTGCATAATTTATAAAATTAGATAAATTATATGACGGATCCAGAAATTTTAATTAGTGAGGGTAAAAAATAATCTATAAATATTTTTATTAAAAAAGTATTATAAATATGTATAAGAGAAAAAAAATTGATATTAAATAGACAAGATATGACGTGATCCGATTTCAATGTGAAATATATATCAATATATGAGAAATGAGAAGCAATTCATCAAATAAAAAAATGATAGATTACAAAAGTAATTTTTACTGTTACCAAAAGTTAGACAATAATTTGATATGTGGAGGCAAAATCAAAATTATTAAATACTGTAATTTAAAACTTTTTTGCCTAGTAGGGGCAATTGCCCCCATTCCATTGACTGTAGATCTGTCCTTGCATACAATCCACTCACTGATTGATTGTACTTCGAAGATAAAGCTCCACCAAAATAAGCAAAGGTATAAAGGGAGAAAATAAGAGTTATCCTTGGTTTATTAAAATGCGTAGATATCTCAATCCATTTTAACTATTCAAGGATGAATGCATTCTTACTTTCTCATTTTATATTTACTCACATTACATGAATCTGATCGGTACATCAAAATAAATCATTTCCTTGATACAAAACATGAGAGAGTATTTGTTGTCCCATTTATGTGTATCATATTCTATTCTCGTCAATAAAAGAAATTTTATTAAAATAATTAACTTTTTCAATTAAAAGAAATTTCATCAAAATAATTAACTTTTTTAATTAAAAGAAATTTCAAATTATATGACAAATTTAATATTATTGATGGAAAAAGAATATGATACATCAAAATGCGACCGCAGATCTTCATCACAAAACATGGAGTAATAACATGCCACAAAAAGACTTATGTTAGTATAAACTTGTTGAAGAAGTTGATTGATACAGCAATTAACAGATGTCAAGGATATCTCGACGCTTAGTTAAGATTGCAATTACAATGTTCAAGGGAGCTTGACTTGAGAAGCTGAAGGGTTGAATAGAAGTCATGTTTGAAACGTCGTGTACAAGATACCTACAGAGGAAGCACCCTTAGCAAAATCACAAAGTCTTATGGGCAAAGCCATGCCAATGTTTAACATGGCTAACTAACATGGCTAACAAGAGTGAAAGTATATGGATGTCAAATAATTTGTTTGACAAAGACAGGTAGCAATTTGATGAAGAGTATGCGGTGGGCTCATATGGGGGAACGAATGCAGTATAGTTATAAAAAAAAAGATAAAATAAATTGATTAGTTTTATATATTTATTTAAATTTTTATATTGGTCTTATAAGTTTTTTTTTTTTTCAAATTGGTCCTATACGTTATATTTCGTTTTCACGTTAGTCCTTTCCGTCAATTTCGACTTAACGCCGTTAGTTTTGAGCTGACGTGATATGATATTAGTACGACACGTGACTCTTGATTTAACGTCGTAAGGTCAAAATTAACGGAAATGACTAACGTAAAAACGAAACATAAAATATATGATCAATTTAAAAAAAAAATTTATAGGATCGATATAAAAAATTAAATAAACGTATTAGACCAATTAATCTATTTTACCTAAAAAAACAAGGGACAAGCTTAAAGGGCACAATGCACATAGATGATGTTGGAGAAGGAGCAATTGCAAACACAACAGAAGATTCCACTACTATCTGACACAGTTTTCACTTTGTTAAAATTGACATGATTGCCATCCGTTAGACAAGCTGGCAGTAGCTTAGGGTTGTGGCAATTTTTCCAATATATCACTCTTTTAATATTTATTTTCTAAAATATCACCCTTTTCAAATTATGTACCAAACTACCACTGTTTCGAAATTAAGTTAGAAGTCGTTTTTAGGATTAACGACTTCTCAACATAAGATTTAATAAATTTACTTTTAATCCCTTGAGAAGTCTGGTTTGCTAACCACGACTTCTCAAGGGCATATATTTTTTTTTTTTTTTGAAGTTCTATATTTAAATTAATTTAAATTATTATTGAAATTATTGAAATTAATTTTAATTAAGGTATAAATATTAAGGCAATTAATTTTATTAATTAAGATTAATAAAAAATTTATTTATTAAAACTAAAAGGGAAAATAATGACAAGTACCCAAATATTTTAGATATAATTAAGTAAACAAAAAATACAATAATGATAAGTGCACAAAAATTAATCTCCTAAGTGATGTCCAGTTCCACATCGTGGAGGTCGTCGGTTACGGCGTGGACGACTTTGATGTGGTTGTTCCTCATCTGCTGCAGCGGGTTGCGCTGCTTGTTGCACACCCTCGTTGAGATTAAGATTTGTGGGAGGCATTGAAGAACTAGCGTCGACTGGGAAGGGGAATGATGGAACGCCAAACGAGTACATACTTTGCATGTATGCGGCTGCCGACTGTGGCGTTCCGAGGTCTGTGCCAAACAGATTGCTATAAAATTCTCCATCACTGGAAGCGATAGAGTGTCGACCTTGGTCAAGCGGTGGGGAAGCGTCTCGCTGCATAGGGGTGTAGGCAAATGAATGGCGAGGCGGTTGGGGGTCATCATAAGCCATGGGAACCGGGGGGCTGGATTGGCGACGTGCATGACGCCGTGGACGCTGTTGGGTGGGCATACTTGGTCCAACATCCGAAACGTGTTGAGCATCACCCCGCGGGTCTTGCAACTGTTGCGGAATAGACAGGTACGGTCTCGAGTTCTGCCTAAACCACATCATATACTCAGCAGTGTGACACACATAACCCGGAATCGGTTGTCCCGATATGATGCCATTTCGGCGTTCTTGCCAACACTGGATCCATTCTGCATGCTTTATTCTCCAGTTTTCAGCGTGATTACCTCGCATGTCCAAGTCATGCAAGGCATCCATATTTGCAGGTTCTCTCGGTATTTCCTGCGAAAGACCAAATTGGAGCTTCACCCTATCTGTTTGATGCCATTCTACATTCTGGAAACATATGAGTGCGGTACTGGAAGTCCACAATCTGGATTCTCTATATGCTTCTCGTGGTATCACGCTCTGAAGATCTCTGTAAGGCAACCACAAAAACTGGTTACTTTCCATATGATCGACCCTCGATCTGTACCCCGTAATGTCACCCCGCGGAGTTCCGCTATACTGTAGTCCCCCGCCACTCCATCTAGTAAAATACATCGCAAGGTCAGTATAATAAGTAGAGGATGTAAGGTAATTTAACTATGAATAGAATCTTTACCGTCGTGCTAGTGGAAACGATGGTTCGCGGTTGCACCGTGGTGCAAGGAACGGCATGCGATACCATACCCAAGACTGTAGCAACAATACGCATCCACCCATACAGGCAGCGGCCGGTGCAGATGCACGACACATTTCCCTGTACAGATTTGCTAGACATGCCGTGCCCCAGCTGTATCTTCCAGCACTTGATGTATCTTCCAACAGTGGAAGATACATCAAGTGAACTCTGTTACCAGATTTGTCAGGCATCAAGAGCCCCCCGATCAAGCGTAAAATGTACGCTCTACAATAGGCTTGTACCTGTTGGACTGTTGCATCATGAGGGGGAGTGGCAAACGTTTGTTGCAACCACTTGAGTTTTATTTGTTGTCCCTTCATCTGATTAGACGGAGGAACCACACCTAAAAGTCGATGGCATTCTTCTTGCCAGGCAAGGAAGCTAGGTCCAGTAACGGGCAGTCCGTTCACACGCAATCCTAGCTGAAGAGCAACATCTTCCATGGTTATTGTGCATTCTCCGACGGGAAGATGGAACGTGTGTGTTTCTGGCCTCCACCTTTCTACCATTGCAAGAACCAACGATTTGTCAATCTTTGTGTGTCCCACTGTTGCAGCGATAGAAAACCCAGCTTGCTCCAAGTATGGTACAATCAGTGGACTTGGAGCCTCTATGGTATGTAGGTGACAATCAATGTGGTCCTGCAACCAAAAAGTAGAGTTGTAAGTATAGAAATAGTAAGGACCATTTAATGTAAATATCATTTGCAGACACTTACCATATCACCCACTTGCGATGACCTATGAACGTATTGCAGTCTTAGCAAATCCATTGAAGTGAAGTTTGTATGGTGTTACCTGTTGCAGGCTGAGTGAAGAATGAGGTTGACTGAAGAAATGAGGCTTAGTGAAGAAATGAGGCAGATTGAAGTTCAATTTATAGTGGTGAGTGGTGACATTATTGTGACCCGTCTGCCCCATCACCCGTCTGCTTCACCCGTCTGCTGCTTCACCATTTACTGTGCGCATGTGAGCGCATCAGTGACATTATTTGCTGCTGGGACCCGTCTGCTGTGACCATGTGAGCATGGCAGTGTGTCAGAATGACCCGTCTGCTGGTCATGTGGGTGTGTCAGTGCATTGGGCAGTATACTGTGCACATGTGAGCTGGTCTACTGTTTCACTTGTCTGCTTAGACAAGTGATGGGCAGACGAGTGAAACATCAGCTGATCACTTGTCTGAGGTTTCACTCGTCTAAGCAGACAAGTGAAACAACAGAGCTTAGACAAGTGAAGCCTCAGACAAGTGATCAGTTGATGTTTCACCTGTCTGCTTAGACAAGTGATGGGCAGACGAGTGAAACATCAGCTGATCACTTGTCTGAGGCTTCACTTGTCTAAGCTCTGATGTTTCACTTGTCTGCCCATCACTTGTCTAAGCAGACAAGTGATTCACTTGTCTGAGGTTTCACTTGTCTAAGCTCTGATGTTTCACTTGTCTGCCCATCACTTGTCTAAGCACACAAGTGATTCACTTGTCTGAGCTCTGATGTCTAAGCAGACAAGTGAAACCTCAGACTAGTGAATCACTTGTCTGCTTAGACAAGTGATGGGCAGACAAGTGAAACATCAGAGCTTAGACAAGTGAAACCTCAGACAAGTGATCAGCTGATGTTTCACCTGTCTGCTTAGACAAGTGAAACAGCACACTAGTGAATCACTTGTCTGCTTAGACAAGTGAAACAGCAGACTAGTGAATCACTTGTGTGCTTAGACAAGTGATGGGCAGACAAGTGAAACATCAGAGCTTAGACAAGTGAAACCTCAGACAAGTGAATCACTTGTCTGCTTAGACAAGTGATGGGCAGACAAGTGAAACATCAGAGCTTAGACAAGTGAAACAGCAGACTAGTGAATCACTTGTGTGCTTAGACAAGTGATGGGCAGACAAGTGAAACATCAGAGCTTAGACAAGTGAAACCTCAGACAAGTGAATCACTTGTCTGCTCAGACAAGTGATGGGCAGACAAGTGAAACATCAGAGCTTAGACAAGTGAAACAGCAGACTAGTGAATCACTTGTGTGCTTAGACAAGTGATGGGCAGACAAGTGAAACCTCAGACAAGTGATCAGCTGATGTTTCACTTGTCTGCTTAGACAAGTGAAACAGAAACACATCAGAGCTTAGACGAGTGAAGCCTCAGACAAGTGATCAGCTGATGTTTCACTCGTCTGCCCATCACTTGTCTAAGCAGACAGGTGAAACATCAGCTGATCACTTGTCTGAGGCTTCACTTGTCTAAGCTCTGATGTTTCACTTGTCTGCCCATCACTTGTCTAAGCAGACAAGTGATTCACTTGTCTGAGGTTTCACTTGTCTAAGCTCTGATGTTTCACTTGTCTGCCCATCACTTGTCTAAGCACACAAGTGATTCACTTGTCTGAGCTCTGATGTCTAAGCAGACAAGTGAAACCTCAGACTAGTGAATCACTTGTCTGCTTAGACAAGTGATGGGCAGACAAGTGAAACATCAGAGCTTAGACAAGTGAAACCTCAGACAAGTGATCAGCTGATGTTTCACCTGTCTGCTTAGACAAGTGAAACAGCACACTAGTGAATCACTTGTCTGCTTAGACAAGTGAAACAGCAGACTAGTGAATCACTTGTGTGCTTAGACAAGTGATGGGCAGACAAGTGAAACATCAGAGCTTAGACAAGTGAAACCTCAGACTAGTGAATCACTTGTCTGCTTAGACAAGTGATGGGCAGACAAGTGAAACATCAGAGCTTAGACAAGTGAAACCTCAGACAAGTGAATCACTTGTCTGCTTAGACAAGTGATGGGCAGACAAGTGAAACATCAGAGCTTAGACAAGTGAAACAGCAGACTAGTGAATCACTTGTGTGCTTAGACAAGTGATGGGCAGACAAGTGAAACCTCAGACAAGTGATCAGCTAATGTTTCACTTGTCTGCTTAGACAAGTGAAACAGAAACACATCAGAGCTTAGACGAGTGAAGCCTCAGACAAGTGATCAGCTGATGTTTCACTCGTCTGCCCATCACTTGTCTAAGCAGACAGGTGAAACATCAGCTGATCACTTGTCTGAGGCTTCACTTGTCTAAGCTCTGTTGTTTCACTTGTCTGCTTAGACGAGTGAAACCTCAGACAAGTGATCAGCTGATGTTTCACTCGTCTGCCCATCACTTGTCTAAGCAGACAAGTGAAATAGTAGACGAGCTCACATGTGCACAGTATACTGCCCAATGCACTGACACACCCACATGACCAGCAGACAAGTGAAACTGACACACTGCCATGCTCACATGGTCACAGCAGACGGGTCCCAGCAGCAAATAATGTCACTGATGCGCTCACATGCGCACAGTAAATGGTGAAGCAGCAGACGGGTGATGGGGCAGACGGGTCACAATAATGTCACCACTCACCACTATAAATTGAACTTCAATCTGCCTCATTTCTTCACTAAGCTTCATTTCTTCACTCAACCTCATCCTTCACTCAGCCACATTTCTTCACTAAGTCACCCAACCACATTTCTTCACCAAGTCATGGCACCTACATCAGTCTTTGTTACACTCTATCACAACGGCCAAATTGAAATGGACTCTCCATACGGGGTGTTGTTTCAGTGCGACCACCCAATCTTGCTGAAGGTGAGGAAAACCATCAACCTTCAACAACTGAGAACAACTATCCATACGAAGATAAAAGCCGGCAACGACAAGAGGGTGGGCGATATTGTTTATCGATATCCTATGTCCATTGCAACGGGATATGTTCGATACCAGCCACACTATCTTCAAGGAGATGAGGATGTAGAACTGATGTTCGACATGTTCGACAATTGCAAAAGCCTCAACCTCGGCGTTACCACCATTGAGCTATACGCACATCTCGAGGATGTTTCCATCGATAACCCCCAAGCCGAACCGTCCTACATCTTTGACCTTAATGCACCAACGCAAACATTCCACACATCTTTCCCTGAATCAGAACCCTACCACACATCTTTTCCAGTGACTGAAGACTACCACCCATCTTTCCCTTCCTCCTCTGACTACCGCCAATCTTTTCCTTCCTCCTCTGACTATGACTACAACCCATCTTTTCCTTCCTCCTATGACTACCGCCCATCTTTTCCTTCCTCCTCTGACTACAACCCATCTTTTCCTTCCTCCTATGACTATCGCCCCTCCTTTCCTCCGGCCGAAGAGTGCAACCCATCATTCCTTGATGCCGAGGACAACCACCCATCCCATGTTGATGTACAAACTCATGCAATTCCCGTCAGCGTCGTGGCTGGGTTCCACCACGAAGAAGTTGGTGACTTCAGTGAGGATGAAGCCGAGATTCTTGCACTGTCAGTCAATGATGACGACGACGACGAAGAAGAAGAAGCTGGTGTGGGTCCCTCCTCAACCGCGCCTCCATACGAACCACCACCACACTTTCGTAATGTGAACTTAGATGGGGTTGCTCCATCAGACGATTTCAGCCACGTCCTATCGCGAGTGTCTTTGGATCAAATTGATGTCCCAGATAGCCTACAAACAAACATGAGGTTTGCTACAAAAGAAATGGCCCAGTTTGCTATCAAGGGATACCATATCAAGAACTCCCTGGATTTCAAGGTAGAGCACTCTGATAACGACAGATGGATGATTAAGTGCAACAACCCTGCATGCCGGTGGAGGTGTAGAGTGAAGAATCGCACAACAAAAGGCTATTGGGAGATCCGTAAGCTGGACGGACCACATACATGTGTATCAACAACTCTCTCACAAGATCATCGGAAGCTTGACTCGAACATTATTTGTGAAAGTATCAAGCAAATGGTGAAGGAGGATCCGGCGTTGTCTATCTCGGTGTTGATTGCCCACATACGAGAAAAATACAACTATACCACAACGTATAGGAAGGTATGGATAGCCAAGCAAAAGGCTATCGAACAAATATACGGGAACTGGGAGCTATCTTACAATTACCTTCCAACATGGCTCATGGCCTTACATACTTATGTTCCGGGCACAATCACTGAACTGCAGACGCTGCCAGCTTACGACGGGGCCTATCTAGTTCCCGATAAGAGAATCTTCCACCGTCTTTTCTGGACTTTCAAGCCTTGCATTAGTGGATTTGCATTTTGCAAGCCAATTGTTATGGTGGATGGAACATGGCTGTATGGAAAGTACAAGGGGACGCTATTGATTGCAACAGCTCAAGATGGAGCCAACCAACCAATTCCCATAGCCTTCGCTCTTGTCGAGGGTGAGACGGCAGAGGCATGGTTTTTCTTCCTCCAAAACTTGAGGAGGCACGTCACACCCCAAGCCAACATAACATTGGTCTCGGACAGGCACGAGTCAATAAAAGCTGCATACCGGCGAGCTGACAGTGGATGGCACAATCCTCCTTCAATGCATGTGTATTGCGTTCGACACATCGCACAAAACTTCATGCGGAGATTCAAGAATGCAGATATGAGAAAGAAGGTCGTCAATATGGGTTAGTACTGCAGTCATACAAATTGCAATTATTTATTGTTTCTATTCTATTCATGTCAATTTAGACATTTCTAACATTCCAACCATTCAGGATACGCCCTGAACCAGCCAAGCATGCGTTATTACCGGGGTTTGCTCCTCGACTGGAACGAAGAGGCCGCGGCATGGGTTGACGAGATCCCCAAGGAAAAATGGACTCAAGCGTATGATGAAGGGCGACGTTGGGGACACATGACAACGAACCTTTCCGAGTGCATTAACAGGGTACTTAAGGGAACGCGGCATCTTCCAATCACTGCTGTGGTCCAGGCAACCTATTATAGGTTATCTCAAACTTTCGCCGACAGTGGGAGGCAACTAAGTGCAATGATCCATTCCGGTCATGTCTGGTCTGAAATTGTCACCAAGGCCATTGAGGAGGAACACGCAAAGTCCAACTCTCACCGTGTCCAACATTATAACCGGGAACACAGCATTTTCACGGTCGAGGAGTTGATCAACCCACGAGAAGGGAGGCCTGCGGGGCGATTCAAGGTAGACTTGAACGCGAGGTGGTGTGACTGTGGAAAGTTTCAGGCCATACACATTCCATGCTCACATGTCATCGCGGGATGTTCAAGCGAAAATCACGACTATTGGAAGTATGTGCCTGCTGTCTACAAGTTGGAATATGTCTTCAATGTTTACCGCGAAGAGTTCAGCGTGGTGCCAAACGAAGCATATTGGCCAACGTATACTGGAGTAGAGGTGTGCCACAATCAAGACATGCGAAGAAATCCACGGGGTCGTCCACAATCTATCCGCATTCGCACGGAGATGGATTTGAGGGAGGGGGGGAGTCGCCGTAAGAGATGTGGTCTGTGTCGGAATGAGGGTCATAGCAGGAATAAATGTCCGAACCGTGCAGGACCTTCTACGCAACAATAGAAAATTTGTATCGTTGTACCGTTTCTATATTTAATCGATGTTAAATATTTTCTATAAGTGTATTATTTATTTTTTTATTGTATTAATAAAATTAATATTTAAAATAATAATTTAAAATTAATATAATTAATTTAGCTAATTATCATAATTAATATAAATTAATATAAATTAATATGAATATAGAACATTAAAAAAAAAAAAAAAAACCCCCTTGAGAAGTCGTGTTTATCAAAACCGACTTCTCAAGGGCTTAAAAAACAAAATCAGATAGATGATGTTGAGAAGTCGTTAATTCCAAAACCGACTTCTAAACTAATTTCAAAACAGTGATAGTTTGGTACATAATTTGAAAAGGGTGGTATTTTGGAAAATAAATATTAAAAGAGTGATATATTGAAAAAAATTTAGACTTTGATTTTTTTTATTTTCTAATAAGTATCTGTCAGGATCCAACTTAAACGTCCCTGATCGGTCAGAATGAAATTCCGTTGTTCCATTCCCAAGACCTTTCAAGAATGTATAAATCATATCATAGCAAGATACGTAACATATCAGTAGTAATTATCAGAGTAAATGATTATACAAAACATAAGCCATGACGGCCCTGAGTTAAAATACCGAAGCTTTAAAAAAAATAAAGAAACAAACCAAAAGAGTTTACAAATCATAAGGAGATTGAAAACTCTAAAATAAGGAGATTTCCCATATGACAAAATCAAACAAAAGGAACCAGCAACAGCTACCCAAGCACTACACATGTGCGAGGATTCCCTGAGATGACTTCCTTCATGAACTATCCAGGGCCGGCCCAACACCTATTGAGGTATAAAGCAAACTTTATGGTGAGGCCTTTTTAAAAAATTAACCCAATAATTTTTTCATACAAAATTAATTATTTTGTGCATAATGAGGAGTTGATCCCTGAACCTTCAACCTAATGGTAAGTTTTTATACCAAATGGGCTAACTTATGTTTGTTGATATATTATACATATCAGAAAGTTAATATAAAAAAAATATACAAATTGGGTCTTTTTTTAAAGAAAAAATTGTTTTATTTTGAGAGGCCTAAAGCAAGGGGCTTCACTTGTTTTACCCTTGGGCCGGGCCTGAAAGTACCTGAATCTGGACCAAAAAGGGCGGGGGTGAGTCCCATAGCTCAGTGAGGGATAAACAAAACATAACATCAAATGGTATAACATATAACCATATGCCAATATGTAAATTACAACGTACAAAACCATCCATAGCTGATCATTTCTTGCCATGATGTCAAATTAGCATTGGGCAAAATGCTTGTGTATCCCCTTGGAGTTGTTCACTAGAGTCTCCCACTCCGACGGTCGCATTTCTATCTCGGTCGAAACCGTTGACCGGCAAGTGACCTCGGTCACTACACAACATCCCTCCAAACTCCGGGGTTGTTCACTAGAGTCCCCTTCTCCAGCGGTCACATTTATACCCCGGTCGTGTCCGCTAACCGGTCGAATATACCAAGTCTTGCTCAATGTCCAAAACCAAACCCTTTTTTCATATGCATGGCATGTTCATGCAAATCAACTCACAATATCACATCTTCACTATGTGCTTCAACACAGCTTACATAACCATTATAATGGTAATCAATAAATTTTATAATGATCGAAATCATAAATACATGTAGACAATATTATAGTCATTTCACTCCCAAATTAGAAGCTTCTTACCAATTAGTTTCAACACTTGCTTCATACGCAAATACATAGTTGAGTCAATAGATCTTGCCTTGACATTTGTCAATAATTTCACGGCAAACCTAGTTCACCACAATAAGCATTTGTTTCGCTTTTCGAAGCTTAAAACCCAATATACAAAAAGTACAATAACCTCATAACTGAATAAACACGTGAATAAAAGGCCATTGCCCATATACCATCATAAACATAGAATAAAAAAATAATTCACATATACATATACTTCATTTTCACTTAATTACTTTCTTCATAATACTTGTGTACATTGACCGTCTTAACTAACGTTCCTTATCGTATTTAGCACAGTTACTTGGTAAAGCTCACAACTATATCCTATTCTTTTCATAAGAACCAACTTAATCATCAGGAAGAACCATTCTTAGATTCAACAAGAATATAAACATTGACTATCCCACTGTAAACAAACACTTGTACCACATAACAATCATATCTCTACATTTGTCTATTTCACCATCATATAGCTTCATTCCAGTTTTCATACATTTCTCTTCATCCCTTTGTGTTTCGTAATCTCACATCCTATAAAATAGTCCGCAATTATGTTACTCTCCTTTGATATTATTACTTTACACCAACTAAAAATAAGTCGTTCACGATCCTCAAACACATTCTCACATTAATCAATCATACTCAAGATTATAAGACAACAACAGCTGTACTTCTCTTAATTACACATGTCTTAACCCTACTTATAATAACACTAAAGCAGTATTATCATGTTATCTCCCAAATCTCTCATTTTATTGGCACATCATAACTATCCCATCATATGTATATGTTCGACATTTCATCAACTTATTTGTCACCCCACACTATGCCACAAAGAACTTTAACATATAGTTCATGAATTTTTATAATTCAAAACATCCATGTTCATATCTTTACATACATGTCACTTCATAACAATTTTCCTTTTATCACCAATTTCACCATAATCTTTTCTAACATGTTTTTAATAAACCTCCCTTGATATCATAGTACTTCACATTTAATTTACTTTGTTTATACCCATTGTAATTCCTTATCTCTTCAAGAGCAAGAGTAGAGAAACACAAATGCCTAAATAATTATTTTGCTGACTGGTACTAGCGCTCAGCGCAGGTAAAGTGGCGCTGGGCGCAGGGGTCGAGTTTTCAGGTCTTGCTCTCGGGTGCTCCAGCGCTCAACGCTGGTTTTTGGGCGCTCAGCGCTGGCGCGATTTCTGCAGAATCGCAGGGACGCGAGTTTTGCAGAAATCCAACCATTTCAATGCACAAAAATAACTCGAATACATGAAGAAAAATTCAAAACTCTCTGTATATCATCATACTTGACTAACCAAACAACATTACTCATTTATATATCAACAATATCAAACCGATTTAACACAAATTTCATGCCAAAAACACACAATGTCATAACCTAAAATCCCAAATTATCATACCACCAATTTTTCGCCAAAATACATCATTAATCCAACCTTAAATCTAAATCCCTCACCTTGTTTGACGTTCTTGAGTTTCTATTTTCTTCCTTCCTATACCGTTGTTACTCTTTCATCTTCTCCTTCTCTTTTCCCCTTTATTCCCCTCTTCTTCTTCTTCTTCTTCTTCTTCTTCCTTCTCTTCTCTCCATCATTTGTTCTCTTCTATTAGGGTTGTCAATGCTGCCCATCCTCTTTTATCTAACTATTTATACCTCGGTACTTTTACTGAAAAGCTCATGATGTTAAGTTAACTCATAACTTAATACTTGGACCGAAAGAGAAATATGTCCCTATCTTTATCTTGAAAACCACCAAATTTTATTTGTATTCTTATGTACATTAATATATTTATTTTTTTATTTAAACTATACTAATATTTTCATATTATAAATAATTAATAACAACAAATTTTGAAACTTTCTTCTCTATTTATTTATTTATTTATTTTTTTAATTAAACCTTATGTTATTTTTTGGCGGATCTTACAGTATCCTCACATGCATGGAATGGTGAGGAACCAATCTCCTAAAATATGAGTGAATCCTAGCAGTATTTATTTCATACATATAAATCCAAGAATCGAATTCAGAATCATGTGTTCAAGGAATCTAAACCCCATTTATTTGGCAAAAATGCTGAATAGTATGATTTTTTTCAATACGAACGAGGTTACGAACAATATTGACCGTTTTTAATGAGTTTATATTTGATTTTGTATTTTTTATTTATTAAATAAGGAATAATAATGTAACATTTTAAGTGATTCCTACCTTTTGAGGAAAATGGTTTGGTACCATATATCACTGCTCTCTACTTGGACTAACACAATGCTATAGGTTTGAATTTTAGTTACCAAAACTAATTACTTACTTGCATTAAATAGTAAAGTTAGAACAAAGTTTTAAAGGCTATTCCATATACTCGTAAACATTCTATAATGTCATTTATTATGGTTTACCTATTTGTGTAAAATGACGAAATATTTGTTGGAAAGCTACCAGTTCCTTCCGGTGGCCAGTTGTCCTGTGAGTTTTTTTTTGTAAAAGGATAATCCCTTTATGCCCCACCTTTTAATTTCCAGATTTTCCCTACTATTTGAGTTGTATACAATGTTCTAATTTCAAATCATTTTCTAAACCGATAAAGAACACCAACTACACAAAGGACAAAATAGGAAAAGTGAATATGAATCTGAGCCCCATAGACCTCAGGACAAAATATTATATCTAAATAAATCAAGATGTTGGTACAAATACTGATCAAAAAGATGTTGGTACTAATTTTATTACCAATACAAAATTACCAGGAGAGTGTATATGATGCATGTTTGGAATGGTGGTGAGGGGGATATAAACGCGCATTTTCATATGCATGAAGAACATGCTTTTGGAGAAATTAGACACCCTTTCAAACATGCTATTAGTGAAGCAGAGAAATTGAGTTGTGAGATCAAAACTCAGTTTGAATTATTTTTAATACATTTGACAACTAGTTTTATTAGTTAGTTGTAATTAGGTTTGGAGACGAAATCTCAATTGATGAAGAAATCAAAAATTGTATTAGTTAGTTGTAATTAGGTTTGGGGACAAAATCTCAATTGATAAAGAAATCAAAAATTGTAAAGCACCAAAAAAAATTGTAAAAGGAGATTAAAGTGAATTTATCTCTAAAATAGTTTGTCACCAAAGTTACCAAGATAAGAGTAAATACGCTTTATGCACCATAAAAAAGGTAAATACGATCTTATCAACACATTTTATAGACAAATTCACTTTAAACAAACATTTTTATAAAAAAAAAAAATCTTGTGCGTTTATTAAAACACAGTTTGGATTTTTAACTATTACTCTCATTACAATAACCTTAGAAATTGATTGATGCATGTCCTTTTTTAAGGGTTATATTCCAAATTAGTAATTACATGTCTAAAAGTTATTTTTGATTTACACCATTCAAACAATCTTCATTATATCAAAACCACTTAACAGTAAAATATCCATAATATAAGTTACTAAAAACCCACTTTAATCAAAATCAAATTTACAAAACCCCCTTTACCAAAATTCAATTTTACAAAATCTATTAAACATGCCCATAAACTTTTCATTCCCAACTTCATTTTGTTGCAAGAAAAGGGACGAATGTAACGCAAAGGCACATCTCAGAGGGTCAGATGGCAGTGACAAAAGCTGGGAATAGCTACCACAATGGCAATCATAAGTGAGCACCTGCGTCGAATAGTGAGATGTTGGTGCTAATTGAACTTCATTTGTGCTATTGCACAGGTCTATAATTACAAACAAAAATGTTATTTGTACGTACAAACATTAGGTAACATGGATAATGAATATATAAATTGTGGTTAATAATGACATATGAGTATTTGATAAGTTGGTTAATATTATCGGAATTGTGATTAATAATGTATAAAAATAGTTAATGTTGTCAAAATTATGTGTACAAATAACATGGCTGAATTACAAAGAAATGAACACTCAGAAAATGCAATAAACAAGATCAATTTTTTGATATTTTAAATAAGGAGAACAGCAGAGAGCCGTGTTTTTTTTCTTTTTTCTAGCCATTTATTTTGTTTTCAACCCAAACAGGCATCAATTATAACTAAACCATCTATAGTCTTTCAAGCACCCAATGAAATAAAATGAAGCTTTAAATCATGAAGTATAGCACAAAAGTTATGGTAGACTACTAATACCATGTAAAGTACAATATTCCTACCTATGAATATATTTTGCACACTAATCATTCAATAAACAAAGTAACACCTCATAAAACAACCATCCTAGCAGAAATAAGATGAACCCACTTTAGAAAAAAGTAAGTTTTTGGTCTGAGATGTAGCAAGGTTGGTGTGGCACTAGTGGGGTGGGAGGACGATAGTGAGAATGGAGATCAACGATAATCTCAGTGGGTGGGGTTGATTTTGGCCTTTGTTATGTGGTGGTTGTGGTTCGACAAAAATGGGGCAAAAGGGGAGATGAAGGAAGAAGGGAGAAAGGAGAGAGAAGAAAAAAGAAAAAAAAGGATAGCATGACACATCAGAATAGCGATGGAGAAGGTGCGGTGGGAGGTGGAGGCCGGCGTGACTAGATTTGGAGCGTCTAGCCTACTGAAGGAAGAAAAGTGGTGGTTATTGTCGGGATGAGAGTGGGGTTTGAGACAGTGATATCAGGGCAAGGGGCACAATGATGGCAGTGATAAACAACCATTCTACAATGGGCAACGACGACCGGTAGTGGCGAAACAAGTGGTAGCTAGAATGGAGGTGGGTGGTGGTGGCAGTGGAGGGAAAAAAAGGATGAGATGCAACCACAAATAACTTAAGGGTGTTATTTGCAAAACTAAATAAATTTCATCCACCTACAATAGTGGGTTCAGTAAACTGATACATGAGTGGCTGAGTGCAACACCTTGGCACCTTATTTGACAAGGTGCACTATAGAAGACAATATAGATGCCAATGTTTGCATGGCTTTATAGAGTAAGGTTTAATGCTAATGAAATACAGATACAATCGGAGCAGATTATAAGCACATACAAAGGACTTTAAATATGAACATGTGGAAGAAATAGTGGGTTTGATTTAAGTGACTATAAGTAAATATGAAATATCACGTGTTCTAAGATAAAAGTGGAAAAATGTATGTAAATATATATATTGTTGTCATAAATGTTATTCAAATATGTTGTATAAATATTACTTTGACAAAAAAGTTAGAAGAATATTACTAATACACTTTCATGTCACACTGCTTTAAATGATTTCTTTCTTCATTTTTTTTCAAGGAAGACTCATAATAAGTTTTATAAGGGGGAGGGGAGTAGGAAATGGAAAAAGGGTGGAGGGCATGGTATAGATTTGAACCCCCACATTCACAGTTATTATGTCTTACAACTTAATCAATTGAGTTGACTCAATAAGATAATTTATTTTTCTTGTTTTTTTTAATTCACGTCAAATCATATGAATTTATTTATCACCTATATTTCGGGTTATTGAAAATCTTCTCTCTTCCTCTCATATTTTGTACATGTTTGATTTCACGATTGAGAATATCAGAATTGCGTTTATCCTCGTCAAACATGATTTTAGTAAGAAGATGTGTTTGATTTACTGCGAGGCAAAATTGATTGTAACTTTAAACGTGATTCTAGTAGAAGTTACGTAATGTAGCTTTTCTATTGAATTACATTAAATTTTACATCAAACTTGTCTTCAAAATAAAAATATTCAAAAATAAATCACTCCTCAATCAAATTCAATTATATTAATTTTATTAAAAATCACGTTTTATCGAACCCAATTCTCACCTATTATTCCCATAGTTGGTGCCTTCGCAGCTTATTTACATTTTCTTCTTCTCTAATATATATCTGCAAGTGCAAACCATAAAAAGGTGGCTTTTCACAAACCCAAAAAGGTTTTCCCATTTTTAACTGTATGCTTTTGTTTCTTAAACGAAAAACGGTGCGTTGAATACTGATCGATTTCAATTTTCAATCCATAGTCAAAACCCTTTCCCCTTCTTTCTCTCTGTTATCACTCCACACTTCATCATTTGCCCCTTCATCTCTTCACTGCTCGTCGCCATTTACCCATTTCCGGTGAGTTTTTTTTTTAAATAAAAAAAAAATTAATTTGTTCTCTATTATTCTCTTTTTTTTTCTTTGTCTGTTACCATATAGTTGTTTCTTATTTTATTAATCTAGCATTTTTCCAATGTCAGTGGTGTTAGACTGTTACTGTTAGGTTCATGTTGTAATTTTTCTTTTTTGCATTTCCTTATGAATGATTTTTCTTCTTTTTTGGTTGCTCAAAATTATATAAATCAGAGAAGCTAGTAAGTAAACTTGTTTTTATGGCTTTCTGCAAAATCTATGTATAAAAACTAAAATTCAGGTATTTGGAATTAGAATTGCTACTTTTTTTTGGATCTCTGAGAGGTTGAGTGATTGGTTTATTGAGTATGGCCTATAATTTTATTTAGTCAACACTTTTGAGCTAAACTTTTTTCCTTTACTTTGGATCTCTTATCCATTTTGTGTTGTTCAACCATATTGATGGAATCTTAGGAATTCATTTTCTGGGT
This sequence comes from Ammopiptanthus mongolicus, assembly GCA_039655645.1. Taxonomy (NCBI): domain Eukaryota; kingdom Viridiplantae; phylum Streptophyta; class Magnoliopsida; order Fabales; family Fabaceae; genus Ammopiptanthus; species Ammopiptanthus mongolicus. Next base: position 55,722,103 of record CM077350.1, on the reverse strand, counting down.
GATTTAAAAACCTAAGTCTTAGCGATTAATTGAACATTTTAAACAAATTGTTGGTTAAAAAACCCTGCTTGGCTAAGTAGGAAGTTAAAAAAGTTCTCCATGTTATGAACATTGTGTAATAGCCTGTTTCGATGTTTTTGACGAGGCAAGTTAAGAAAGAATCAAATATGCGTCATTATCACATTAAGAAATCTTATTTCATTAATTTGAAAGAGAGTAGATTAAGATTTAACTGCTCCTTTTTTATTGGGCAGAGTTTTGTTCTGTAAATCTATATATGTAAATGTTCACTGATATGCTTTCAGCCTCTAGATATATACTGTATCTGGAAGACAGTGCTCTCATCTTTAGACCAAAAGAATGGCTTTATCTGTTTCTATCGATTCTTTCCTTCCTAATCATCAGTCTCAGCTTGGATTTGTGCATCATGATGGCCAAAATCGTTCTTTTGGTAGTAGTAACATCTTACATCTTCAAAAGGCCTCTAAAGTGCCAAGGTCTCTCTCGTTTTTGCTTACTCTGCAAGGTTATATTTCTTGTCCTTTCTACTGTTTTGATGTTTTATGATAAAACGTTACAATTTTCGAAGTTTATACTTTTCATCAAGGAGTAAAGAATTTCAGAATGCTTTATTCAACTTTTAACTATTGTCATTTCCTTTCTTGCATTTTAGCTGTTTTAATGGCTGAATATTTTCACTGCTTTCTTTCTTTAGCTTCAAAAACTAAGCCACATGTTGCTGTTCAGAGCAAGGGTCGATCTTCTTTTGCACAGACAGCTGCTGTGAAGCATCTGACAGGGTCTGTTACCAGAACCCAGGGACTCCGTTTTGCTGTGGTAAATATTCGACAAATATTAATGTTAAATTATTTGATGCTTTCATCTTATGCCTTGTTTTTATCAGGCAGAATGTGTCTCTGGTATACATATGATGTTTGCAACAAAAAAAGGCAGCACCAGCAACATGAATGATATATTAGTATTGGAGTTGTGGCTTACCAATTTACTGTTAGTTGGTTTGTAGAAAATTCATTACATTTATAACTTGATACTGGACAGCGAGAAGGTTAGGATTTAGTGGGTCAGAATTAAGGGTTTCTCGGGTGGATCAGTGGTAGAAAATAGGCAGACTGAAGGTTCATTGGAGGCATGTGAAGGTAAGGGGGACTTGGAAGCCCTGGGGATGGGTCTAAAGTATCAGTTAAGGTTTCAATGAGGTGAATTATTTATGATGTCTTCCTAAGAAATCAGGTCTGGCGGCCTGGAAAAATTTAAATAAACAATGTAGAAATTGAGAAGAAGAAGAAGAGAGCTTAGGCACCAGGCCCAGGGTTTGATTGCACCACCAATCAAGAAAAGAGTGACATGTTTCCATAATTCATTAGTCTGATCATTCATCGAAAAAGAAAGCATTACTAATGTTTGAATAAACCTACAATAACTTATCCTACTAGAATTAGGAATAGGAACTCGATTCTATAAGGATTGAGACTATACTAATACTTAACCAGTAAACCCATAAGGAAAGCTTGGACAATGAAACAAAACCCTGAACACCTCCAAAATAACATAAACCCAGACTCAAATACAACCCAAGGCCATAAAATACAAAAAATATTAAAATGGCACTAAAACTGAAAATTTAAGATTAAGTAGAGTAAACACTTAATAAGGTTAATTAACACCAATAATAGTGATCTAGAAACGGTGCTAAATCTCAGCTATGACAAAATGCTAAGATGCTAGTGCATTTGCGTCATGCATCGAAAACATTTTTCTCTGCCACCCATTCCATATGGTAGTATTACTTATAGAAGGAATCATGTTTTGGTACTTTTTCCTTGGTCATAATTTGGGCCAAATTTCTGGTACTAACTTGTGATAAACAATTTGTGTGTTTGTTAAGAAATGAAGTTCATGATAGAAGACTGAAGAGAAAGAAAGTACAGGAGTGGAGGATAAGATATCCTCCCACAGAAGACACAAAAAAAAAAAAAAAGAGAGAAACAAGGAAGAATGCATCAAGTGAGTTAACCATGGCAATCTGTATATATTGGACAGAAGTTTCCGTATGAAATATCCAATAGCAAAACACCACAAAGAAGCTAAGACTACTTTATCACATGCAAGCTGTAACGACAAGAAATTATCCATTCCAATTCTGGCATTGCTCTCCAACTATACGCACCAAATCAAAGCATACATCAGACAACGCCAAAGGATGTTGTCATCTTTACTCCCCCCCACCCTAAACCTCTAAAGTCTAAAATGGTGTACTAGAAATTGATCCAAGTATCTGGACAAATTGAGTTTTCTCCCAAAATACCAAAAAGTATTGCACCACAAATATCTTGTTGCTGGCTCATAACACGAACATTAAGAGGAGAGAGCGCACCTGGAACAAGTCATTAGTATTAATCGTATTAAGTACGGCAGGCCAAATGAAAGAGTTTATGTTAGCAGGAATCTTGGACTTCTAAAGCTGGTTTTCAAGAATAAAGTTGTCTATTTGGAGGATGAGTAAGGAACTCCAACAGAGTTTATTGCCCAAATCCTATTGTACATAGATGAAGATTGATAACAATAGTGAATCTCAGCAAGAGGAGATTCCAAGTCTAAAGCTCCGTGGTGATTTATTATACTTTTGAGAATAATAAAAATTATAAGTAGTGGGAGAACTTTGGATAGAATGGAAGTTCAAATGGGATGGTGGTGCAGAGAGGATAAACATTAATGGTGGATATATGAAGTAGAGAAACAAAGATTACTGACCTGGAAACCCTTCCAAAGCCTACTACAGTAGCCATCCCCAACTCTAAAAAAAATTCCAAGGCAGGAAAGATGAAACGTACCCCTGATATAAGTTTCCAAGGACTTGGGTTAGTACTATTGACTCTACTACAATTGCATCTACCTGTTCTGTTGAACCCAATACTTGCTTCTAGCTAAAGAATGTTTTCAGACATCAAATTACCAAGTTTCATACCTCCCTCCATCTTAAGCTTGCAACATGCCTCCAGGTAAGTAGTTGATCCTCATGGCGACCCCTCACCTTACCATAATAAGTCTCGTAATTTTCTCAGTTCTGCTATCTGCTATACCCACAGGTATCTTGAAGAGAGATAAGTAACAAAGGGGAATACTAGAATCCTGGGTAGTGAGGCTTGGATGGTAGTAATTCTGCCTCCTAAAGACAGTAAAGAGAAGAAAGCTCCTTTCCAGAAATCCATCAATTGAACCTTGTTCTAAAACTTTCTTTCTAGGTTTTTAAGCTTTGCGTTCTTTCTCTGTGGATACATATGTTTGCTGCTTATTGTGTTTTGATAAAATCCTGAGGAAGTTATGGTACTCTGCTTCAAGATTTTGCGTTTCTTTCCTACTGCAAACTGGATTGTAATCATGTAGCTTCTTATTGTTTTATGTTTCTTTGTGCACTTATAATTGCTCTTCTTTTAGGTTGTTGCACGGTTTAATGAATTCATCACCAAGCAGCTCCTGGAGGGAGCTTTGGGTACTTTCAAGAATTATTCAGTTCAAGACGAGGACATTGATGTAAGTAAGCTGTCAAATAAATTCTTGGAATTTTTTGTAATCTGCAGTGTTGCTTTTGTATTTTGATTAGTATTCAGTGGCTTTAATATTTATCTTCTTCTGGCGTTTCTACTATGGTTCTACTCTTAAGGGGTGTTTGGAAGAGCTTATAACGAACTTATTTAGGCTCATCTTATCATATACACTTTTAAGCAAGTGTTTGGAAGAGCTATTGAAAATATTTTATGACCTTCCTATAAGCTATTTTTAACGTATTTCAATAAACTTATCGGAGAAGCTTATGAAATAAGCTAAAAAGAGCTTATAAGAAGGTCACAAGCTATCATGATAAGTGCTTAAGCTGTTCATCCAAACACGCCCCTAGTATCTTTATGAAGATTTATTTTGTTTTACTCACTTTTTATCTATTGATTTTATTGAAATATGAAGTAAAAAAGAATTTTTCATGCTTTTCATAATAAGCAACAAGAGGCCTATCTTATCATTTTTTCCTGCTCTCCTATCCTTCATTTTCCAGATGTTTGAAATTTGAAAACATTTATCATTTTCTATCTTTACTTAACACAACCTTTTTCATTTATTTTATCTATGCATGTTGGCTTGGTGTGTTAGTCATAGAATTAGGTGATCGTCGGTAATGGTTTCATGCAAAAAAAGAATATGTGCCACTGTATTTATTTGCCAAAAAAGTTAAATAATATATGACTTCGGGCAGACTTGCCTTGTTCTGAATTTTAGCATCACTATCTTTTGCAGTGAACGTTAATGGAAACTTGTTGCTTTCCCTTCTCCCTTAGGTTGTGTGGGTACCTGGTAGTTTTGAAATTGGCGTTGTTGCAGAAAGACTGGGAAAATCAGGAAAATATCATGCAATCTTATGCATAGGAGCTGTGGTATGATAAATCTAAACAAATAGATCATTTTTGGTAAATATAATTTTATGACTGATGCGTACCCTTGGCTGTATTTGTTGTTGACTAAGGGCCTGTTTGGTAAAATTAGTTGTTAGCGGATATGCTAGCGGATAGCTTATAGCGGATAGCGGATGAGGTAGCTGATAGCGGATAGCGGATAAGCTAGCTTATTTTCTGTGAAAGTGTTTGGTAAAACTAGCGGTTGAACTAGCTGAAAAATATAAAATGACATAAAAGGACATCTTCATTAATGATTTTACATAAAAGAGAGAGAAGAGAATAAAGATAGAATTAAATGAAGATAATAAGGATAAAGTGGAAAGAAAAATGAAACGCTATAAGCTATAAGCTCAAACGCTACTTCAAGTAGCGTCTGGAAAAACGCTATAAGCTAGTGAAAAAATGCTATAAGCTCGTGACAGACGCGCTTATCAAACGGGGCTACTTTCTCATCCGCTATAAGCTATCCGCTATAAGCTCGTTGAAATGTCTTGCCAAACAGGCTCTAATTTTGTGCTTCTATGGCGACTAATGTTTGTTGTTAACAGATAAGAGGAGATACAACCCACTATGACGCAGTTGCTAATTCAGCTGCGTCTGGAGTGCTTTCAGCTGGTCTAAGCTCAGGTTGTTTTCTGTTAATGTCGGTTGTAATTTCCAGATAGGAACAATTCATGCTCAAGTATTCAATTGCTGTCTGTTTTATAGAAAATAGAATACACATGCAACTTGCGTATGGAGACTTGTTTTTCTAGCACCTAGAGTAGCATCAAAGTTGAGAAGAAACTCTTAATAGGATTATTTTATATATGATCAGTTTTTTTCTATCAGTAACACTTGGCCTGTGTAAGTTAAATTTAAAATTGGTCTTCAGTGAATAAAATAATAAAATGGTTTGTTTCCTCGAAGCTAGTCACTCGTATATAAGAGAACATTTTGTCTTATTTTTCTTTTGGTTTTTGACTGGGGACATTTATTGCTATTATTGTCATTATTTGTTATTTGACTTCTTTTTTAATTGTCATCAACATGGAAAGTTAAAGCATTGAGATGATTTTGTAGGTGTTCCATGCATATTTGGTGTCCTGACATGTGATAATATGGATCAGGTAAGCTTATATTATAGCATTTGCTGTGAAGTTTTTAATTTTTCTTCTTTGCCTATGAGAATTATGTTATATTTTTATATGTTCTCTTTTGATAAGTGCAGGCTATAAATCGAGCTGGTGGCAAATCTGGGAACAAGGGTGCTGAGGCTGCATTGACTGCTGTAAGTTGATAACCTGATATTATAAAGTTATTATTCAATAATCATCTAAAAATATTTTATGAAGCTATCTCTTTCAGTTGTTTACTTCAAGCTTACATAACCTATTTATGACACCCAAGTAAGTTTGCTCTGAGAAGGGGTGGGTGGGACGTGTTAATTATGCTTGTCTTTGTTAACAAGCTCATTGGAAGTTACCTTTTATGGTTGATTTCATGAAATGTTACTACAGATTTGTTTTGCTTCTTGTAATTTTCGGTTTTTCAAAAGGGTTATTTGATAATATGTTTCATTTACTTATCTTTGTTACAGATTGAAATGGCATCTTTGTTCGAGCACCATCTGAAGTAGTCATAATGTTTGAACCAATCTTTTAGCTCTTTTGTTGGAACAGCGAGTTTACACCTATTTCCACCTCCATCCGGTTGCTTATGTTGTAGTTCAAGAGATATATTCCAATATCTTCCCAAACTATTACGGGTTATAATGAGCAGAAGATTAAAACTTTTTGTTTTCATAAAATTAAGTGTCCATATGGGCACAGCTATAGGGTTGAGAGATGGATATCAATTTTTATGAAAATGCTTTTGGTGAATAATAGCATTACAGAATAGCATTTCTTGCTTTCTCTCTTTCTTTCGTTTTTTTTTTTTTATTGCTAATCTGGTCACCTTATGTTATTAAAAATATCTATTTACAAGTATATGAGAGAAAAGGAAAGTTCACCTCCTCAGTTTTAGATGAATGCTTTCTTTTTGAGTTGGATAAAAAAAAAAGGCAAAATATGTTAGATTGGTCATATATGTTTATTTAATTTTTCACATTGATTTCATAAGTTTTTTTTTTTTTTTTTTTCAAATTGGTTTCATACGTTATGTTTTGTTTTCACGTTAGTCCTTTCTGTCAATTTTGATTTAACGTCCTCAAATAAAGATCCATGTGCCGTACTAATATCATGTCACGTCAGCTCAAAACTAACGGCGTAGGTCGAAATTGACAGAAAGGACTAACATGAAAACAGAATGTAACGTGTAGGATCAATTTGAAAAAAAAAAAATTTATGAGATTGATGTAAAATATTAAATAAACGTATAAGATTAATTAACCTATTTTACCTAAAAAATGATAAAAAGGAGAGAAAAAACATAGTCCATGTAATTTGTAAACAGTTAAACACCACAATCGGAGGGTAAATTTGCTTTGAGACAAACATGAAGCAAAAATTAGATTGCAGAATGCAGATAACTGTACCTAGAAATGTGAGAGAATGAAAAGTTAACTTCACAAAAGGGAGGAATATATACGGAGTTGACTTTGACAAAATTCGTGTAATGTGGAAACAACTCAAAAGTTGTGGTTGACTTAGCATGATAATTTTACGCTGAGATACAATATTTTAGCAAAAAAAAAAAAAAAAGATTTAATTGATATGTACGATCAGTATAAAAATTTTTTATACTATCAACTAATCAGATATTGTTATATCAGTTAAAATATTTGATTTTTATCTTAAAAATTACTCATATCATGATTTCTAATTGGTTGACAATGTAAAAAAATTTTACATTGACAGTACATATTAATTAAACTCAAAAATATATAAAAAACATAATTTTACCTAGAAATGTGCTGGGTTAAGTTGTCTAATTGGTGATTATTTATTTTCACAGATCTTGTTAATTTTTTCAGAAAAAAATCGGAAGTATTTTTGTCTCTAATGTAAGGTAATAATAAGTTTATATTCATTTAGTGAGTTAAAATCACAATACATTTTATTAAATTAAGAATAAGTTATATCTTTACTTTTTTACTTTCAAGGAGGCTTACTCAATTTTCTCAGTTGGAGAGATATTTTGTGATGCCTTTAATAAATATACACCAGAACAAGACATAACATTTCTGCTGCCAAAATTCAAAATTAGCATACCTGAATTAACAGACTATACAAATCTTGGTATTATTCTCGTTTATAATAAATTAGCATACTTGAATTTTGATATTGTTCTTGTTTATCATTCCGACTTATAATAGAATATTATCTGAATTTTAGTTTTATGGCACTCTATTATATAATGCCTTCGTGAATACGCCTTTTAATGATTTTCTTTTGTAGTACTAAAGCTATTTTTTATATTGAATTTTGATAAGATGTTAAATATTTTCTGCTTACTGATTATAAGATTATATTATTAATTAATTATATTAATAAATCAAAGATAGCACCTGTTCTGTCAAAGTGATTTTCTTTCCCTTAGCTGATAGAGCCAGAGATTATTATTATTATTATTATTATTATTATTATTATTATTATCGTACAAATAACCATTACTGTTTAGAGACAGTGCCATGTTTTTAAAGAATAGCTTTAATATTGCACGTGAGATTAAATTAAATCACTTGAAATGATTTAAATATGAGGCTATGAACAGCATAGTTAGTAAAAAAAAAAAAAAACAAGCTTAATATGGTCTGGAAATGCAAGAAAGAGATAAGGGTAGACTTGTGGCTTGGGATAAGGCAAATTATTCATGATATGCAGATGGAGCCAAAACATGCCCCCACACCATTCCATTCCAATCTTGCAACTGTACTCGTTCGTATTCTTCCATTTGACCAAGACTCCATTATTATTTTTTCCAACACTGATGTACAAACTATCTTTCTTATACCATTTTATATCAATTAACAACATATAATTTTTTGATTAATAACATGTATTATACTATTATGTGATTATTAGCAATTGATTAACATTTCTATTAACACATAATACACCTTATTAATTAGAAAAATATTAGTGGTGCAGTACATGGCATTACAAATCATTTTCATAATTTTTTACACATTTTCACATTCTGAACCAGTCCTCGTGCTTACCCCCTATCATTTACATTCTGGACCACACTCCATTTTTCTTATTAAGAAAGCACACTTCATCAGCGTAGCACGAGTTATGCGAAAGATTATCGGCTTGACAATTATAGAAGAGCATATATGAAGAACGAAGATGAACAACAATGAGTATATGTAACTGCAAATAATTGACTAACAAGACCCGACAAATTGGTAGATAGCTGGGTTCCTTAAACATGTTGTCAGGTGTTCGATTGATGCCGTGTATAATGAAAAAATTTTGTTGAAAGAGACAAAACTAACTTTGATAATCTCTACGTCTCGAAAGGGATTGATCTCCTGATGTTTATCAGATATCATTTATCATTATACTTAAACTAGTGAACAAAGGACTAATATAAGCTTGGTAGCTGGATAATGGAGCTATTTTGTTCACAATGAAGATTACAAGTAAATAACCAACATCCATATGCTGTACAATCAAGAATATAATTAAGAACAAAGAACAATATGGAATTGTTGTAAATCAAATAATGTACACTGGGAGAACATACCATTGAAAAAACGACAAAAGAAATTAATAATGCATACAGGCAAACATTATTGACCGAAGAGACTTTGTTTTCTAAGATAACTCTAAAGGTTATACGTACCATAATTGATGAATACTTTATAATTAGACATTTTCATCACATGAAGAACCCATCATCGATCTTAGTATCATTGGAGAAGGCATTCACAGTTTGTTCATGCAAACTAAAATCATTATTCATGCGCAACCCATCAGAGAACTCCATGGTAGGCCTTGAGTTATCCGAAATTGGAAGAAAGTTACTGCTCTTCACATGGTCCATTGAGTAACCACTTTGCTGCTCTTGCAACAACTGTTGCTTAGGAAGCTGTTCTGATTGCTTCTGCCATGGAATTAGTGGCACATCTACATGATCATGAACTTGGTTATAACTTCTGGTGCCAAAAGGTGGCATTGTTCTAGTTGTTGTGTTATGGTGATGAATCTGTTGTCTCCTTCCTTGTTGGAAATTTAAGGTAATAGGTCCCTTATGGACAGAAAATGATGACATGGATGTGCTAGGACACCCAGTGAATTGTTGTACTAATTCTCTAAAATTGTTGGTGTTGGCTTTGAGGAGTGTGGTGGGGGTTCTCTTAGAAGCTCTAGATCTCTTTCGGATTGGATTGAATGCATTGCCCTTTGGAGTCAACTGGCCAGTGGTTGTGTATGAATTTCTTGGGCTCAAGATGCCTTCTGATGATGACATGCTGGGATTTGTTGTCATCACAGTTGGATCTGAGAATCCTTCTATGGGTGAAGGCAAAGCCATGCAATCTGTGAGAGGTTGCTGATAGAACTGCATCCATTGATCAGTAGTAGCAGTCATGGTATCACTCATGACTTTGGGAGACAGTCCTTTACTCTTGAAAGAAAAAATGAAGCCTTGGTTCTATGTTATATACCGTGACTTGTCTTTTTTTATTTTTTATTTTTTATTTTTTATTTCCTTTAATTATAATAAAGTTTAGGTAGGTGGAGAGTGGAGACTCTCTCATTTCACATTTCATGAGTTTTGGTTTTTGTCCTTATAATTTTTTTTCATAGGTTTTGATTCTTATAATTTCAAAAATTTAAAAATAAGTTCCAACCGTTAACTGTGTATCGTTATCTGCTGACATGACGGACAAATGTGGTGTCACGCCAGCAAATAACGGTATACAGTTGACCGTAGAAATTTATTTCTAAACTTATAAAAATATAGGGACCAAAATTTATAAAAAAAAAATATAAAAACTAAAATCAAAATTCATATTCTTTTTAAACACTAAAAACTTATTTAAACGGTAATACTATTATCATGAGAAAAGGTTGATTAGCTGATCAATCCATCCTATTGGGTATTGTGACATGTGGTTGGACAAAGTAAAGACGTCCATTTTTTGACTATTCTTTGATCGAGATTAAGAGGGAAACTTACAGACAAAAGATAGGGTGCTTCCAGGAAGTAACAATGATAATATATGAGTTATGCAACGGAAATTAAGGTTACATACATCACTCTTGTTTGTTATGTCGGAGCTCTTAACGTGGTCTTTTATGTTCTCCGTCAGAAAAAATGTGTTTCAGACAAATTGAAAATACAATCTCATTATTTTTTTTTTTAGAAGGATAAATGTTAACTAGTATTCTTAGAACACCGGTTAAAAAGTCAAAAAAATTAATTTTTTATTGAAAAATGATGTATTTAATATATCAAGAAATGATATATTTAGAATTCCAATGAAAGCTTATCATTTTTTGATTATTTAATCAGGATCCTTAAAATACTTGTATAAAAACACTTGTTAGTCGTTACCAAGTTCCTTTTATTATATTAAGGATAGAAACACTTTTACTTATTTACTTTAAAGATAAACTCATTTTAGACTCTTATCCTTTTTAAATAGGAGAATGCTAAAAAGTAACATCTGTACAGCAATGCAAAATTCAAAACTTAAAACCTTTCTTTTTGAAACATTCAAAACTTAAAACTTTTTTTTTTTGAAGGAAAAAGCTTAATGCATTTCATTAATAATCATAGAAGCAATACATGGTGGAACATGATAATAAATCTGGAAACTAGCTAAAGAAAGTGTCGCCCTTACTAAGCTATGAGCTACACAATTCGCTTGTCTCCTAATGAAACTTACACCAAAGTTTGGAAAAGAAAGTAAGAAAGTAGAGCAAGCTCTTATAACATCACCAAATTCAGAAAAATCATTCGTCGGATGTGTTAATAACCACTTGGCAATCCATCTCAAAGAGCACATTGTTCAGACCCAATTCTTGAACCCATGTGATAGCTTTAAATAGACCCATAGCTTCTCCAACAAGTGCTGGGAGGCAAAAAGGAATATTTTCAGATTTGGCAATAATGAAAGCACCATTTTCATCCCTTATGCACATACCTATGCTTGTCCCGCCAAGATCTATAGAGAATCCAGCATCTATATTACACTTAAAGATTCCATGCGCCGGTGGAGTCCAGTGGGAAAGCTGTTGTACATTGGCCTGCGTAGATGCACAAGTTTCACTATTGGCCATCATCTTGCAATCTTTAAAAAAAGACATAGCACGATGGACAGTACTTTGAGCCAATGGATTTTTATTATCTCATAGCCTTTCATTCCTTGCTTTCCATAAGCTCCAAAGGGTCATTGCAAATCTAGCTTTATTATCATGGTCCAGCTTTGAGAGCAAATGAAAGCAAGCCCCCTTAAAAGATGAAAAGGTCTGCAAGATAGGAACTATATGGTGCCAAAGATCTTGTTGCACCCAACATGCATGGCTATGACTGCATGTGAGCATCAAGTGCCACAAGGTTTCCATCTGATTCTCCCAAACCACACATAAGCTAGGACACGAAACACCCTTTCTTTGTAACTGAGTACGTGTTGGAATAGTCTCCCTGCAACATCGCCAGAGGAAAAGTTTAACCCTTGGAGGCACATCAAGCTTCCATATGAGAGATCAATCACCTTCAACTTTTAAGTATGAACAATCTATCATGTTATGAATAGCTTCATAATATGCTGATCGAACAGTATAAAAACCATTAGCAGTTGGACCCCAAAGGATTTTATCCTCTCCCACCAATTCATTAAGGGGAGTATTCAAGATATCCGTGGCCATTGCATGAGAAAAGTTAACTCTTATAAAGGGTTCACTCCATACCTTAGCATTTGGGATCCAGAGGTCATGAACACACATACTATAAGCTTGCTACATAGCTGATGTAGGACGTGGCAAACATCTACCACCTTTAAGCCAAGGAGAATTCCAAAGAGGAATATTAGTGCCAGGTCCAATGCTTCATCGCATTCCTTGTTGCAATAATGGTCTAGCCATCCAAATACTCCTCCATGCATATGAAGGATTATGACCCAGGCTTGCATCTAAGAAGTTGCAATGTGAAAAATATTTAGCTTTGAAAAGTTTTATCACAAGAGCATCAGGTTTCACAATAAAATTCCAACCTTGCTTGCCCAACATAGCTAAGTTAAAAGCATGCATATTACGAAAACCAAGACCACCCTAATTTTTTGGCATATATAATTTATCCCAAGAGAGCCATTTAATTCCTCTTGATTCTCTATTATTTGAACCTCACCAAAAAGAATTAAGCATTCTTTCGATTTCTTCACCAAGAGAAGGAGGGATAAGGTACATACCCATAATATATGCTGGAATGGCTTGAGCAACTGATTTAATGAGCACTTCTCTACCCGCCATAGAAAGAGCTTTGCCTTTCCAAGAAGAGATTTTTTTTCCAGATTCTATCTTTTACATAATTGAATATCTCCCTCTTATTTCTGCCAATCAATGCAGGAACTCCCAAGTAGCTACCAATCTCCACTTTTTCATGAACCCCTATTACTTGCACCAGGGACTCACGTTGTGAGTGAGAAATATTGTTGCTGAACGTGATGGACGATTTTTCCAAGTTAATCGCCTGACCACTAGCCATTTCATAACACTGCAAGATCTCCTTAGTTTTCAAAAGCTCTTGTTCATTTGCCCTCATAAATAAAAAAACTATCATCTGCGAATAAAAGATGAGTTATGATAGGAGCTCTTCTGCAATTTTTTATACCGTGTATCTGCCCACGTCTTTCTGCAACTTTTATTAAGGCTGACAAACCCTCAGTACAAAGAATGTAAAGGTAAGGTGAAAGTGGGTCACCATGTCTAAGGCCACGAGCCGGAGAAAAGGAATCAGCTTTCTCATTATTCACCAAAACCGAATAATTAATTGAGGACACACATCATAATCCAGCGAACCCATTGAATATCAAAGCCCATTTTAATCATGATAGCCTGTAAGTATTCCCAGCTAACACGATCATATGCTTTGCTCACATCCAATTTTAATGCAGCCTCACCTGTAACACCCCTCTTCTTGCATTTCATGAAATGTAGAATCTCAGTGGCTATCAAGGCATTGTCTACTATAGATCTTTCAGCGACAAAAGCAGATTGCTCTTCAGAGACACATTTTCCAATAACCTGTGCCATCCTGTTAGAAAGAGTATTTGAAAGAATTTTGTAAATAACATTACATAGGGAGATAAGTCAAAAATCTTTCATAGACTTAGGTTGATCACATTTTGGAATGAAAGCAATATGAGTATCATTTATTAACTGGGGCAAGACACCATGAGATAACCATTAATTACAAGCTAAGACCACATCATTACCACATAAATTCCAGAATCTTTGGAAAAAAGCCGCATTAAGACCCTCTGGACCAGGAGTTTTATCAGGATGCATGTCAAGGGTGGCCTTTTTGAACTCCTCATGAGAGAATGGAGCTGTTAAAAAATCATTGTCTTCAACCGAAATTTTTTGGGTTACATGCTCAACAACATTACTAACCTCCGAATTATGTTCAGCAAATAAATTAATGAAGGAATCATTTGCTAGATGACAAATACCTTCCTGCGAAGAGACCATGTTGCCTTGATCATCTGAGAGCATAGCAATAGAAGTAATCTTCCTTCTAATTGTAGCAGAGGCATGAAAATACTTTGTATTAGAATTCCCTCCTTTCAACCAATGTGATTTAGCCCTCTGCCTCCAGCAAATTTCCTCTTTAATTAACAACTTAGAAAATCTTGTTCTCAAGGCTGAATAATGATTAGCCATGGCTCTGGTATTTCTGTTCCTTAGCATTGCTAGCTTCCTCTTACAATTTGCTATTTCCAATCTAAAATTAGGACCGCTGCACTTGCTCCAATCCTGCAAATCCTTGGTGCAATTTGCCATTTTATCACAAATATCCTGGATGCTATTTGGCTGCCACCCATTAGAGACCACTTCTTCAACACCTTCCTCCACAAGCCAGTGATTCTCAAATTTGAATCTCCTGGCATGCATTGGGTAATTTTTCTTCTCAGTCTCTAAAAGAATTGGGCTATTATCTGAGGTAGATGCCAATAAATTTGTAAGTTTAGCATCAGGAAAAAATTGCCACCACAAAGGGGTTACCATAGCTCTATCCAATCGTTCTTCCATGGCACTAGCAGTACCCATACTACGAGACCAAGTAAAGGGGTACCCCTCCAAAGGAACATTATCCAAACTGCAATCTAGAATTGTGTTTCGGAAGCCATCAATAAACCATTGAGGTCTTTCATTCCTCCCTTTCTTCTCCTCATTGCCAAGAAGATCATTAAAATCACCTATTAAGCACCAAGGAAGATCAGACATTCCCGCCAAACTCCTTATAATATTCCATGATTCACGTCTTCTAGTATTTTCTGGACAACCATAGAACCCTGTAAGTCTCCACTTGCCTTTCTCTCCCTCATCCACCTCCAAATTAATAAAATTAATAGCAAAATTAATAATTTGGATATTTGTAGAGTCTTTCCATAGCACAGCTAGGCCCCCACTCCTTCCTTCTCTATCAACACTAAAACAACAATTAAAACCCAACTTCACTTTCAATTCTTCAATTTTTCTTTCATGAACTAACGTCTCACAAAGGAAAATAATATCTGGTTTGTGAGGCCGGGTAAGATCCTTAAGCGATGAAACTGCACACAGGTTACCCAGGCCTCAGCAGTTCCAACTTAGGATAACCATGGCTGCTGGCAGGCCTGGAAACCAGGCCCCGCCGTTAAAAAATGCACACCATTGTTATTTTCACCTGAGACACACCCCTCACCATCAGCCATTGCATGAGCATGCTGTACATGATCTTCATGCCTCCTCTTTCTCTCTCCTTGATCATCATTAGTCAATAATTGTTGTGTAACCGCTGCAGAAATATTTGGTGCAAAAATAATGGAGGATCCCAAAATGTTCGGCTGAGTAATCGCTGTATTATTGGATACTACTATCTCATGAGATACTACATTCAAATTGGCATTTAATTCTCCTTCATTGTTTTGATACTGACCATGTGATCCTTGGGAGTTATCTCCAATATTTTCGCTACTGGAGTTACTAGCATTAACTCCACCATTATTCCAATTTCCACCACCATCCTCCCTCAACCACTTGCTCCCCGAACTACCACCTCCGCGGCGGCTGTCCGCCCTCAGCGTCGGTCCCCATTGCCTTACACCATCATCATGCTCCAAATCAAAAATACCTTGGCAGAATTTATCAGAATGCCCTAAGAGGCCACAAAGAAAGCAAAAGGTGGTAAGCCTTTCATATTTGAAGGTCACAATCCTCCATTCCTCCCCAGCTTTCTTAACCTTCTTTTCTTTCTTCAAAGGAACTCTCACATCCACCCTTACCTTGATCCTCATGTAAGCCCTCCACACACCTATATTATTATTGGGATCATACTCCAAGAACTCACCAATAAAATTACCAAGATGCTTCCCAATTACCTGTGTCATGAAACCTACTGGTAGGTCATGTATTTGCACCCAGAAATTCACATGAAATAAGGGAACCTGGCCTGGGACTTTGCCTGGATGAACCTTACCCAGGATAAGGAGATGATTATCAAAAGTCCAGGGACCACTGGTGAAAATTCTCTGGACATCAAGCTTATGGTAGAATTGGAAAACGAAAATTCCTGGGCTAACCTCCTTGATTGTAACCCCCTTTCCTGGCCTCCATATACTCGCCATTCTCTCCTTCATGATGTGTGAACAAATTGGTTTGTCCGTATGAAAATGACCAACCAAAGATAGTTCCAGGTTAATGGAACCCTCTTGCTCCCCTTCCCCATGAAGAACGAAACCTCCCTCTTCCTCCTCCACCAAAGATAAGTTATGCAGCCCCGTTTCCATACTGTCAGCCATGTCAGTTAAGAAACCAAAGAAACACCACGAAGAGAAAAACGAAGAAAAGCAAAGACTCTCAAGGTAGAGAAAAAACAAAGACTCTCAAGGTAGAGAGAAAAAAACATGCTGATTCAAAACTTAAAACTTAAAACCAGTTTTTAACTTTTATGAATAATCATGGCCCATGTGTTGTCATAAACTACGGTGATTGGTTAAGATAAACTATAATTGAACAATAAAAATTATATAAATATAAAATAATATTCAAGTAAATGTGTAGGCTACATTATTTCCTCCTTTAAAGAGCAAATGCAATTAAATTATAGAGATTGTTTCTTGAACATCAAGATAGACATATTATATATATATATATATATATATATATATATATATATATATATATATTTGAAATATGTGTATAAAAAAAATAAGTGAAAAAAAAATAAGCATATACATTATCATGTACAATATATAAAACTCAATATTGAAATAGCAAGATTCTGATAATTAAGAATGTCAATTTCTAACTTCTTCTTTTCTTTTCTCTGAACACTGGATCTTTAAGTTGATCGTAGACATTTTGACAAGATCGAGAAATTTCCCACGTATCATTCATAGTTACTCTGTTTTTCTATAGAGTTACTTATTAGTTTTTATACAAGCAAAAATTTCTGATTTTCAAGTGACAGCAAGTTCTTAAACAAAACGATTCCCTCTCACCCTATCTCTGCTTATTTTATATGCGAAGGCCTTGTTTTGGGTCATGTGTTGGACAAATTGACTCGCCTAATGCACCCTTTCTCATTCTTTATTTGCATCGAGAGTGTTCTTCAAGCATCTTTGTACGAGAGCAAGTTCTCGTTAATTAAAAAACTTGCGTGCCTTACAATTTTGGGATACATAAATGGGTGTCAGTCAATAAATATGTGACTTCGAAGTTTTAGACATCATTATCACTTGGGAAAGGATGATTAATCACCCAGAAAAATATACCTGAGCTTGTATTAGAGTATTTAGTGTTTACAATCTATTAGCTTAGGTTTCTTCTTCAATATTCAGTAACAGCCTTATAATATAAACTACTCATCTTTTGTGTGTGTCTATATATATATATATATATATATATATATATATATATATATATATATATATATATATATATAAAAGGCGCCCTCATCAGGCCAGTTGCTAGAGCAGATCGACCCTCTTTTGTGTTGCTGAGACATGCGCCTAAGGAGAAAGTATATATATATATATATATATATATATATATATATACGCGCATGAGTTATTATAATATCAATCATGTTATTTGTACATATAAATTTTGACAATTTTAATCACGTTTTATATATTATTAATCACAATTCCGACAACATTAACCAACTTGTCAAATACTCACATGATATCATTAATCACAATTTATACACCCATTAATCATGTTGTCTAATGTTTGGATGTACAAATATCATTTTTGTTATAATATTAAGGAGCAATCCTTGGATAAGGTGTATAATTAAGGAGCCTCTGTCTTATGGTTAAATATGATTTATTATGTCACTTGTTAGGTATTTAAATATTATTTAATATGTACAACAACAATTTTAAAGATAAGTACATATTTTGATGATTAAAAAAGATAGGTGAATTTTTTATATTGATCCTTTACAACCATATACATACCAAATACTAGTTTGAATGCATATAATATACTACAGAAACAAAAAATTACTTCATTCATTCGTATACACAGAGCAACCAACGTGCCAATTGGTCTGCCAACATGGGTGAAAAGTTTCCTTGCCCCACCAATTTTAGTATGGAATTCATAAAAGTATGGAATTCGGCATGAGATAGGGTGGCGGCGGTCGTAGTGGCGGGTGGGCATAATGGAGGTGGCGGCGGCAAGGGTGTTATTGGTGGCAGCTGCGATATTATGTTATTCTTATGCTATCCCTTAATTTGCATCAAATGTATACTTAGGATTCGTTTGTTTAAGATTAAAAAATAGTAATTTTTATTTAAAATAATATAGTGATTATTTTGTAGAGATTTTTAATTAAAACGGAAGTTATTTTGTGTTTGTTTACCATCATAATAATCACTTAAAATAGCTACTCAGAATAGATTTTTATAAGAAGTTATTCAAAATAACTTCTAATTTTTTCGGATTAATGATTTTTTTGGCTTAATTGCACTTTTGGTCCCCCGAGTATTACGATTGTGCAATTTTAGTCACACATATTTTAATTGGACCAATTTGGTCCTCAAAGTATTACGGCTGTGTAATTTTGGTCCCCCAGGTTTCAATTGTATCAATTGGATCCCTCAGGTTTCACGATTGAGCAATTTTGGTCCCAAGTATCATGATAGTGCAATTTTTAATGTGAGTAGCCTACGTGGCTCATGTGGGACTGATTTGACACTTAGTGAGGTCAACTTGGCAGCTTACGGGACATTCTTATGTGACATCATTGATATCTTACACACTTTAACAGTCAAATGCACATCACTAAGTGCCATATACGAATGGCATGTAAGTTTTCAAGCTGGCCTCACTATGTGCTAAATCAGTCCCAAGTGTGTTTTGTAGGTTATTGACATTAAAAATTGCACAATAGTGATACCTGGGGACCAAAATTATACAATCGTGATACCTAGAGGATCCAATTGGCACAATTGAAACCTAAGAGACTAAAATTGGACAATTGTGATATTTAGGGGGACCTAATTGGCGCAATTAAAACCTATGGGACTAAAATTGCACAATCGTAATACCTAAGAGACTAAAAATGTAATTAAGCCATTTTTTTTTTCAGATTCTAATTTTTTTTCAAAAGCTGAAACAAGCACATAAATAATCCTTAAAAGTGATTATTTTTTAAAAATTATTGTTTTTTTCACAAAGAAAACTGTAACAAATGGACTGTTAGTTGTGTTGAATTAGAGTTCTTAGGATATTGGTTAAGAATTGGAAATGATTTAACATAGTTATTTTGTAATTTCATGGAAGTGCCGTATGAAATTATGATTTTAATTCTAAAAGGGCTTCCAAAAATAAAAATTAGGATCAATTTGCTTTGCTTCCAATTTTCTGTTTTCATTTCTTTATTTCATTAATAGTTGCAAAAATGTCACCTTATTTTAATTATGGTCTGAAATAACTGCTGCTGGTGAGAGATTTCTGCACCCGTGAAGATTTGCATTTGCAACTAAGAAGAACTGGGAATTAAAAAGGGGACTTCAATTTTAAATAAGCTCCTCAAAGTAGTTTTCTTTAAAATTTACTTATTTTTTAAATTTTCTTTTTCGCAAATAAGTTACTTTTATAAGAGCTTCTTTTAAAAAAGTATTTAGCTCAACTTAAAGTTGGGTCAAACATTATATCAGATATCTTTAAAATAATTGTAGTAAAAACGTTGTTGTCTATTTAAATTATTATTTTAATCTATAATGAATAATTGATGGGTTATGTTATCAATTTGCTTTGCTTTCAATTTTCTGTTTTCATTTCTTTATTTCATTAATAGTTGCAAAAATGTCACCTTATTTTAATTATGGTCTGAAATAACTGCTGCTGGTGAGAGATTTCTGCACCCGTGAAGATTTGCATTTGCAACTAAGAAGAACTGGGAATCAAAAAGGGGACTTCAATTTTAAATAAGCTCCTCAAAGTAGTTTTCTTTAAAATTTACTTATTTTTTTAAATTTTCTTTTTCGCAAATAAGTTACTTTTATAAGAGCTTCTTTTAAAAAAGTATTTAGCTCAACTTAAAGTTGGGTCAAACATTATTTCAGATATCTTTAAAATAATTGTAGTAAAAACTTTGTTGTCTATTTAAATTATTATTTTAATTTATAATGAATAATTGATGGGTTATGTTATCAATTTGCTTTGCTTTCAATTTTCTGTTTTCATTTCTTTATTTCATTAATAGTTGCAAAAATGTCACCTTATTTTAATTATGGTCTAAAATAATTGCTGCTGGTGAGAGATTTCTGCACCCGTGAAGATTTGCATTTGCAACTAAGAAGAACTGGGAATCAAAAAGGGGACTTCAATTTTAAATAAGCTCCTCAAAGTAGTTTTCTTTAAAATTTACTTATTTTTTAAATTTTCTTTTTCGCAAATAAGTTACTTTTATAAGAGCTTCTTTTAAAAAAGTATTTAGCTCAACTTAAAGTTGGGTCAAACATTATTTCAGATATCTTTAAAATAGTTGTAGTAAAAACTTTTTTGTCTAATTAAATTATTATTTTAATCTATAATGAATAATTGATGGGTTATGTTGTGTCTAATAAGCATACTGGCCATGTAAGATTTATTCCTAATTTATTTTTAATCCATAAAGGTTAATGTTATCATTTTAGGAAATTCTTACCAAATAACTCTGATTCAAAATCACATGAACAATTTGATTAAAAAAATGAGTTTAATATATATATATATATTGTCAGTGTAAAATACTTTTACACTGACATCCAATTAGATTTCACGGTTTTACCATGTCAGCATATTTATTAAAATTATGTTAATTGAATTAAAATTAAAACTTAAACCTAAAATCAATCCTTTTTTTGTTTATCACTCCCTCTCTCTCTCTCTCTCTCTCTTTGTTCAAGTCGTCTCCGCTTCTGGGCTACTTCCCTCCCACGGCATCTCCTTGTTTGCAAGGCTCTTGCTAAATTGTGCTTTTCTGCTCTTGTTGAATCGTGCTTTTCTTCACATCACCTTTTCTCTGGCTCATCGCTATATTCTCTGTCGAGCTCTTCTCCATGTCACCTTCCCATACAGTAATTTCTCCTCTCCTTTTTATTTGATTATGTTTTTGGGGTGTTCCATGATTGGGTCTTTATTTTTGTGAGGCTTTATTTGAGGAATACCACAAATATTAGCTTCTTCATGATAGAGTTATACCAATTATTTATGTCACTCTTCTCGCTCTGTTTTTTAGTGTTGGATGATTGGGTCTTTTATTATGTAGTGTTTATGATGCAATGAATATATTGTATTTGTAGGATTGTTTGTGTTGTTATCATGTGTCTAGAGATAACAAATGTGCTTGGAGATACAACCATTGTGATTAGCTCTGACAATGAACCTGAAATTGCTATTAATGTGGACCATCTTAATCCCGGGCTACCATTAGAGCCACCTGTAGAGCCTTATGAAGGAATGGTGTTTGCATCAATTGAAGATGCAAAAAATTACTACACAAGGTATGCAAAAAACAAAGGTTTTAGCTTTCGCATGGGCCGTGTTACTAAATCAAGAACAAATGATATGATGATTGGTCAAGAAATCCTTTGTTAGAAGTAGGAGTTTCGAGCAAAAAAATATACAAAGGGGGAAAATAGCCTTGCAGCACATGATGACACAAAAGCAAAATTAACTAATTTCCACTAAGCTGACAGAGGCCTGAAGCTTGAAAATTCGATGGTATAACAACCATAGGACCCAATATGCTTGAACATCATTAGCAAGTTGAGTTGCTAGCTTATGCAAAATTTGCTCAGAGATTCTTTTTGTGGTATAAGGATCCCTGATTGATTCCATCATTCTTGACCAACACATCGCTTTTGGTTTTGACTCAAGTACTTCCTTCGTAATTGAATTGTTACTTGATAATAAACAACAATTGATGAGCCTTAGAACTCAACGAATTAATTCAGTTGATAGCTTATTTACAAGAAAAAAGATTCAATCAAGAAACAATTTTCATCACTTTGAACATCTAGTAAAACTAATGTACCACCATACCACTGTATCAACCACGCCATTAACCAGAGCCATCGCGACAGAACCGCTGCAGCTAGGCCGCGAGTCCATCAGGATCAAACTGGCCCAGCCAAGCGGGTCACCGTCGCCATCTCCGTCGAGATCCATTGCGTCACCATCACCATCACCGTCGCAAGATAGACCCGTTGCAAACCAACAGACGCAGCTACCGTCGGAACGAAAAGGATTGATTTTAGTCTCGAAAGCATTAAAGGGGGAGATCTAGAGAGAGAGACGGCGTGAAAACAGGCGGCGCCGACATGAACAGAGAGAGAGAAAGAGAAACGAGAGAGTTTTCGGAGAGAGAGATGGAGTGATAAACAAAAAAAGGATTGACCTTGGGTTTAAGTTTTAATTTTAATTCAATTAACATAATTTTAATAAATATGCTGACATGGCAAAACCATGAAATCTAATTGGATGTCAGTGTAAAAGTATTTCACACTGAAAGTGTATATATATATTAAACTCTAAAAATAAAAAAATCTAACCTCAATTGCACGAGCTATGGTGAAGTGATCCAAAAATTATTTTTCAATGTTTTTAATTTTCTATCCTTCGCTTCTTTCAAACATATTTAACTCAAACTCATACATACTTGGTCAAACTTCAATTTCTAGCTTGAGAGAAAATAGACGCATGTGGGTGGAGGAAGGGAAGCCTGACTTGGTATAATGCACAATTTAGCTGAAAATCAATTGACTAAACTATAATTTCTTCCTTTTCTTCTTTCTGCTCGGTTATTGACTCTTTGGCAAGTTCGAAACACAAGAAAATACCATCACCAATTGATGTTCACATTGCCATTTCTGAGGGGGCAGTGCACAGTATCATCTACATATATGAGAAATTTATCTGCAAACATGATAATAAGCCAACTAGTCAAGGTGGACTCTTTCAGGAGAAAAAAGAGTAGGGATTGGCTTGGCTTCTAAAGCTTATTATGCCATTGAACTCTTCAAGAGATTATACCGATTAAAAAAAATGAAAATTGCATTTAATGGGTACATTATTTAAGTAAAATGTTAGGTATTTACTAAAATTTAATTTATAATGAATATTTTAAATTTTATTAAAAAAATTAATACTCCAATAAAATGTTTAAGTATCATATCATAACAAAATAGATGTGATGTCATAAAGTTACATGGAACAGGTATAGCATTGTTGATTTAACATCAACCATTCTTTAGGCATTATTTGATATTTTAGTTTACTTTTATACAAGATTCTATTTGAGGTGGTTTTGATTGTATGTTTTTATGTCTATTGTTTATATGGTGATTCACGAAGCCGTCTACTATGGCTCTATTCGATAAAAACTAGCTGATTATTCTAGGAGAAGCTGGTTGTGGAGGTTTGTTTAGAGATGAGAATATGAAATGGTTGAAGGGTTATACTCGCATGTTGGGATGTTGTGATACCTATCAGACTGAATTTCGGGCTATGTGGTCGGGTATGTCAATTGCGTGGCAAGATGGAGTCAAGCATTTGATTGTGGAGAGTGACTCTCAGGCTCTGGTGGATTTGATCAATAAACAAGTACCTAATCCAAGCAAACTACTCCAAAGAATCTTGCAGCTTCGGAGAAGACACTACAACAGAAAACGCTTTCAAGCGTTATTAAAGGTCAAAGAAACAATAGCGCTTAAAAAGCGCTATCTGAAGATATATCTAAAACCCGGGAATAGATAGCGTTTCCTTGAGAAAGCGTTATCTATTCTTGAGTTTTAGATAGCGCTTGCTTTAGACAGTGCTTCCTTGCGCTTCCTTAAGGAAGCAGTATCTATTCCTTGTCTTTTTTTTTTTATTCTTTAATTTTCTCATACTCTTTCCTGCATTCAGCAAAATCCAGACAGTATAAACAATATTTGGGACAATAATTGGCACTGTATACATAAATTCATTTCATTCATTACAAATGTTACAACACATAATAATATTAATGTTACAATCAACACTATACTAACCAAAAAAAACTATTCTAGTACATATATACAAATTCAAACAACTAGCTATAACCTATACCAAAAAGTCATGCACCCAAAACTCCAGCAAACCATCAACCTGCAAAATTGGGGACAAATCAAACTATTAAATGAACTTGAAGTACATAATTCAATCTAATCACAACTCACAAATTAAATATAACACTAAAAAGACAACTTAATTACCTTTAATTATTGATTCATAATAATATAGTTACATCACTCATCCAAAATTTCAAATCACGCAACAACATTCAAAGAAAGAAGTACTGGAGCAATTGATGTTTATGTATGCATTAGTTATTCATCTAGATCTAGAATAATTTGCTTTATGTTTTTTAGACTTCTTCTCTGGCCATGTAATCTGCATTGGTCTGTATCAGTTTTAGAAACAAACTATACCACACCCATTAAACATGTTGGTCTTAGAGTTTCGACTTTCATGTGTTATTCATGCATGAGTTATGGTTGCCAACAATAGAGAGCTCATAAGCAATTGATGCCCCCCCCCACACACACACAAGTTTATTGTTTCCATACAGCATTTATGAAATAGTAGGTCTCGCTAAGGACAATTTATTCCAATAATATGGTTTTTCTTACTAATTGATGTTATTTAATAAAAAACCTTAAACATCACAGTAAAGAAATAAGAAGTTGAGATTGAGAAGAGAAACATACTAAAATCAGTGAACCTTTTCCTCGGGAGGTGAAGGAACTCAGCATACTCTCTGCTTCCCTCATCAATTTTGTGAAGCTACAACACAAGAGGTCGCCGAGTCACAATCCCTGCAACACTTTTTGCATCATCAATACACTTACAAAACAATCACAATCACAATCACTAATTTCAACTAAAATAAACTAACAAAAGAAAATAGTAGCGAGTAATAACAATGATCTGATCCATGAGGTAAGAAATCTTTGCCGACAACGCTTTCCAACACTGAGGACTTACCAGAACTTTGAAAGAAGAACACAAGTAACATTTATGAAGTTAGAATGAGGTCAGATCATATCAGAAGAAAGAGAAGAGAATTGGGAAGAAGAGAAATCATTTAGTGATTTATGAAATGCAGTTGAAAGAACAAACAAAAAGTATCAAAGAAAACCCTAGAAATGGAAGAGAGGGAGAGAGAGATGACCTTGGTGATGGTGACGAGCAGGCACTGCAGCTTGCGGTGTTTTCGCATCATAGAGGGTTTCTTCTTTTTTTAATAGCGAGAAAAGTGAGCCGTTCGCGATGGCAGCGAGACTGAGATGAGAGGGTGATGGTTGGCAGTGGCGGTGGTGCCGTTCACAATAAGTGGTTTCTTCTTTTCGAGAGTGAGGGTTGGAGCGAAAGTAAGGAGGGAAGTGTTTAGTGATCAGGAGGGGAATATATAACTGATAAATTAAAATTAAAATTATATAAAAAGGGGAATAGATAGCGCTTCCTACGCGATCTAAAGTGCACATATAATAGCGCTTTCTTAAAAAAACGCTATTATAAGGTGGACTTTAGATAGCGCTTCCTTGAGGAAGCGATATCTAAAATCCTCCGCTTATTTTTAATAGCATTTCACTTAAAAACTCTACTAAAGGTGAGTCATTTAATCCCTTTTCTGGCGTAGTGAGAGATTGGACTGTAAAGTTTATCCATACTTTTCGGGAAGCTGGGAATCGTTGTATAGACTACTTAGCTAACCATAGTCTCACATCACAGACGCATTTGAAGATATTTTCTCGGCTTTTCAGGGAGCTTGTTTCCCTACTCTTTGATGATTTTATGAGGGCCTCTATGCCTCGTAGTATTACTGTTGGAGTGTTGTTTCTTTGTTTCTGCTTTTCCTTTGGATCCCTGGCCCTCGTATGAACCAAAACTAGCTGATAGTTGATAGCAAATAAGCTAGCTGATTAAATTTGAAGTGTTTGTTAAAACTAGCGGTTAAATTATATGATAAATATAAAATGACATAGAGGAACATGTTTATATACTTTTTTATATAAATTCTATTTATATAGATATGTTATTTATTTTAAAATAATGATAAATTTTAATACTTTACTTTATTTTAAATTATTTATCATCTAAAAAATTAAATAAAATGAGATAATAAAAATAAAATGACATGTTGATACCTTTTTTTGTATAAATTTTAATTTTTTATAGAAAAAATATATTATTTTTTATTTTTTATCCTAAATATATATCTAGATGGTGAAATAGTCCTTAAGGAGAATTAAGATTTTTTATTAGGGACTATGATTTTTATTTTATTTACAAGAGGATAAAGGATGAATTTAATTAAGATAACAAGGAGAAAATAATAAGTTATAAATTATAAGCTCAAACGTTATTTCAAGTTATGTCTGAAAAGATACTATAAGCTAATAAAAAAATATTATAAGCTAGTGAGTCAATGACGTTTACCAACACCTCTAATAGCATATCCAGTATAAACTAGCGGTTTGACCTCCCCAAATAGAGCATACGCTTCTTTTTTTTGGGAGATGCATGATGCACTTTAAAATCTCAATCATTGATTATAAAGAAAATTATATCAATGGCTGAGATTTATAGTGTTTGGTTTTGCATCTGTGATTGACTCAACGCAGAAGCTAAAAATATCATGACTCAAACTCGAACCACCAAAGGTGTAGAACGCATGGCTGCTAACCACCAAACTCAACTCAAACGAATGCATTCGTGGTGATCGTGACGGTGATGGTGGCATGAGGGAAGGGAGGGAGAGAAAAAGGAGTGAAGAGAAGGAAGAGGAAAAAAAATAAAAAATAATAATATAAAATCACTATATAAATCTACACTATCCCTTGTATTTGTCTATTTTCTACGGTAGAAAATGAAATGTCAGTAAAAGTGTTACTGATGTGAATCTATATCATTGCTATCAACATGTGGTTGGGCCCGAGCCGACGTCAAGATAAGGTGAGACCTCAAAATGAACATATCATGAGAGAGAATCTCATATATAAAAATTTTGATAAGTATCAAAATGGAAATAATATCATAAAATTAATGAGCTTTATAGGGAATTGAGTGGGGTGAGTGGGAGGCCTAAAGCAAAGGTCTGCCGTACCCTTAGCCTGGTCCTGCGAATTATGTTTTTTGACTGAAAGTTATAGTGACATGATATATGGACTCAGTGATGAACCCATCCAAGGAATAATAACAAATTTCCAAAGTCAAACTTCCTTCCTCATCAAACCAAACCGTACCGCTGCCTCGTCCCCTCCCCTCCCCGCTTTTTTCGTCTCCCTGAATATCTTATATATAAAGAAATATTATTGAAGAAGAGGCGAGTTTCGTTTAAATCTACACAAAGCTATTAAGATAAACCAAAGTAAAATAAAAAACACCGCAGGTGGGTGCACTAACACGTGTTGAAAATTAGTTAGTTTTAACTAACAGAGTTAGTTAATTGATAAGATAATAAGTTAGTTGTTATAGGCTTTCTTTTCCTTTTTTCATGATTTCATCTTTTATATATAAAACAGTGTATTGCACAATTAATCATTAACGAAATACACGAAGTATTATTCAGATCAATTCATTCTCCTCTCAAACTCTAATATGGTATCAGATTTATTCTAAAATCCAAGCTTCCACCACTTTATCAAGACAACAATGGCAGCACCGGTTCCAGTCCTACACAACTTGTTGATCCTTCGCTCAACCCTAATAGCCCTTATTATTTACATCTGGGAGAAAACCCAGGATCGGTGCTTGTTTCCCCATCCCTTCATGGAGACAACTACTAGCGCGCATTATCATAAAAAAATATAAACTAAAATTCATCAATCACACCACTCAACCTGCTGCATCCGATCCTAAGGACCCTTATCACGTGTTTTGAAGGAAAACAAGGGGAGAGAGCTCTGCTTTAGTGATGTAATATCATATACGATTTGTATCAACTTTACAATGACTACCATGCCTTATTTCAATGAAATTTCATATGACATGACTATATCTATACATGACACCATCGTGCCTTATTTTAATACCAGCTTTTACCGGTTATGAATTTATGAGTATGGTGCTCAAATTTTATAAGTATATATGAGATATATTAGATGCCACCATGTGATGTATGAAAGTAGCGTATCTCTTCTTTTCATTATTCTCAAACACTCATTTGACCTTTTCCGAAGAAACTTGATGACTTTACACCAGGCTAATAAATGAGTAACAACCAGACAGGACATTTAATACAACTAACGTACAGATAATTCTCCAAACGAAATCATCAAGGGTTAAAATATTCAAACCTAGGTCCCACATGAAACCCTAAAGGTTCAACAACCTGCTCTGCTTCTGCAAACAGAAACACATTCACATGTGCCCCTGCATACCGCTCCATATAAGATAAGCGTAAACAGAAATGTGAATTTGTGTGTGAATGAGGGGGGGGGGGGGGGGCAATTACAATACAAGTGCATTTACAATGAATTGGCAGCTATAATTACAATTGCACCCCAAGGAGTGCAGGAACTGAAGGAAATGCACAAAATTGGAATTACAAGGGTCAAACTCATTTGTACCCTCAGAAGCTAAAAACTATTAATTACTCTCATTCATTTCTATTTAATCTATAACTATTTCAAGTATCGTAGTAAGTTTGGGTTTTCTATATCTTCTCAGAAGCAAAGAAGAACATACAACACTTACAGACGAGAGAGCCATGCATGCACCAGCAACCCATGGTGGCAGCTTGATCCCGAGTGAAGGAAATAATAGCCCAGCAGCAACAGGTATAGCAACTACATTGTAGGCCATCGCAAATACATAATTCAATCGAATACGAGAAAAGGTCTTCCTGGAAAGATCGATGGCTGTGATCACATCTTCCAAATTATCTCTCATCAGCACATAGTCAGCAGCTTCTATTGCAATATCTGTCCCAGCCCCAATTGCCATTCCAACATCTGCAGCAGCTAAAGCAGGAGAGTCATTGATACCATCACCTACCATTGCAACTATACTTCCATCCTTTTGGAATGAACGAACAACATCAGCCTTTCCTGCAGGCATAACCTCTGCCCTAACATCTTGAATGCCAACCTGTCATGCAACAGGTTTTTTATTCCAAGTTTCACAATAACATCAATTTTTATCCTATAAAATTTGTTACAACTCTGTTACAAAGAAATGACAGATACTTAGTCATGATTTACAATAGAGCGCTGAAGAATCAGATATTTATAACTGTAGGCCTGCTCGGAAACAAGAGGCCAGATTATAAGATTACTCATCTTTCACTCAATGGTTCTGATCATACCTGTTCACGATTCAATTGTCCTACTACACACAAAAAAACTACTATAATCCATGCAAAGATATTGGTTTTCTTTGCACAAACCACACTCAAAGTTATCACAACACCAAGATTTCCAACCAAAAGAAAATATTATACAAATATATACGCACCTCCTTGGCAACAGCTCGAGCTGTTCTCCAGTTATCTCCAGTAACCATAACAGGTATGACTCCCATTTTCTGGAGGCCCTCTATAACAACAGCAGCTTCTCTCTTCAGTGGGTCTGCAACCCCTAAGACTCCAGTTAATACACCATCATATGCTACCAGTATCCCTGTCTTCGCACTTTCTTCGAGCTCAACCACAAAATTTTCCACTTCCTTAGAAATACTTACGCCACTTTCCACCATCAGCTTCCTGTTACCAACCTGTTCAAGACATACTGCCTCAAATAAGCAACCTTTGAGAAAATATGAAACAAATTCCAGTTTTTTAAAGATAATGGCAGTTATAGCCAAAAGACACTACCAAAATAAGCTTTCCATCTATAAAGCCCTGGACACCTCTTCCTGGAAGAGCAGAGAAGTCTGAGACATCATAAAGCCACCCAGATTTTAACTCCTTGGCATCACTCTGGGTACCACTGGTAGGAGAAGACTCATCAAAGAAATGAAAATGGCGTGCATATTGTAATATTGCTTTTGCCAGCGGGTGTTCACTGCTAGCCTGAATAAAAGAAAAATTAAAATAAATACAGTTGATTCCTCTAACAGGACTCACACAGGACATGAAATGGTGAAATTTTGTACCAATCAACAAATAGTGAGAACTCAGAAATCATAAATCTACTCTAATATTTCCTAATCCTATTTCAGGATGCCAAAACACTGTTGGGGAAGTTGAGCTGTCTGTCAAGGAGGAGGAAGGAAATGTAGAAAATATTACTATTATAAGTCCTCTATACCTGGATCTAGGTTTCAACCAGGTATGTGACAATACCATACACAGACAATGAGAATCAAAGAAAGCAACTATCCTCAAGAAATTAGAAGTCACCTCAGCAGAAGCCACCAATGTAAGAAATTCTCCACGCTCCATTCTTGTGAATACCTTGGCAGTAGTAACAGTGGCCTTCCCCTGAGTCAGAGTGCCTGTTTTATCAAATACAACATACTTCACCATCTGTGCCCTTTCCAAGGCATCTCCTCCTTTAATTAAAACACCATTGTTAGCCCCAACCCCTGTTGCCACCATGACAGCAGTTGGTGTTGCCAAACCAAGTGCACAGGGACATGCAATCACCACAACAGATATTGAAAACATAAGGGCAAAAACAAAGTGATTTCCATTTTCCGGCAGCCAATCTTCTGGGTAAGCTCCAAGAGACCCAGCAATATACCTACATTTAGGCAAAATATTCAGAAAAAGTAAGCATAAGCATTCCAATTACATTACAAATCAGCTTTTATCAATAAGCCAAAACTAGTCAAGGTAAGCTTACCAACACAATAATGTCAATAATGACAAAGCCACAACTGTAGGAACAAATATGCTCGCTACCTACAAGCCAAAAGAATGGTACCTGAGTTCAAATCTAATATTTCTTCAATCATCTGTGGACTAATCAACTATGCAAGGTTATAAAGTCAACAAAACAGTGATTACTTTCAGAAAATTATGAGCAAGCAAAAACTTAGCCCCTTTGATTCCGAATAAGGCCTAAACCTAGAACAAATGGATTCAATAGCATTTCAATTTTACCAATACTTTCATAGAAGGAGCGTCAGCGATCAGCTAAGTAGCACGGATACGGGTACAGGTATGGGTACGGCAAAATTTCTAAAAACTAGGGCACGGATACGGCAGGATACATTATATGGACATACAAAAATATAAACAATAAAGTGATTAAATCATAAGATCAATACAATTTTCATTAGGTTTTAACCCCAAGGTTTCAACAAAACCCCATAAATTATTTCAAGTAAGTCAAAATATATAAAGAAGAAATGTGATTTAAAGGAAGTGAAGTAGCAATTTGTTTTATTTAATAGCAAAACAAATAACTTAGCGACAGAACTTGGTGTTTTGCATGGATTGATGACTTGTATTTGAGTGATATCAAGTACCTAATAATCATGTGTGTATTGAGTAAGTACCCACATGTACCCAATAAGTACCAGTACCAGGTACGAACCCGGTATGGGTACAACAACTATTTGGGAGTACCCGTGCATCATAGGTGATCAGAGGTGAGCCATCAAATGATTGCCCCAAGTCTATAAGCTTAACCGGATTTGCCAGATCAGCTGGCGAGGAAGCAAGATAACTAAATGTTGACTCCTTGCTAGTTAATGTATCTTTTACAATTACAAGAATTGGACAATCATTTTAAAAAAAATTATGTAGTTACCATTTGCCAGGTCATCTAGAAACATGAAACATTTCAGTTAACTTCAGTACTGGTTCATGAGCTAATACTTTCTTTAGCACAAAGAAGGGAATGCAATTTTGTTATATGCAAAAAATGCATACACTATCAAAGTAATACTTAAAGAACATAAAAGTCACCCAACAGCACCACCAGAATACTCACATAATCGGCAAACTTTTGAATGGGAGCTTTGGACATCTGGGCAGTCTCCACCAAACTAATTATCTGACTCAAAACTGTATCCGATCCTACTTTAGTAGCTTGAATGTGAAGGACACCATGCAAATTGATTGTACCTCCAATAACAGATGCATTGACCTCCTTTGAAACAGGTATAGATTCACCAGTCACCATGCTCTCGTTTACATAACTCGAGCCCCAAGTAACAATACCATCGGCCGAAATCTTTGTTCCAGGAATAACCTTTAATGTGTCACCAGGTTGAATGAGCAAGGAATCTATTTCCCTTTCTTCAATAGATTTACCACCTAGAAAACAAAACAATTATTGGCAAGTTCTAATTTGATGTTGCAATGTAATCTAGAACAAGATAAATGAAATAACC
This sequence comes from Ammopiptanthus mongolicus, assembly GCA_039655645.1. Lineage (NCBI taxonomy): Eukaryota > Viridiplantae > Streptophyta > Magnoliopsida > Fabales > Fabaceae > Ammopiptanthus > Ammopiptanthus mongolicus. The sequence goes on along the minus strand of CM077350.1, from coordinate 55,689,690 downwards.
TTAATTAACTAGAATTCAACCTAAATATAAAATAATCAGTACAAAAGATGTTTCACCTACATCATCTTAAGAAAACAAGGCACATAAAATGAAAGTGGTATGCACCTTTATCTTTGACAACCAGTAAAGCTGTTGCAGGAGTAAGTTCTACTAACTTCTTAATGGCATCAGATGTCTTTCCCTTGGCAAGAGACTCCAAATACTTGCCCAACAATACAAATGTTATAAGCATAGCACTTGTTTCAAAGTAGGTTGGAGACCAAAATCCAGTAAGAGCACCATACAGAAGAGCACAAACAGAATAAACATAAGAGGCTGTAGTTCCCAAAGCAACCAGGACATCCATGTTTGTTGAACCATTTCTAAGAGCTCTGCCAGCTGCAATGTAGAAGCGCTTCCCAACCACAAATTGGATGAGGCTCACCAATGCCCACTTCAACCAATCACCCATGAGGAAAGGTCCACATCTCCAAATTAATAAGGAGTATACCAATGGAATATGGGGACAAATTACCCCCATGAAGAATAGAGGAATCTGACAAAAATGCATAAAGCAAAAATCAACTCAACAGGTTAAACAAGAACCTAAGCAAAATACGGGATGTTAACACAGGATCTCAAATTTTAATATGATAATTATTCCTTTCAGCAACAATATCAAGTGTCATTTTGGTTCTGTTATATGACTCTATGAAGAAAAGAGAAGATGACATCATGACAGACTCGCTCTTTAGATGAAACTTTTGTATGGACTAATACAACCACTATGAAGCATAAATTTATGATTAATGCTAAATCTTCCTAAAAAATCTTCCCTATAATCTACCTAATACTTAATTAGGTAAGTATTAAATGAAAAATAGATGCATTTAATATCATAGGAACATAAAAAGCATTTGAATCCTTTCTTTATTCAGTGATTAGGAAGATTATTAGGAGGATTTATAATTATTCTAAATTTATGGGATCTTCTTTGTGTATATGTTTTGGAAGGAAATATCTGTTTATGCATATAATAAGTTCCGTTCATCATCCAACAAAGATTTTGACATACAATGCCACATATCCATAAAGACACAAACAAGGAAACAACATAAAGTACAACAGAACCACTGAAGCAAACACAAACATTACTATGCGAAGAAATGAGATCAAAGAGATACTCACACTAAGAAACAAGCTGGAAATAAAGAGCCGAAACATATTCGAGGTCTCTGCACCATCTTTAGAAGCCATTCTAGCATAAGGGTTTCTAACATGCAACTTAAACTTGCCATTACTTCCCCCTTCAATTCCATTAACCAATGATCTAGCACTGATAACCTCAGGATCAAACACAACATCGAGTTCATTCGATACGGAATCAAACCGAAACTGCCTCACCCCTTTGATGCTTGTTAGCATCCCTTCCAAAACCTGAGTATCAACCAAACTGTACACACCATCAACCCTCAAAACCACCTTATCCTGCTCACTGCTCTGCACAAATTCAGCCTCGAAACCTGCGTCTTCGATTGCCATTACAATATCATCTTTACTAATAAGATTTGGATCATATTCAACTTCACCTAACGAAGTAGCCAAAGCCACCACAGCTTTTTTTACACCAACGAGGTTCCTAAGAATTCCCTCAACGGAATTGACACACGCCGCACACGTCATGCCTGAGATCGTGAACTGACCAATCAGGGTTGTTGTTGCTGTGGTGGTGGTTCCATGCGGCGTCGTTTTGGACGCGTTTGGTTTTGGTTCGGGTAAAATCTCAGCTTCGAAACCTGCATCTTCAATCGCATTCTTAATTTCTTCTTCCTAGGATTAAAAACAGTTAACACACGAGGTTCGAAGTCAAAATCAGAAGCTCAGAATCTGAGAAAAATCGATTAAAAAAACGTAGACTAACCTTGACGAGGTTTGGATTGAAAACGACGTCGGCTTTGTTCTGAAGGAGTGCGACGGAGGCCGAAACGACGCCGTTTATGGAATTTAGAGCGGTTTCGACGGAGTTGGAGCATGCGGCGCAGGTCATGCCGGAGACTCTGACGTGAATTCGCTTCGTTACATCGTTGTGTGAAACGTCGTCGCTTTCGTAGGAGTCTAGGAGCCGGACATCCTCGAGGTCGCCGGAGAATTCGCCGCCGGCGCCGGTGGAAGTTAGTTGGAGGCCTCTGATGCTCGGAGACATTAGAAGAGAGAGAGAGAGCGAGAGAGAGGAGAATGTGCGGAGGGGAATGCGAAGGGAAAAGAAATATATAAAGAGAAAGGAAAAAGTTGAAACGAAAGAGGAATTTGGAGAGAAAAGGAGGAATAAAGAGAAGAGATAAAAGGGAAAAGATTTTCCGAGGAAAATTGTTGAGAGACAGCAATTTTTTAACTAAGTGGATGGAAGGTGGGTTGTGGTGGGTGGGTGGGGGGGCCGGCATGGGAATTGGATTTTGGAGGGAGGTTTTTTTGGTGGTTTGACTATCTTGCCCTTTGGGGTTTGCGAGAATTGCGGTTGAGTCCGTTGTACTGCTATTGGGATATTGTTTTGTACTGCACGCCACGTAGGACCGTGTTTGGATCGGCGGCAACGAACGATGCGCATTTTGCTTTTGTTTTCGTCAAAGTGGCGTATTGGCGTCGCGATGATATGGAAATTGTTTATTTTTCTTCTTCTGGTGAAGCTTCCGGGTGGTCAAAGAACGTAAAAGCTGTGTTTCGAAGGGGAAGAAATGTTTGGAAACGACGTTAACGAGATATGAGTGAAGCAGTACGTATGAGGGAAGCGGTACCTCTTTGGACTACGGTTTGTACTTGACAAATATGCCTAAGTGATTTCAAACTTATTTTTATAATTTTTTTATAATATTTGATTTTTAGTTGAAAGAATTAAGTTTCTAGTCAAAAATGGATTTGAATAGAAACAAAAATTTATTGTTTTTGTGTTTGTCAAAATTAAGTTTGAGTTTTTCAATTATTATTTTTTATCATATTATCCTTAAAAATTAATCACTTTTCATACTTATTTAAAATTTGAAGGACATTTTGGTAACTAAACATTTAAAAGTCAATTTGAATGGTACAATCCAAATAACATTTATTCTATCAAAACAATTTTTAACAATAAAATATTCAAACATAAATCAATTACTACTAACTCACTTTTAATCAAAACTCAATTTATAATACTCAGTTCATCAAAACTCAGTTTTCCAAAACACATCAGTAATTGTTGGCTTCTTTAATCTTTTTGGTTTCTGATGCCTCTGGACTCAATTACATATATGAGATTCTAGACAACATTTAAATACTGATTTCTCTCGATCAGATTTTTTTTATACACAAAAATAATAAAAATCAAATCTTTGACCATTTAAACTAATCACTTGTTGGTTATTTTTTTTTTATTACAAAAAGTTTAGATTAGGGGAAGGTACACCCCCATGCAAGGTTAGGAAAGACCACCAACCTCTATGAGAATTTATTGTGAAATTTACATATTATCTATTAATAAAAAAGATCTGATAATCGAACCTAAGTTACAACGCATGAACTTAAGCCACATGTTGGTTATTGGCTTCTTAAATATGAATGTGAACAAAAGTATAATACTAGCAAGTATCTCCTTGGCTAATTTAAAAATATCAAATTATAAAAATATAAAAATTGTAAATGATATATACAAATACAATGGTTGATTTGGGAACAGGTTGGCGTCAAACACTGGCACGTGACACAAGTGCTTTTTTAACCGTTAATATTATTTTTTTAGCTTTTTGTGTTGATTGTTATGCTTTTTTTTTTTTTTTTTTTTGGATTTAATTGATATATATTATTAGTGTAAAGATTTTTTACACAAACAACTTATTAGAATTTGTCACATAAGCTAAAAAATTTGACTCTTATCCTAACTACCTTAAAAATCATACACTTCATGATTTCTAATTGATTGTCAATGTAAAAAAATATATAATAATTAAATTCTTCTCTTTTTACCCGTTATGATATATATATATATATAATATGCAGTTCCACCTTGGATTTGTTGATATCGTGGCTATGTTCATTAATTTATATATTAGGGGAAGGAAAACAATGCAGATGAAAGTGGGTTTGGATTGGTTTGGTCAATCTGAAAAGTTGTATTAAATTAATCAAAATGACTTAGTTTAGTTTAAATTCGTTTATCAGATCTAATCAAATAAAATTGATTAAATTTAATTTTTATTGGTTTGAGCTTTGATTTTTGTATTTCTAGATTTGATGATCTCATAGATCATACTCACTTGATTTAATTTTTTAATAATATTTACATATAATGAAATTGTTAGTTTTAGATTTTTGAAGACTTTGTATATCATTTAGACACTTTTTTTAATTTTCATCCCTCATTCCTTCGTTCTCTCTCATGCTAGACCATTCTAAGTAGATCGGACAAAATAGGCTATCCGAATTCGGGTATGTGGTTCTGATTCTCTCATGTGCGTTGAGAAGAAATAAGCATATAGGGTTATCTCAAAACAACGTCGTTTTGAGATGAATAACTTTCCCACACCTTAAAACAATGTCGTTTTACCAGTAGGGGGAAAAGAAGAGCAATCGACCCAACTCGGCTACACTAGCTCAGCCTGAATCCGATCGAAACACAGACTTTATCGATGCGGACAAAAAATAACCCGGATTTATTTGAGCCTAAGACTTGCAGCCGAGACCCTAAGTTTTAACGAGTAATATCGGCTCGGCTCAAAGCTCTAACCCTCAACCATTTTCCACCCATCGTTCGTTCTTGCACCACTGACAACTTCAACTCATGCTCTGTGTTGCATTGATGAAACTTGACAAATCATTAATCGCTATATTGATTGTATATTTGTGTTTATCCACATTTGGAGTTTAGGCTAAAAGTATATTTTGATAAACAGTTTAATTAAGCGCTTATTCGATAATTTTTTTTGAAATAAGTTAAAAAAGCTTAGAAGAAGACCATAAGTTGGACTCATATGGTCGAATAAACTCTCTATAAGCTCTTCCAAATGTCTTTCTAGTATTATCAAGATTTATGCTACATAAATGTCAACTCAAACATGATATTTGCTTAATCTACATTTAACAATTATTTTTTCTCTTCTGGAGTTACTTTTATCAATTATATAGTTGCTAATTTTTTCACAGCTTGGTGGAACTTATGACAATGATAAATCTTTTAATTAAGATCATTTTAAAGAAAGAAAAAATTAGCGGACAAATTGATTACCTGCCTGAACCAACACCAACTTTAAGTTTGAAACTTTGAAATTGCTCAACCTAAACCTACTCAAACCAAACTATCTTGATTGATTCGAGTATTTTCCTCAACCCGTTCAATCTTAGTCCATTAAGCCCCTAAAAATGAGGACTTTGGATGGTATTTTTTTGGTACAATAAGAAATGTAGTTGTATGAGTTATATAAAGTTTAAACCTAATTTACGACTTATGGGTTTGGTTTTGACTTGGTGATTTAAAGGTATCCTCATGTAAGTTGCACAAACATTGCTATCTGTTGTAATAGGAGTTCCAATATGGAGGTTGCTTTTTACACCACTAAAATTTTAAATACACCACAAATCTCATTTTAAATTTTTTCTTTTTCCTAGAATACCCTTATCTCTTAGTTTATGACTTTTCATGGGAATCCAAATCAACAGCAACAGCTACAAACACCCCATTTTGATTTGCCAAAACTTTTCAATGCAACAACAACAAATCCCACAAATTTGAATTGTTCCCCATCATTCCCTTCTCCTTCTCCTTACACACCCGACCTTCTTCGTTTCCAACCCCTTCTTCTTCTTACCCTCCGCCTCCATCTTCAACAACAACATCAACCCCGAGAGCACCCTCTTGTCCTCCATCACCAGCAACAACAACAACAACAACAACAACACCTTCATCAAAGACCAATCTTTCAACCCCTTTCTTCTTCTCCTTCCTCACCACACCTTCCTTCACCACCAAACCCCAATGCCGCAAGTGGTGCACGCCTCATGGCCTCGTTAAGCACCCAAAACCTTCCCTCTAATCTGGAATCACTTGTTTTATATCAACCATCACCTTCACCTTCTTCCATAACACCATTACTTCCTGCAGTTTCTGAATTTTCAATGCCTACAAGCCCTACAGTGTTGCCCTCCTCCAATCTTTGTTTGAAAGTACCCTTGAAATGAAGCTGTTTAGGAAAGAAAGCAGTTTCCGGAAATTAAGTTCTGGGCAATTAAAAAATGGAACCAACCTTCCGTTATAGGAAAATCCAGAATTTTGGAAATTAATTTTTGTAATGATGAATTTGCAAAGACTGTCGTACTTGGACACGAAAAGCGCAGAAGGAGTAGAGGATATAGAACTATCATGGAGGAAGTTATTCAAAGGAAAAGAACAAGAAAGAGGAAAAATAAGCAAAGTTATTCAATGGGTGGGGGTGAGGAGAGGGAAAAGAGGAAGAAGATGGAAGGAGTGTATTTCTAATATAGGTTGTGGTGTGTGAAGGTAGTTGGGGTATTTTGGGAGTATTGAATTTTTTTAAAAAAAATTGTGATGTATTAAAAATTTTAGTGATGTAAGAAGCAATGCTATTCCTATATATATATTCGTCGTTTGTGTGTAATTTTTCTTTTTTTGGCTTAGGCCCCGGTATTTTAAAAAAAAGTTTAAACCTAATTTCTAACCCCCATCAATTTTTTTTTTTTTTTTATAATCATGACATAGGTATGAAGTATCCATCATCGTTAGTAGTGACTAATCTATGTCGGGGAATCTGTTAAGTATACAAGGTTGGTTCTCCCCTCCTAACCAGGTTTTCTTCATACACAAGAGTCAGAATTCGAATCCCTGACCAATTGCTTAAGGTGTCCAAATCCCTTATCACTCGGACCAACCACATGTTGATACCCGCATAAAAAGTTTAAACCTAATTCTATGATAGTTACTTTATATATATCTATATGTTTTCTTTATACACAAGAATCAGGATTCGAATATCTGATCATTTACTTAAAATGTCTGAGTCCTTAACTTACCACTCGTACCAATCACGTGTTGGTATCCCATGAAAAGTTTAAACCTAATTCGTTACTTTTGAATGGATTAAATTTAAAAAAAATTCCTATCTTGGGTTTTGTTGGAAAGGTCAGTACGTATGGGAACGAGGAGCAAAAGCAAAACCATTATTTTTGTATCGGACAAATCTTGTTGGAACGATGACATTTTTCTCCACTAACCCCTATCATAACAATGGTAGTATGAAATACACAAACTCCACTAACCTGAACGAAAACAACTATTACATAAAAAGAAAAGAGAAATTAAAAGAACACGGTGGGTGTAATATCTTATCCACCCAAGCCCCCTTTTTTGTTTGGTGAAATAAAAAAAAAACCTTTTTTATATTATAAAATGATAAATAAGTTTGGATTAAAAAATTGAGAGACTTATAAAGTTAAAAACTAGAATAACTAAAAACTTATTATTAAAAAATCTCATTATTCCGCCAACCTGATGTTGGGAGAGTTGGTAACGTGATTCTTTCCCAAGAAAAATGACGCAAGTTCGATTTCTGGAGTTGTCCAGTTGGGAGGCAGTCCAACCTAATGCGTAAAATACCGGACGTCCGTCCTTGCCAAACCAGGGATTAGTCTATAGCCGGTTCAAAGGATCGAAATTGTGGGGACACATCCCGATGAATTTACTGAAGAGCCAGATACTCTAATTACGGTGGATTCCGAACCAAAAGAAATCTCATTATTCCAGTACCAAAAAAAAAATCATTATTCCTCCCCGTATTAGCACAAAAAAAATCCCAATATTAATAGAATTAAGGTTCATTTGTTTAGACTTGAAAAAATTGATTTTAGATACTAAAAAAAATATTTTTTTTATAAAAAAATTAAATTTTTGAAAATTGAAATGTTTAGACTTCTTATAAAAATTAAATTTCAGCTTTTTCAACTTCAATTTTTCAATGAAAGACCGACCAAACAAGCATATAAATCGAGAAGTAATTTCTTATAAAAGAATCACATTTTATGAAAAGAAAATGTAAACAAACCTACCTTGGCATGAGAATCCATAGGCAACCCATTATCATTTGTGGTATCCACAAAAACATCTTTTTCTCGAATAAAGTTCTGCTGTTTTAAAAAATGGTGTTTTAATGTTCTTCACTAATCAAAGACTGAGGATGTGTATATGTGTTAGTGAGTTATGGTTTTATTTTATTAAGTGGTAAATTATTATTGGTGGGGGACAGATAATGTGACAGGAAAATGAGACAGAAGATTTTCATCCCTTTTTCTCCCTATCGCTCGCATGCCACAACCTACATAATTATTTTTAATATATTTTTGGCTAAAACATATTTTTGGTCATTTATCTTTTGATCATAATTCAAAATTTTTTTTTTATGAATGATCATAATTCATTTTAATCATTTATCTTTTAAAAGATTCATTTTAATCCTTTATTTATCTAAAATTACACAAAATGGTCTTTTCCGTCAGTTCTGTTACTAACGCCATTAACTACGGCTTATATGGCAATTAACTCTCATCCTTGACAGGTGACATAGTTGTTCTTCCACCCCTGTAACTGGCATGGCAGGTGACATGACAACTATCCCAAAAGAATTTTTTTTTAAAAAAATCGTCTTCCCCAATCTAACATGAATGTTCATCCCCAATCTGATTCAAAGTGTAGGAATCCTGTAAGCCCTCACAGCCGTTGGTTCCACTCCAAAATCAAGATCTTCAAACATTTCAGGGTACCAAACCTTTCTAAACACCTAATTTGTTCCTAACCCTACCGGGAAAACTCATACTTAACAACCTGCAGTGAGACACCTCCTATGGGGTTCCACTGAAAATGAAATTTCCTAAGCCCCTTGCCATTATGGAAAAAAAAAATGAAAAACAACCATCAAGGGAAATGAGGCATAGGAGGTGGAGGTGGTAGGTTATTAGATCCATATCCATAAGGAATCTCGCCAACCATTAAACCAGTTGATTGCACAAACTGATTTGATGGTGGATTTGTAGGAGAATGAGGTGGCGGTTACGGTGCTGAACCAAATGCAACTTGTAATTGATTGGCTGGAGACATGGCTTGCAAGCTGATTGAAAGTGCAAGTGGGACATTTGCCACTAATGGTTGTTGTAAAGTGGTGAAAAATGAAGAGTTCCCTATATCAGAGCCATTAACATCATAAACAAGCATGAGATTTTCAAGTTTGGGTCTTTTCTCTGGAACCCTACACTTTGAATCAGATTGAGGATGAACATCCTGTGTTAGATTGGGGAATAAGACTTTTTTAAAAAAAAATTGGAATAATTGTCATGTCACCTCCAAGGTGGAAGAACTGTCATGTCACCCGCCAAGGATAAGAGTTAACTATCACATAAGCCATAGTTAACGATGTTAGTAACAGAACTGATGGAAAGGACCATTATGTATAACGTTAGAGAAATAAAAGACTAAAATGGATCTTTTAAAAGATAAATGACCAAAATGAATTATGATCAAAAGATAAAGGACCAAAAGTATATTTTAGCCTATACTTTTTTTATATGGCGGTGCAAATAACTAAAATCAAAACCGTGGTTATATGAAATAAAGATAAAAAAAACGATTACCAACATATTGTTGAGAGAGTTGGTAATAAGACTCTCTCTCAAAAAAAAAGGATGCAAGTTCGATTCCTGGAGTCGTTCTGTTGGTTGACAGCCCAATCCCGTCGTTGCCGAACCGGTGATTAGTCTCATAGCCGATCCAAAAGGTCGAAGCTGTGGAGACATCCCGATGAACCTATTGGGGAGCCTGAGACCCTAATTACAATGGGTTCCGAATAAAAATAAAAATAAAAAATGATTGATTTATAGAGAGAAAAAAAGATAGAAAAGGATCCTATTCCATTGACCGAAACAAATTTGACTATTATTTGAATTTTCTCAAATAAAATGTCACAATATTGACGGATATATTAACTGCGTTCAACATAAGTTCAAGACACATAAGGACTCGAACCATATTTCGACTCCTTCTAGTCGATGTGCTGCATGTCAAACAGGTTTGTTTTTTCGTTTTTTCTCCTTTCTTTATGTTATTCATTGAAACTTGGAAGTAAATCATTTGTTTATTTTTAATATAATAATTAATTATACGATGATTCCTGTGAAATAAATTATCACTAGTTCCCTACAGATATGAGAAAGTGTAAAGCAAGTTTTTTGTTTCGAAATGTGGGATTGTGGAATAGATGCCTATTCAACACGGCAAATTTGTGGTGGCTTCACCGTTTCAAAGTGTACTACACAAACCCTCAAATCGTACAAGGGTGATGGAGTAATTTCGGTCCAGGCTTAGTTGTAGGCAATATATTACAAATTACTATATGGCATAAATTGCTTTCTTTGTTGAGATAATAAATATATATGTCAGATGCATTTCTATAAGGGATTTGTTGGAAGATAAAATTAGGAATGAAATTTGGAATGGGTACACTATGCTTAAGTTTTCTACAAGTTAGTTGAAAGCAAAAATATTAGGTTGACCGAAACCAGAGGAAGGTTAACAGCTCATTTGGAAGTTGGAACTAGAGGTGATAAATAGATGGATTGAATAAATTTTTATTTAGATTATAATAAATGGATTAAAAATAATCTATTATGATTCATTAAAATTTTATTAAAAAATCCAATCCATCTATGATCCATTTAAGAAAATCCATCTATTAACAATTTTTTTACTGATGGATATCCAATCCATCCATGAAAAATATTTTAAAAAATTAAATAATTTTTATGACTATTTCCAAATAATATCTCTCATCCATCCACAAATATTTTTTTTGACTATTTTTTTTGTAATTAATAATTCATCACAAATCCACTACAAGGAATGCAAATTGTGATAGTAAAAACCAAAAAATATATTGTTCTGCTTATAATATCAACAAATTGATTTAATTTTTGAAGTTATGGTTTTTTATCATTTATTTATTTATTTTATTTTTATCCAATGGATTATTTTTTTGTTTTATAAAGTGGTCCAATGGATTTTAGAATAATGGTGGATACATCACAACCATTCATAAAATAAAACAATCAAATCCATCCAATCCATTGTTACTTTTTTTTTTTGCAATGAATGGATTGGATGGATTTTCATTTGAATGTACCAGATGGATGGTGGACAATTGAATTTTTTTGTCACCCCTAATTGGAACTAACGTGGAATCCGGACTTCTTAAAAGTTGGTGTTAATGATGTTGTGAAAATAGGAAGGGTTAAAGATATTGTTCAAATAAATTGTTTCGTATGATTTGGGTTTGAGCATAATTCAACCCCAAAAACTAGCTCATAAGATGCGGGTTGTCTCCCTTTATAAGCACTATTCAGGCCACATTGCTATCCAATGTGGACTCTTAACACATACCCCTCAAGCCCACAGGATTGGACATCTGGAACGTAAAGTTTGTAGGACTGAACATCCTCGATGGCCCAACGGATCGAGGATAGGCTTTGATACCATCTTAGAGTTTGAGTTTGAGTCTAATTCAATCCCAAAAGCTAGCTTATGGGGCAAGAGTTGTCCCCCACTTATAAGCATTATTCAGGCCGCATTACTATCCAATATGGGATTCTCAACAGTAATAAAAAGTGTTTGTAAACAAAAAGGGATAACTATCCGTATTAGTTCTTACCCTCAATTTCAACTTTATAGCGTCAGATATAGAGCTGCGTGTGTGGACTAACGTGATAGTCACCTCAGGTTAAAACTGACTGTGTTAGGTCAAATTGACGGAAATGACTAACATGAAAATAGAACATAACGTATAGGACCAATTTGAAAAAAAATAAAACTTATAGGACCGATGTGAAAAATAAAAAAAAACATATAGGACCAATCAACCTATTTTGCCTAAATTTTATATACAAAATGATTTATATACAAAATCATATAAACATGTACGTTCATTTATATTATTTAATGAATATATTTAAAAATAATAATAAAAAAAACTAATATTCTAATTATAAACCTTTAATTATAATTTAAAAATAATTTATATAAAAAACATAAAACTATTCTTTTATGTCATTTTATATTTATAAACTAGTTCAACAGCTAATTTTATCAAACACGTCAAATTCGATCATCTTGCTTTTGTGCTATTAGTTATAAGCTTAACAACTATTTTTGTATACAAGGCCTATACCGTGGCCCTAGAACGAATGAGAAAGTAAATTTACCACCTGTTTGCATTGGTGTATCTTATATTTAAAATTATTTATAATTAAAAAGTTTTTTCTAGAGAACTTTTTCTTATAAATAATTTTTCTCATATCAACAACCAGTTTTTTTTATGAAAAAAAAACCTGGTTTAACCTAAAAATATAAAAAAATTAAAAATAAAAAAACACTCGAAAAAAAAAAAAAAGCCCATTCTCATAAACTGTGTGATAAGGCTATACAGGATAATATTAACGGGCCTAGGGTTTGTACCTCGGCCCATTATCAATGAATCTTTCTGGTCTCATATATATATACATACATAGGGTTTCTAGGGTTTCACGTAACGTTCGCAGAACCATAGAAGCAGAAGCAGAAGAAGAACAAAATGGTGAAGTTCTTGAAGCCTAACAAGGCCGTCATCGTTCTCCAAGGCCGCTACGCCGGTCGTAAGGCCGTGATCGTGCGCACCTTCGACGACGGCACGCGCGACCGTCCTTACGGCCACTGCCTCGTCGCCGGAATCAAGAAATACCCTAGCAAGGTGATAAAGAAGGACTCTGCCAAAAAGACGGCGAAGAAGTCGCGCGTGAAGGCGTTCGTGAAGCTCGTGAATTACCAGCATCTGATGCCCACGCGCTACACGCTCGACGTGGATCTCAAGGACGCGGTAAGTCCCGATGTGTTACAGGCAAAGGACAAAAAGGTCACCGCGCTCAAGGAAACGAAGAAGCGGTTCGAGGAGCGGTTCAAAACGGGGAAGAACCGGTGGTTCTTCACAAAGCTTCGGTTCTAGATTCTGAAGTGCCGAAACGGTGTCGTTTTTTGTGCCCTGGTTTTTTAGTTTTATTTTATAAAAGAAATTTTGTTTTGTTGTGAACTTGAATTGTTTATGATTCGACAATGCGATTTTAGATTCATCGTTTTGTTTTGTTTGGTTATTTTTTTGAATCTGCAAAAACGGTGTCGCTTTGTGCTATGCGCTGTGGAAGAAGAGATTTTGGGTTTAACTTTTTTTGTCTTCGTAAGGTCTGTTTGGATGCTGTGATGTGTTTTTAGATTCATAGTATGGTTTTTTTGGGCATTTTTTAGAATTTGCAATATTTATGTTTAAGATGAATGTTGATAATTGTGGATTGAGATGTATTTTCGGATAGGAACAATTTGGATTGGGAAATGAAGTCTTTTTAAATTTAATTGATGTTGGCAAAATAAATATGAAAATTTTTAAAGTTCCACTAATGAGGAACAAGATATTTTGGGTTTAACTTTTTATGTCCTTGTGATAATGGTTTGGATGCTGTATTGTGTTTTTTGATTCGTAGTATGTTGTTTTTGGGCATTTTTTTAATCTGCAATATATATGTTTAAGATGAATGCGGATATTTGTGGATTGAGATGCATTTTCTGATAGGAACAATTTGGACTTAAATGAAGTCTTTCCAATTGGGAGTGTCATTTTCTAGATTTAGGAATATGGATATTCATGGAGCAAACTCGCATTGCTGTCATACTTTTTTTTTATTTATCTAACTCTAAGCATGATAGTGCTATGGTTGAACTATGGTCCTTAGAAGGAGAATGAGTACAAAGCCAGTTACTACTTACTAAGATCTAACTGAGTAGTATTTTAGCACAAATATGGTGATGTTTTCCTTAATTCAGAACAACTTGGTAATTTTTTTTTATCAAACTGTACAAACACTTGTTGTTGAGCCTTTTTTTAGCAGGTGTTTTATGTATTTTTGTTTGTTTCATAATGGGCACACTGTACCTTTCTCTTTCTTCTTGCTTTGTTGATATTGATCAGATGAAGATTGTGGCAATCACTGCAATTAAATTTCATTCTCCCTGTGCATACTGGATGGATGTATTTCTTTGTACTAGATTGTCATTGTGATTTTTTTGAATTGAAGAATGTGGTAGGTAATAGCTGTTCAAACATGTCAAACAAATTTTGATGTTTCTAACCTGCTTCCAGGAAATATCTGTTAAAAAATAATAGGGCGAGTAATGCCAAAGAATCAAAGCCCAAACCACATTCCATCCTGCTTTGCATTTTAGTTCTAATAGCTGCACACATTTCTATTAGTGGACCTTGCTCCAAATATTACTTTTTTTTGCTACAACATCAAATGCAATTTCGAGGGACTTTAAGTTGTACCAGTTCTTGAAAGCTCACTAGTTTATCACAAGATCCAAATTGCAAGATAAGCATATTTGCACCTTCTTATTACCGTAGGCGCCATGCTAAATAGTTCTCTTACCTGGATTACCAGTTGCACCTTATTTCCATTGTCGCTCTGCTAAATAGACTCGTACTTACTGATACTTCTCTTAACTTGGATTACAAGCACTGTACGTTTTACAACGAATACTCTAATCCAATTACTTGTACAGCCCAATTACGAATTCCTTAATTCCTTTAATGGTGATGCGTAAATCCGTGCTGGCAAGATCGAATAGCTGAGGCTTGTGTCTTAATTTGTTTGCCCCATGGCTAATACATGGAATTGCTACAGTATGCCAGGCTTGAATATGCATAACTAAGGAAAATTCCTGGTTACAGGAGGGTTGGCATTGTGTTGGATGTTAACATTCCTGGCTAAAAAGAAACACAACTTGAAAATAGTAATCACATTAACGAGTGATAATAAAATGCTATTGGCATTATGAGTTCCTTTTGCATATTACATTGAGTACCGTCCACTAATTCGCATTTGAATTTGAAAGAACATTTTTGGGATGCCCCTAATAACCAGCAAATGACAAGTGATTTTCTAAAGATGGATCCTATTTCAATGGTCTGTCATCTGTAGTTATGATTCACCATCCTCTATCAAAACACTGTCGAAGATGCAGCTCTGTAACAAGGCAAAGCCGAAAACAGTTGTCGCAGAGAGTAAAATCCCGCTTCATTGATGGATTTATAAAAAATGAAATGATAAATGCAACTTACAGAGTTGTGTAACTCATTCTTTAGCTGAGCTGTTGACTAATTCGAAGAAACCCCATGAACACGGACGGAACCAGCTCAATCTCTTTGTGGGTGCAGATTGTTCATATATTATAAATTCAACAAAATATATAAAATTATTCTAATGAAGATTCAATCAAAATATATCAAGTTTTTCATTCTAGGGGGTGCAGCTGGCCCTCACATCCCTCCCCAGCATGGACAGATGTAGATTCAGCACATGAGCAAAAGAAGTGAGTCAACGAGACACCTAACTTGGCACAAGCACATAACCTCAGCAATCCACTCCACAAACAAATAAAAACGTCTCCATTCACTTAAAAAGTTTTCTTTATATATTCAAAAATACAAAAGCGTGGAATGGAACTTATGTTACAGTCAGTACGAGGTCATAAAGGGAAACTAGCTAGAAAATGTTGGCACTCTTCATATATGACCTCTTCTATAATACTCTGGTAGATAATATATTCATTGTGATGATTGGCAATAGGCCAATAGGTTGTATGGTTAAACATCATCCAGCCTAGGTTTCATTGTTAGAATATAAAACTGAATTCTGGTTCATAATAAATGTACTTAATATTCATCATCAACTCTTCTAACATAGTGTAGATTTTATCTTTCTGTGCATGCAGTTGATCTCCAGCATAAAACTTATGAACCTCACCTCTCACAGAAATCCAGCTATATCCTGGTTCCTTTCTAATGCCTTGTTCTTTCATCACATCTCTCAAACTAAACCCATGTTCATGTAGTCCTGACTCTATGTAAGTATTGGACAAAAGAACATATGTAGAAGGATATTGTGGTTGAGTGGATATAATCTTTTGAGCAGCAGTGTTCCCCAGCTCAGCATTTCCATGAATCCTACATGCTCCTAACAAGGTCTGCCAAACCATTTCATTTGGCTCAATTGGCATCCTGTTTATAAATTCTACTGCGTCATCCAAGCGGCCAACACGACCTAAGAGATCAACAACACAAGCATAATGTTGCATTTCTGGTACCACACCATAGATGTCCTCCATTTGATAGAAAAATTTCAGGCCATCCTCCACCTTTCCTCCATGGCTACAGGCAAAAAGGACACATAGTAGTGTTACAGCATTGACCTTTGCACCTGACTGTTCCATCTTTCTCAAGAGTTGAAGGGCATCTTCAACAAGACCATGTTGAGCGTAAGTGGATAGCATGGCAGTCCAAGAAACAGCGTCGGGGTTAGATATCCTTTCAAAAATCTTCTTTGCTTCCATCAAATTACCACATTTGGCGTACATGTCAATTAGAGCACTTTCTATGCATGTTTCATTATCCAAGCTGGCCTTGCATATCAGACCATGAATTTGCTGACCATATTCTAGTAAACAAAGGCCACCACAAGCGGTAATCACACTAGAAAAGGTAAAATGGTTTGGTACAAAGCCTTCACTGCGCATCTGTGAGAAGATGGTCAAAGCTTTCCCCCACTCAGAATATTGGCAATATGCAGTCACCATGGTCGTCCATGATACTATATCTTTCTCTTCCATTCTATTAAATACCTTCTCTCCAGCTTCAAGTGACTCACATTTTACATATGCATCGGCAAGGGCATTCGATGCACTAATTACCTTCACATCAAATCCATATTTCAAAGCCAACCCATGAGTCTTTCTTAAGGATTTCAGACACTTCAAAGCAGCAATCGAGTTGAACACACAACAGAATGTGTAAACATCTGGTTTGACATCATTTTGGCACATCCTTGTGAACAGTTCCAAAGCTTCAAGGTGAGAACCAGATTGTGAATGACCTGTTATCATTGCATTCCAGGGTGTGTTAACCTGACAACTTGTGAACTTTGAGTCAAAAAGTACTTGTGCATCAGACAGAGACCCACACTTAGAGTACACATCAATAAGAGCCGTTCCAACAAAAGTATTGGTGTCCAATCCCCATCTAGAAGCATACATATGAACTTCATGACACTTGTTAATGTCACCTAACGGCCCAACAGCCTTGGAAACACTTAAAAAGGTTGAACCATTAGGTGTAACCCCTGCTTCAATCATGTCAATAAAACAATCGAATGCTTGTAGGTGCAGACCACTAGAGGTAAACCCTGAAATCATTGCATTCCAAGAGACATCATTAAGCTCTTCCATGGTGTTGAACACCTTAACTGAGCTCTCACTCTTTCCTAACTTTGCATATAAGTTAAGAAGAGATGTACCAACAACCGTATGCATTAGAAAGCCTCTGACAACAACTTGGGAATGCACCATCTCACCCAACTCGATCGAATCCAACCCAACACACGACTTCAAAACAGCAGAGAAGGCAAACCCATCAGGCAACACTCCTTGGTTCAACATCACACGAAACAGCTCCACCCCATCAATATAGTAACCGTGTTCATTCGATGCAACAATCATGACGGTCCAAGAAAACACATTTCTCTGTGACATTCCATCAAACACCTTACGAGCAGCATCATAATCCTCACATTTAGAGTACACGTGAACTGCATGGTTCAAAAACACCACCAAGTCACGGTCATCAAAATTCGATTTTAACACATACCCATGAATGCAATTTGCAATTTTAACAGACCCATTTTCTTCACAGGCCTTTAAGAGATCAATGAGTGATCGAATGTGGTGGTGTTCATGCGTTTCAGGTGGTGCAACAACGTGCTTTGTTAATCTTCTGCTTCCACTGTGTTGCTTTGAAAGCATAGGTACGTTGTTGGTGGAAGCACGAGAGCGTGATAATGCAGAGAAATGCGAAGGTTGAAGCACACAGTGTGCAAAAGGGAAGTTGGTGCTCCAAGTATTGGTGAGCACCATCGCCACCACGTGACGGAAACTGGTGAATGCTCAAAAAGTAGGTTCTCCCTTAACTAGCGCTCGTCAAAATATTTTTCAATTTAAACACAAAATTCATGGGATTTAATGGGCAACTGTCAATCAATTATAAATATTACATTAATTAAAATATTTAATTCTTATTCAAACTATCTTAAAAGTTACTCATATCATAATTTTTAATTATTTGGCATTGTAAAATATTTTATACTGACAATATATTATAATTAAACTCTAAAATAATATTTCCTACATACTTGTAAAGAGTAAATAGCCAATTTGGTCCCTAAAAGTGTAAGTCGGTATCAACTTAGTCCCTGAATTTAACGAAATAGCAAAAACGTCCTAAAACGTTAATCAACTTGGTCCCTCCGTCAACCCCAGTTATCTGATGCCGTTAACGGCGCTGATGTGGCACGTTAAGTGCCTTGTTGGCACTGTTGTCACTGGTTAGTGGTGTCCACATGGTCAGGGACCAATTTGAAACTCTGAACCAGGGACTAAATTGATACTCGCATAGATTCAACTCCCAACCGTCTTCTTTTTCTTCTTCTCCTTCTTTAAATTTTCCCTTTCTCTCTCTCGTCTCTCTCTGTCTCTCTCTCTTTGCTTCCTCTCTCTCTCTCTCTCCAACCCTAACTTTCATTCTTCCAACGTGATGATGATGGGTGGTGGTTCGCCATTTCTACAGTGAAGACAAGCTAAGAAAGCCACAAGTTCCTCTTGGTCTGGTAGCTCTAGGGTTAATGGAGCAGAAATCAACAACCCATTTGCTTTGGTTTGTAACTGTGAGAGGAGAGCTGTGTTACGAGTTTCTAGGACTCTTAGGAACCCAGGTAGGGCCTTCTATGGATGTCCTTTGCCAAAGGTACCACTAAATCCCAAATGCTATTCTCTTTACATTTTTTATTTCATTTACAGGGACATTCAACATTTTGCCCCTTACTATGTTTGTCAAATTGTTGTTGCAGGATGAGGGAAATTGTGGCTATTTATTCTGGGTTGATGAGCTTCCTGAAATATGTACAACTAATGTCAATGATAGTGAAGAAATATTGAAGGCAGAGCTGATGGAGCTGATGGACAAGGTTGATACTTTGGTGACAGATGTTAGAATGCTAAAATTTGGGGTTGCAGTAATGTGTGTATTGCTAAGTTTTTGTTTTGTATTATGGATTGGTAGGCAGAGTGCATAGGTCTTAGTTGGTCCCTGTTTGTTCTGTTGTGGTTGTGAAAATATGGTTTAAGTTAATGTAATGTAATGTGCTATCATTCAAGTAATTAAATGAGAAGTTTCAGTTTCAGTTAACTATATTTATTCTAGACGGGTTATTGTAGACGGGTGGTTATAGACGAGTTCCTTCAATTTGTTGTGATGAACTTAAGTGAAAACTGAACTTAAATTAAGCATATGTAACTTAAGAGAATATTGGACTTGAATTAAGCACCAAAAAAGTGTCAAAGCATGGCTTACACAAAAGAAGCACATGTAACTTAATGTGCAATTACATCCACAAAAGAAGCAAATGTAAAACCATAGTGCATGTACATCATTTACAGCCAAAGGTACCACTAAATCCCAAATGCCATTCTCTTCGTATTGGAGATTGGTAGGCAGAGTGCATAGGTCTTAGTTGGTCCCTGTTTGTTCTGTTGTGGTTGTGAAAATATGGTTTTACGTTAATGTAATGTAATGTGTTATCATTCAAGTAATTAAATGAGAAGTTTCAGTTTCAGTTAACTATATGGGTTCTAGACGGGTTATTATAGAATGGTGGTTATAGACGAGTTCCTTCAAATTGCTGTTGCAGGATGAGGGAAATTGTGGCTATTTATTCTGTGTTGATGAGCTTCCTTAAATATGTGCAACTAATGTCAATGATAGTGAAGAAATATTGAAGGCAGAGCTGATGGAGCTAATGGGCAAGATTGATACTTTAGTTATAGACGGGTTATAATAACTGATGGTTATAGAAGGGTTATTATAGACGGGTTATTTATATATGGGGTGGTTATAGACGAGTTATTATAGATTGGTGGTTATAGACGGGTTATTTATATATGGGTGGTTATAGACGAGTTATTATAGATTGGTGGTTATAGACGGGTTATAATAACTGGTGGTTATAGATGGGTGGTTATAGAAGGGTTATTATAGACGGGTTATAGTCTATAATAACCCGTCTATAATCACATTCTATTATAGACGGGTTATTTATATATGGGTGGTTATAGAAGGGTTATTATAGAATGTGGTTATAGACGGGTTATTATAGACTATAACACATCTATAATAACCCTTCTATAACTACCCATATATAAATAACCCGTCTATAATAGAATGTGGTTATAGATGGGTTATTATAGACTATAACCCGTCTATAATAACCCTTCTATAACCACCCATCTATAACCACCAGTTATTATAACCCGTCTATAACCACCAATCTATAGTAACTCGTCTATAATCACCCATATATAAATAACCCGTCTATAATAACCCTTCTATAACCACCA
This sequence comes from Ammopiptanthus mongolicus, assembly GCA_039655645.1. Taxonomy (NCBI): domain Eukaryota; kingdom Viridiplantae; phylum Streptophyta; class Magnoliopsida; order Fabales; family Fabaceae; genus Ammopiptanthus; species Ammopiptanthus mongolicus. Next base: position 55,669,112 of record CM077350.1, on the reverse strand, counting down.
ATTATTATAACCCGTCTATAACCACCCATCTATAACCAAAGTATCAATCTTGCCCATTAGCTCCATCAGCTCTGCCTTCAATATTTCTTCACTATCATTGACATTAGTTGCACATATTTGCGGAAGCTCATCAACACAGAATAAATAGCCACAATTTCCCTCATCCTGCAACAGCAATTTGAAGGAACTCGTTTATAACCACCATTCTATAATAACCCGTCTAGAATCACCCGTCTAGAACCCATATAGTTAACTGAAACTGAAACTGGAACTTTTCATTTAATTACTTAAATGATAGCACATTACATCACATTAACTTAAACCATATTTTCACAACCACAACAGAACAAACATGGACCAACTAAGACCTAGGCACTCTGCCTACCAATCCATAATACAAAACAAAAACTTAGCAATACACACATTACTGCAACCCCAAATTTTAGCATTCTAACATCTGTTACCAAAGTATCAACCTTGCCCATTAGCTCCATCAGCTCTGCCTTCAATATTTCTTCACTATCATTGACATTAGTTGCACATATTTCAGGAAGCTCATCAACCCAGAATAAATAGCCACAATTTCCCTCATCCTGCAACAGCAATTTGACAAACATAGTAAGGGGCAAAATGTTGAATGTCCCTGTAAATGAAATAAAAAATGTAAAGAGAATGACATTTGGGATTTAGTGGTACCTTTGGCAAAGGACATCCATAGAAGGCCCTACCTGGGTTCCTAAGAGTCCTAGAAACTCGTAACACAGCTCTCCTCTCACAATTACAAACCAAAGCAAATGGGTAGTTGATTTCTGCTCCATTAACCCTAGAGCTACCAGACCAAGAGGAACTTGTGGCTTTCTTAGCTTGTCTTCACTGCAAAAATGGCGAACCACCACCCATCATCATCACGTTGGAAGAATGAAAGTTAGGGTTGGAGAGAGAGAGAGAGGAAGCAAAGAGAGAGAGACAGAGAGAGACAAGAGAGAGACAGGGGAAATTTAAAGAAGGAGAAGAAGAAGAAGAAGATTGTTGGGAGTTGAATCTATGCGAGTATCAATTTAGTCCCTGGTTCAGAGTTTCAAATTGGTCCCTGACCACGTAGACACCACTAACCAGTGACAACAGTGCCAACAAGGCACTTAACGTGCAACATCAGCGCCGTTAACGGCGTCAGCTAACTGGGGTTGACGGAGGGACCAAGTTAATTAACGTTTTACAACTTCAGAGACGTTTTTGTTATTTCGTTAAATTCAGGGACTAAGTTGATACCGACTTACACTTTCAGGGACCAAATTGGCTATTTACTCTTTACAAGTATGTAGGAAATATTATTTTAGAGTTTAATTATAATATATTGTCAGTATAAAATATTTTACAATGCCAAATAATTAGAAATTATGATATGAGTGACTTTTAAGATAGTTTGAAAAAGAGTTAAATATTTTAATTAATGTAATTGCACATTAAGTTACATGTGCTTCTTTTATGTAAGCCATGCTTTGACACCTTTTTGGTGCTTAATTCAAGTCCAATTTTCTCTTAAGTTACATATGCTTAATTTAAGTTCAGTTTTCACTTAAGTTCATCACAACAAATTGAAGGAACTCGTCTATAACCACCCGTCTACAATAACCCGTCTAGAATCAATATAGTTAACTGAAACTGAAACTTCTCATTTAATTACTTGAATGATAGCATATTATATTACATTAACTTAAACCATATTTTCACAACCACAACAAAACAAACAGGGACCAACTAAGACCTATGCACTCTGCCTACCAATCCATAATACAAAACAAAAACTTAGCAATACACACATTACTGCAACCCCAATTTTTAGCATTTTAACATCTGTCACCAAAGTATCAACCTTGCCCATCAGCTCCATCAGCTCTGCCTTCAATATTTCTTCACTATCATTGACATTAGTTGCACATATTTCAGGAAGCTCATCAACCCAGAATAAATAGCCACAATTTCCCTCATCCTGCAACAGCAATTTGACAAACATAGTAAGGGGCAAAATGTTGAATGTCCTTGTAAATGAAATAAAAAATGTAAAGATAATGGCATTTGGGATTTAGTGGTACCTTTGGCAAAGGACATCCATAGAAGGCCCTACCTGGGTTCCTAAGAGTCCTAGAAACTCGTAACACAGCTCTCCTCTCACAATTACAAATCAAAGCAAATGGGTTGTTGATTTCTGCTCCATTAACCCTAGAGCTACCAGACCAAGAGGAACTTGTGGCTTTCTTAGCTTGTCTTCACTGCAGAAATGGCGAACCACCACCCATCATCATCACGTTGGAAGAATGAAAGTTAGGTTTGGAGAGAGAGAGAGGAAGCGAAGAGAGAGAGCCAGAGAGAGCAGATAGGGCGCGAGAGAGAGGAAGCAGAGAAAGAGAGACAGAGAGAGACGAGAGAGAGAAAGGGGAGATTTAAAGAAGAAGAAGAAGAAGAAGAAGAAGAAGAAGACCGTTGGGAGTTGAATCTATGCTAGTATCAATTTAGTCCCTGGTTCAGAGTTTCAAATTGGTCCCTGACGACGTGGACACCACTAACCAGTGCCAACAGGGTACTTAACATGCCACATCAGCGCCGTTAACGGCGTCAACTAACTGGGGTTGACGGAGGGACCAAGTTGATTAACGTTTTACAACTTCAAGGACGTTTTTGCTATTTCGTTAAATTCAGGGACTAAGTTGATACCGCCTTACACTTTCGAGGACCAAATTGGCTATTTACTCTACTTGTAAATGACAGGAAGTGTAATTAGTTAGTTAATATTTAAGAAAGTGCTCTATGAATATTTAGGACGAATTTGGTCAAATGTTTAATTGATCATTTATTGAATAAAGGTTTACTATATGAGAGTTTATAACAATTTTATAACTTCTTTTAGCTTGTTTCGTAACACATAAACTATTTTTATAAGTTTTTTCAAAATATATGTTCATTATAAATCCAAATAAACTCTTTATAAATTTCCAAACATCCCTTAGTCGAGTTATGTCATTTTAGATTTGTATGATGTGTTCTAAAAAAGTTTGAGTAAATATCCAATTTGATTGCTAAAATTGTAAGGTCGTATCAACTTAGCCCCCCACATTATCAATATTCTAAAATAATCATTAGAATTGTAAAATGTTAATCAGGTTTGTCCCTCCATTGATATTTGCATGAATTATAATGACATTAAGTTGGTAATGTCAGGGATGCATTTGAAACTAAATGAATAATGTCAGGGATGTATTTGCTAACGGATCCAAACAGAGGGACGAACCTGATTAACATTTTACAATTCCAAGGATCATTTTGGAATGTTAATAATATGGAAGAATTAAGTTGATACGATTCTATAATTTAAGGGATCAAATTGGATATTTACTGAGAGCACATTGACTTAAAGGAAAGTTGATATTTATGGCTTAATCCAAATTCAAAATAGCAATCACCAATTTTGGTTATTTTCTATTTATTTTAAATATGATTAAAAAAATCTTGTGTGTAGTTATATCTCCAGATTATAGTAGCCTTTAGAGTTAGGATTTTGAAGAAGGCTTTACTTTTAGCTTGAAAAATATCCATATAACAATCCAATTCATCCAATCTTGAGGTGGTTGAACAAACTTTTAACAAAATCATCTATTATCATCGATGGCATTACGATAGAAATTCAGTTTAGTATGAGAAAAATTTCAAATGCAAGACAAAGAAATGAATAATTGTTAGCATTGTTTTAAAACTTAAACTGCAATAGTCGGCCGAAACGAGAAAATTAGACACTCGTCCTTTGTTCGGCCTAGTTAGCCCTCTAAAACATAAGGTTAGAAATTGGTTTAATTTTGAACATGTTATAGTTTCCTATGTTGAATTGGTTTAGTTTATATAATTTTTTTAAAAAGAATAGTCTAGCTTATTAAATGTGTCATGAAGCAATTTAATCATAATAAAATACATTTTAATGTTATTATTCATGACTTTACTTGTATACTTCATACATGTTTGTAATTTTTTTTAGCATATATATATATATATATATATATATATATATATATATATATATATATATATGAGGGAGGATCAAATTACTCTAAGAGTAACTTTAAGAGAGTTACTCTCAATCTCATCCATCCATTTATTCTAATGCAATGGATCTATATTAATTCATTACAGAAGCCACATGACCTTTGTTGGATAAGAATAAATGGATGAATGAGATTGAGAGTAACTCTTTTAAAATTATTCTTGGAATAACTTGATTCCTCCTATATATATATAACTCAGGTGAGAAAAATATTTTATTATGAGAGATGTGAGCATTAAATAATAACTATTAGATTAAAATAGAAGGATGAGATTAAAACTTCAGTTAAAAGAATAATGTGCTCTCCCCCTGGCCCTCGTTCCTTCTTCCCAGATTCACCGATCGCCAAGTGAAATTCCCAAATCTTGATGAAGCATTTCAATCACCACCAAAGGAAAAAGGAGAAATGATTTTTGGACATCAAAATGGGACGACAATAATATATATATATATATATATATATATATATAATGAACGTAAATGTACAAAACTCTTGAAAACTTTTAAATCTAAAAGTAAATCAAACTAAAAATCTTGTTCGACTTAATTTAATTGAATTTCAAAACTTTAAACTTTTTACCTAACTAGTTTAAAGGTTCATGAACTTTATAAAGCATTGGTTTATGGATGATTTTTTTTAACTTTGTGAATCACACAAGTCAATGAAACTTGTTTGTTTTCATTTATTTTATTAATAACCAAAATATGTAAACGGACCTATTACATTTACATGTTGGAGTTTGTTGTTGTGTTTGCTTGCATAATTACAATAGTTATAAATCACTAGGATTACGCTAGTGGTAAGAGGTTTAGTTAATTCACATGAAGTTTTATATTCCAACCTCAATACTACTGTTATACGAAAAATAATTACAATGGTTACTAAAATTCTTCCCTATATGTAATCAAAAAAAAAAAAAAATTTCTCCCCCATATGTCGCTAAGCTTCATTTACTGCCTGGAGGCAAAAATAATTCAAAATTTGAACTTGATGTCTATTTCAACTCTTCATCTCTTACAATTTTATAGGACTATCTTTTGCCTTTTATGTTGTTTTGTTAAACTTTAACTACTCATTTTTTCTTTAAATTAAAATTTATTATATTTCTATATTAGGAATTTAGTATGTTAGCGGAACCATTTGTCTAATCAATTTAAGTTCTAATTGGAAAGTATGGTCTTAACTCTTAAACATGCCATCAATAAGCCAAAACATATAAGAAAGTAAAAATTGAAGAGATATGAATATGTCTCCTTAATCAGCTTGGTTGATTAAGCTGTGAAACATAAATTATTAGTGCACGGATTCAAACTCCTGCAATGCGTTCTTCTCCTTTCTCATTCTCTTCTCCCCTCTCCTTCTCTCATGTAAGTCCTTTTATGAACCTTCCCAAAGAAGAAAAAAGAGATATGAACACTGTCCAATATTTTGTCCTACACTTCTAAAATTATCTTTGCTTACATATAATCCCCAATCTTCAGTCCTTGATACTCCCTCTACTTAGCTATACCTACACGATTTACGAGCTCTTAGACCATGGAGAACTTATTATATGGGTAAGACTTAATATAGAGGAAACCTACGGTATGTATGAGCCTTAACCATTTTACAATAGTTTAGAATATCAAGAGAAAAAACCCCAAGTATGCATGTACACATCATAAGAATCATACTAGGTCGACCTGGAACGAACAAAGCATGACCTCAAATGGCCACTTCTGGAAAATAAACACTCAAAAACCATGATACAAAACATGTAAACAAATACTCCAACAAAAACTTAGTAAAACAGTAAATGATAGAAATTTTCAACTTCACATTATTCTTTCCACATATATAAGCATTACTTATAAAAAAAATATCCCCATGTCCAACACAAGTATGCAAATTCTCTCTCTTTTCTCATGGAAATTAAAGAATACAATATTTGATGACTATAGATAACACTTTAATATTAAACAAAGGCATTGAAACCAGACTATTGGACGGGAGGAAGACCTAAAGAATCTCTAAGCAGTTGCAGTCTTATCATTTTGTACTTCATCAACCATCAGTAATTCCCACCTCAAGATCAAAATCAGTCCTTCCTGAAACACGGAGCAGTTAGTTAGCCAAAATTCCATACTTAACAAATAAAATTTTATGCCCAAAAACATCCAGTGAAGAAGCAGAAGCATCTCAATTGATTCAACCACGTTGTTTCTTTTTTTTTGAAAAGGGATAAACCTACCTGGGCATAACTAAAACGGTGAAGTGGAGTGGAAATTTGGGTAGAAGTCCTACGGTTCAAATTGTGGTAACAAGTAGCTACTCCCAAAGTACAAAAAAAGGGGGGTGGGGAATTCCACTCAAATCCAGGAATCGAAATGTGTTTAGCTCCGTTTTGATAAAAAATGCAACACTCTCAAAGTTGAACCAATAAGTTCAAATACTTATGATAGTATCTCCACGTAGAGCAAAAACTCCAATACTCATACTAAAGCAAAATGCAATAATTCACAATACAAAGCAAGAATGTTTTTGCAGTATGCATATTAATGTAAATATGTATGTTTAAATGTGGGGTGTCCAAGTATGTGTGAGACCAGACCATAACTAAACCTGTATAATTGGATAGAAAATCTAAGCAGCAATATACAACTGATCAGTAATCAACTAATCACATCCAGAATAGAATATTACCACTTGAAATGCCACCAATGTAAAACCTAATGGAAGAATCAATAACAGCCTCACAGTGCATTATCATATTGACAAACCACAAAATGAATTTAAACTCTGAAGGATTACTTGAAGAGTTTCTCCGTAATATAGTTCAACCGCGTGACGTCGGCACCTATAACTTCATCAGCCTTTTTCCCATTCTGAAAGAAATAGAGTGTTGGCTGCAGCAAGGTAAAACAGTGTTATGTTATCTTGCTTTCAGAAGAACATATATATATATATATATTACATGTATGTTAAGCCAGATGAGGGCAGCAGGTCAAAGTTTGCAAGGGCAGGCATTATAAAGCAAATTTTAGTATGTCCAATGAACCAAAAAATGTGAAATGGCATGTTTCAGTTTATTTACATATAAGCAATTGAACCAATGAAGTTCAACCAGTGCATTTCATTAATTGTAGAAAGAAGTCATAAACACCACCAGTCATTCACCATGAAAATTCTCAAGCAAGTGAGAAGATAAATTCTCAAGTCATGAATTTCACTTTACCAAAAGCCTGGCAGAAATTTATGTTCCAAAATTGCCAAAAATCCTCAGTGACTCCATAGTTACAAATCAATATTAAAATCAAAACCACAGCACACTTGTTCAATAACAAAAAAAAAATCTTTGGACATGTAAACTAATAAGACAGCAAAGTCAACTGACAAATGACATGACAACATAGCTTAACTAATTGAGCCTGTTTTTTGTACAAATTACAGATGGTTCTTAGAATATGAGCATGGCATCTATGATTGAAAGTATATCCTACGTCAAGTTAATTTTGCCAGAATCCTAGTTTCATTACTGAAAGTCTAATAAAGTTGAAATCATTGATTGAAGCAATACCAGAAAGAGTGAAGCAAACAAGAGGAGACATGCATTACTAAAAAAGGTAACTGACCAATTTAATAAAATTTCCAATTGCACAGCTATATTCGTCTAATGTATGGCAAATGTGATTAATTAATGGGCACTACCAGATTATATTGTATATATGTATCTAAAAGTTGTTATCTCCACAAACAATATCTGAACATATAAATTTCTAACAAAAAAGACTTAATGAATTACCACAGATGTAATCTGTAGCTTGCCCAATGTGCCTTGAATTGCTTCCTGTGATAGATGGGGAGAAAAGGTAAAAATTTCAGCCACCCTGATGCATAGTAACACTTCTTGATGCAATAAAGCAAGAAAATTTGCAAACTGTACTTCTAAAATAGAAGAAACTAAGGGAAAACTACAAAAAAAATACTAGAGGGTAGAAAAAACGGAATCAAAGGAAACAGACCATGGTTGCCACCCAAACAAGTGACAGGCAACAGCAAAACTTGAAAACCAGCCGAAGTAGCAAGGGAAGAAAGGTGGGCAGCATACTAAATTTTAAATTGATTGTATAATTTTGTTGTGGCAAGCAATCAGGTATTTTATATAATATTATTAAATATCAATATTATTTAACACGTCTTGGACTTTCGCTGTGGGCTTGTGGCTTATATATTTTTAATATAATAAAAACAAATAGATAATGGGTTATTGACTAGAAAATAAATAAACATGGTGTATATGTCCTACATTTATAATGTTAAAAAATAAGTTAGACTTTGGTTTATTATGCAGAACATAAATTTTAAGCTATTTTCAATTATGCGTTGCACATCATAAAATTGACAATAGAATCCTTTACAAATTAAAAAAAAATGACCTTCCAATACTAAAACGTAATTCAGTTCACATGTTGAAACCATGAATTACACTGTCAACTATATTCCATACCTGGTCAATGTCAATCTTATATGTCGTTACATGAGGGTACTTCTTACTGATCTCCCCAACAATAGGAGAAATAAATCTGCCTACAGAGGAATATACACTTGCAAAACAGTGAGAATCACTTTGTAGAATATATTTAGCAAGATAAACACATGAACAATGACGCACAAACACCACTTCTGAGCAAATTGTCAATGAACAATATATATGTCGTCCACATAATTTTCACACAAGCTTAACGGCGGTTTTAACAAAAGAGTAGAGACTAAACTTTCAACCAGAACAAGGCCAGAAATCTGTTTTGTAAATTTTAAGTTTTCAATCAAAAGACCTTAGGGATATTTTTTCACATCCACAAGGATGTTTGGCAAACCAAATATCAGTAGACAAACCTAATATCGTAATTCAGATGTAAGTCAGAATTAATTGAACCAGATCTTATTACACCATAAAACATGCTTCTTTTGAGTGAAGTAAAATGCTGGAGGTCTTATGTGGGGCAAAAAATATAGCTACAGAGGTGGCTTCTCAAGAATGTTTGTAAGATTGAAGAGGAACCTGCCATGTTCAAAGTGATTTAAATAGGAACTCCGGAGACAAATGCATCAGTTTTAATGCGAGAATTGTATTTTCAGTTGTCCTCTTGATTCTTTTGCACTTTGTTACAAAGTTCCTGTGAAGATATTAAAAGGCCAGGTATTTAACTAAAATTTTAACTCAGAAATGCTTTACAGTTTACTCCAGCATGATTAATGACTTAAATTTGTAAGTATTTTCTGGTAACCTTCATAAGTGGTTCATGTTATGCTTCTATATTTATATTACTATTTTCGTAAAGTATACTAACACACCTATGGTGTGGGACTCATTTGCTCACTTTACCCACCTGTCAATTGAAAAGTGTCACTTAACCTCCCTGAGATTCTACTTCATATGTTAGTATGCATTCAATTACAGAAGTTGGGGCAAATAATACTTACACCCTCTTATGATTTGGAGCTTGTGCACTTTACCAACCTATGATTTGGGATTTGTTCATTAAACAAACTTGAGTTTGCTTTCATACGGGAGACTTCAGGCAAAAACTGCGTTGCATGTTACATGCTTATTGGATTAAAGATGACATGGACAAAACAAAAATGAGTTTGGTGGAGCATTTTGACACATAGGCAGGTAAAGTGTAGCCAAACCATAAGTGGCTTAAGTTTCTATTTTTTTTACATGAGAGTATAATACTTCAAATTTTAATTTTAAATTGGCAAATGCTATCCAATACCCTATTGAGGAATCAAAAGATGGAAAGTTTTTATTGAAAACTTCAACATTTGAATTTCTAATATATTAACGATACCATTTTCCAATAAAAACTTTCTTTCTATAATTCCTTAACCAATGTCAGCCAACACTAGTTAGCAAGAACCTTTTAAATTTTAGGGTCATCTTCTCGTTAACCTTTTGGAATGATCATTTACCCGCTTCGCCAATGCATAATGGAAACAGCAAAACAGAGTACAACTCAATGCAAATATTATAGTGAAAACTGAAAGGGAAAAAAAAAAAACAAAAGGAATAGGAACTTACAAGGTCCACACCAAGCTGCAGTGAAATAGAAGACAGCATGCAACGAGTTATCTGTTTAAGAGATTTTCAGCAGGGAAAAAGAATGAGCTCTCCATTATTGCTCTATAATCAAAAGGGTAATAATAGTCATATCAACATAACACAGAATAGAGAACAAAATACATATACAAAGACAATTCAACAAAATAACCCCCTCCCCCACAAAGCAACCCAACCGCTGAAATCAGTTAAAAATGAAATTTTGCATACAAAAAACACTTTACCTTTAACTTTGTTAAGGATATTTTCAAACTCTTCCTCTGAATTAACAAGGACAATGTCGGAAGAAGCTGAAAATAGTACACCAAATTTTAAACAAACAGATATATAATAATAAAAATAAGAATGGAAGGAAGAGAGAAGGAGAGGGATCTAACGTGGGGCGGAGGAGAGGGAGCGAGAATGGTGGAGTGGCGGGGAAAGGGAGATGGCGGCGGTGGCGAAGAGAGAGGTGGTGGGTGGAGAGAAAGAGCGTGATTGTGAGCGAAGGTAGTTGCAGAATGGGCGAACCCTAATATCTAGTGCGCGTCGAAACAAGGACGAGGATCGAACAATCAAGTTTCTCGCCATTTCACTTTCTGATTCCTTCCTTCCTTCTTCTTTGTGGCTGCAAGGTTTAAGCCAGGTTTTTATTCTTCTCTTTTTGTGGGATATTTTCGGCTATAACTATAATTATAATTATTATTATCATTATAAATTATAATTACTTTATTGCTACTTGAACTTTTTGAAATTTTTAAATAGTTCTTCAAATTTTAAAAGTTTGTAATTTGATCCTAAACTTATAAAAATTTTGTAATTAATCCCTCATACATATCTCCATTAGAGTTTCCAAAAACTATGGGGACTTATTTGAAATTTTTCAAAAAGTTTAGGGACATATTTGAAGTTTCTCTGAAAGTTCAAGATCCACAAATGCATAAACGGATGGATCACTTAACAGAGACTTAAAGCAACCCAACGAAAAAATATACGAGGGACTTAATTACAAATTTTAATAAGTTTAGGACTCAATTATAAACTTTTAAAGTTTACAAATCTATTTGAAAATTACTAAATAGTTGAGGGATGAACAAAGTAATTTAAGGTAAATTAAATTTATTTTTAAAGTGATTTGGTCTACTTCAAATTTACAATAAAAAAAATATTATCATTAAGTTATATTATATTTTAAAAATATCAACTTAATTTTGATACATCGTGAGTATAAAATTTTTGGACAAAACTTCTATAAAATGAGCAAGAGTGTAAAGTGATAAAGTACGAGTGTTGATTAGTTCAAGTTCATCCGGATACCAACCCACTTTAATTACTCAAGAGATACTTCTTTATTTTTTCACTTCACATTTTTGTTCAATTTAGATGAGTTTAACCCAAAGTTTGTATACTTGGCTATCAATCACACAAGTCAATTCATATGTGACTTTTAAGTATAAAAATCAAATATTTTTAATGATATGATAATTCATAGTTGATAGATAGTATAAAAAAATTTTATATTAATAATACATAACAATTAAATTCTTAAGATATACTAATAACTAATTGAATTAATTTTATATTAACAATTAACAAATTTACTTTATTTTTTATAACAAATGGGGCTAATAACTCCACAAGACTAAGCAACCGTGTAATAAAAAAAAAAGTTGACTTACACTCACTCAATCTTGCCAAAGCCATGTTATTAATGTAACACCCTGTTTTTTTTTTAAAGTTTTCAATATTAATTAATCAGTATTTGTGTGCTTGTATTTTATTGAAGGGTTTAGAGAGTGAAATAAATTAATCCGAGACCATAGGCACACTCTACGCTATCGTGGGAAGCTATAGTTAACTTTTGGGTCGAAAATTGAGACGAAGCCCGGTCTGTGTTTTTCATTAACAGTAGTGTTTTACTACTATCAAAATCTAATTTGGACTCGTGAACGAGACAGTTAGTTTTAGAATCACGTTTCCCACATTTTCGAAAAAATCCGTCTTAACGTTCGAAAATGAAAATAATATAAAATATTCGGACGAGAACTCGAACTAGGAGACATTTGGAGCTATAAAGGGATTTACCGGGACCCGCTAACGGATAAACTTTATGTCACATCAATTCACATCACCTCGGGAAGCGTACCATGACTCGACACTGTCATAATGACAAATGAAAATATCCGGACGCAAAAAGATCAAAATACCCCTGATCTTTTTCCTAAAGGACGTTTACGTCCTTAAAATATCTAAAAAGTAACCTCACCCCCTCTTTCTCTCTCTTCATTTTTGAGCTCCCCTTTTCTCTCTCTCCTCCATCTTCTTCCTTTCTTTCTTCTTCTTCCTCCATTTTCTCTTTTCTTCATAACTTCACCTCCATTTTTTTCAAGCTTCCACAAGGTTTTTCAAGAAAGTTTGTGAAGCAAAGTTGATCATCTCATCCTCCTCTATCACCTAAGAGGTATAGATTTCATCCTTGATCTCTCAATCTTCATTTTTCTTCATTGAAAGTTCATAGTTCAAACTTCAAAAATCCATAAAAAATTGTAGAAAAATCATTTTAATACCAAACCAATTTCTATGAGCTAGATTCTTTACCCTCTTTCATAATCCAAGATCTTGTAAGCAAAAGATCTCTCTAGCTCATATGGGAAAAAGGGCCGAATTTATGTATTTGGGGGAAAAGGGTTTTGTTTCAATTTTTGTGAAATGATTCTTGATTTCACCTATTTCATTCATTAATCATGTAATCCAAGTGATTAGGAAACCAAATCAAGCTCTCATCTATTTTTCATGGTGATGATCGAAACCCTAAGTTTTTGGTTTAAGGGGTTTTGGTTCAAATCTTTGATAATTGATCATGGATTATGTCTTAGGTATGTTTATGGATCATTGATCCAAGAGTTGGTAGAATTTCAACATCCCTATACTATTTAACTAAATAGGGGCAGCAGCCTTGCCCTAAGGTTAGAGGAGTTTTTGATTGAATTGTACTGATTTCTGGTTGTATTTTGTTGTATAGAATCGGACAGGACTCGAATGTTCAACCGTGCACCCGATTGACAGCTGCGGAGTCGTAGCCGGAGCTGCACGTGAACATTTCTAAGGTGTGGAGAAAGGATTAATATCATCGGGAAGGCAAGCTTAGTATAGAATATATATATATATATATATATATATATATATATATCTGTGTGTGTGTGTGTAGGGGAACCCTTAAACCCTACTAAAGGTTGAGCCCTGGATAAAAATGTTTGGACCCTAGGTGTAGGTACTTTTGGGCTATCACCACTAAGTTGATAATATGGATGATGTGATTGATTGAGGTTGATGTGTTGATCTGTTTATTTGATTATCTGTTGGTTTATTGTGTTGAACTGTTTGTGTGATTTACTGTTATCTGGCTTTATGATGATATCTGTATTGTTGAAATTATCGTTGTACTACTCTGTTGTGATTTGGCTGATTGAGTGTTGATGAGAGTATGGTGAGTGATGATGTTGTTCGGGTTGATATCGTAGTGGTCCCGACCATGGAGCTGTGGCTCGCAGACGCAAGGCGTCGTGACGCTGATGTTGATGTTGATGTTGATGTGATGTGGTGTGAGGTCCCGGTATCAACCTGCGATGGATGTTTATTGCATAGCATATCATTTCATACCACAGCATTTTGTCCCAAAGGAGGATGTCTAATCGGGGACGTGATGTTTTAAATCCCGAGGCGGGATGTCCAATGAGGGACGTAATGTGATGTTATCTCGACTGGGATGTCCAACTGGGGACGTGATGTTTTAAATCCCGAGGCGGGATATTCAATGGGGGACGTAATGTGATGTTATCCCGACGGGGATGTCCAACTGGGGACGTGATGTATCGGCCGACATGCATATAGGAAGTCAACATATAAATAGGGACTAATATCCCTCTTATAGGCTTATAAGAGAGAACGACTTTTGAGACAGTTGTACTGTATGACTTAAGAGACAAGTAATGTTGTGTTGTATATTTTATCTGTGTTGTGTGATGCGTGTATATATATGTTGTACTGATGCCCCTCTCCCATGTTGATGATATATGTTTCTTATCTATCGCATTTTTCTGTATGTGTTACTTTTATTTTATGGGAAGACCCCGAGGAGGAACCAGTTTGCTGAGGAGCTGGATGTCATTCCTTACGAGTCTGACGCCGGAGGACGTGCCATGGACCCTAGCCTCGAGAGGTTGGGCAGTGATTGTGGTTAGCCGGAGAGTTGTCTCTCGACCTATTTTCATACTTTTATTTTGGTTTGTACTAATATACTCTGTATGTATAACTTTAACACTGTAGCCCTACTGATGGGGCAAGTGATGTATGTGATATATTTCCTAATATTTTAAAGCTGTGTACTCTGAGGCATTGCGTGCCGTAAATTGTTTTGCTTATGTGCTCAATTTTTCGCTTCGCTTCGTATTAATAAGGCGCGCTAACGATTATAATGCGATTAGGATTAGTTAATATCTTAGGTTCTCCAATGGGACGGCGGGTCGTCTCAACTAATTCCTAAGGGGATTTCTCTATTGCCTTAAATGAGGATTTTAACTTTCTCGAGCAATAACAGTCCTCCATTAATGGCAATGGGCACAAAATTCAACAGCTGGTTCTGGCTTTACATCAGCAACGGCGGCGGATATTAGGTGGAAAGCACCTCCTATGGGTTCCTTCAAATGCAATATTGATGCTTCTTTTGACAGTCTGAATAGTGTTGGTATTGAGATGTGTATTCAGGATGATCAATGACACTTTATTATGGCTAGAACTATCAGATTCTATCCAAAAATCTAGGTTCATGAAGGTGAGGCATTGGGTTTATCATATGCTATAAATTGGTTATTAATTGGTTGATAGACCTAGACGTTGAGGTGGTTGTTTTTGAACTAGATGCAATTGATGCATTCAACCATCCCAAAAAAGATTATTCAGAATGTGGTGTTGTTCTTGAAGATTGTAGGAACTTGTTTTTTCCTATTTTACAAACTCTTTGGTAGAGTTAACTAGGAAGGAAGCTAATGAAGTTGTCCATACTCTAGCTAGGGTGTCTCCATATATGGCTGGTCCTCAAGACTTTGTTGATGTTCCCCCAATTGTATTGACATTTTGATTAATAATGAAATGATATGATTTTGCTTTGATAAAAAAAACTTTCTCCAGAAAACGACAAGTTTAAAGAAAATATCTGACTAATAAACCATAGTTATTAGTAATTGTTAGATTCCATTCTAAAACCAATTGGTTTAAGTGGATTGGCCCAACAGATATATAAATCGTACATCGGGAATTGAGTCAAGGGATGTGGGACTTCGAACACCGCCCCTCCATAGATGCCTTACGGAACAAGCAATGTCAAACTGGAGATAAACAAAGGAAGATGGGCTCTGACTCTGATATTATGTTATATTCCATCTTAAAACCAATTGGTTTAAGTGGAGGGCCCAACAGATATATAAACCACATCTCGGGAATTGAGTCAGGCGATGTGGGACTTCCAACAGTAATTATCACTTGAGGATGAGAAGATAACCTCTATTTTGATAAGTTGAAAACCAAGGCATATTTTGTTCTATATATCTCACTAGATGAATCAAATTTCTTGAAGAATTGGGCACGACAAATTTGATGTAATGACAATTTATTCATTCAAGAACCTTTCATTAGTGTATTGGCACCATGATGTTAGCAGTAGCTATAAGCATTTCGTTTCCCATTAGTTCATTAAAAAAATTATTTATGACAAAACACAATGATGTCCTCTTATCTATGTATGTAGCCAACCCCACCTAGTGGGAAAAAAGGTTTGGTTGTTATTCCAGTTGATTGTAACACCATTCTCATATTTTTGATTTTTCATTTTTTATTTGGCATGTAACAAGGTCTAAGATTTAAGAGTAAGGAGAGTAAAAGTGTCAAACAAGAGTTCTCCTAAATGTATACCACAAGACCAGGGGCAGATCTACTTAGTCTCCAGGGTATGCACTTGAACCCCCTGAATTTTTTTTTTATAATACCCCATATGAAAAAAAAATTGCCCCTCATAGTTGGGAAAATTACACCATGACACTGAGTTTGTGACCCTCTCTCCTCACTCCTCACAGCCCTCTGACCCTCTCTACCATCCCCATGACAAAACCTGAAACTGAAAACCCCACAACCCCACAAACAACTCAGTAACTCAGTCTCACGCAGCAGACAGCAGTCCGCAACCTTCGCTGTTCGCCAACACCGCCGACCAGGTGGGTAACCTCCTCCTCCCTTCTTCTTTTTCTTCTTCTTCTTCTTCCTCCTCCTCTTCCTCCTCCTCCTCCTCCTCCTTCTTCTTCTTCTTCCTTCTCCTCTGATTTTGCTGGCTGGATTGGGGATTTGGGGTTTTGATTTTGGGGATTTTGGGGTTTTGATTTTAGGGTTTTGACTTTGAGGATTTTGGGGTTTTAAAGAATTTTCAGCAACAAAAGCATGTTGGTTGGGGCACTAACATTGGGGTTTTGATTTTCAGGTTTTGTAATATATTTTGTAATCTAAATTGGTGCTTGTATTTTGTTGGTAGTGTTTCATGTCTAATTGATTTCTATGGTTGTATTTTGTTAACCTTTGTATTAACTTTGTTTCAAAGAGCTGAAGCTAGGGGTCTTTTACGTTTGTTAGGAGAATTTGAGTTTGCATTCACATTACATTTGATGAAAAATGTCTTGGCTATTTCAAATGAATTGTCACATGCATTGCAAAGGAAAGATCAAGACATCATTAATGTTATGAACTTGATTAACATTGCAAATGAGCAGTTACAAACTATTAGGGATAATGGATGGGAGTCCTTAGTCGAGGAGGTATCTTTATTTTGCAATATGCATGATATTGACATTCCTGATATATAAGATATATATTGTTCTATGGGATGATCACCACGTACAAGCAATTTCATGATTGAGGATTTGTCCTCCACAAAATTCAATTATTGATTAATTTCTGAAAATTTTAAAAAACAAAATAAACAAATCAATGACTGAAATCATATTGGAATTTTGGTCTTCTAGAAAAGTTTGGAGAACCTTGGACATTGGTTATTACAGCTAGCCCATTGCCTTTAGTCCTGCTTAGCCATCAGAAGATTTCTCCTAGCTACTTAACCAAGACGACAGCTAAACCAAACCACTCATGTTTGAATAACTCTCCTATGTTATTATCTTCTATGACTCGTTAAATGTCATTTATTCACAGGAATACATGGGGTTTTGTATTGTACAGTAGGGCATAAAATTTGAAGCAAACATCCAACATAGCCAACAACACCCGCATTTAAAACTTCATCAACTACCAAATCCAAAAACTTTGATAAGTCCGTAATCATTATGATGTTATTATTGGAATTGAAATCCATTTTCAAACAAGGTTCAAACTCCTTCATCTTTTCTTTTTCTTTTTTATTTTTAATTTGTCCCAATTCTAGAGAAGTTCCTGGTTATACAGAAATTGAACATTCGTATCAGCTATGAAAGAATGACTTAAGGGAGTAGCTTAAGATAGATTGATTGAAAAAGACAATGATTGTGGTGGTGATGAGAGAAAGTCATTCCCCAACAGCCCCAATACCTATGAAGGAAGCAGTTTATCTGAGCTAAGTAGTTGAAGTTTATTTGCAGTTTTTTTTTTCTTTTTTTTTTTTTGCATTTTATTTTGGAATGAGTTAATGGGAAATGTCCATGTTGTGTATTACGGTAGAAGTTTAGTATTTTGGAATGTTTACATATGTGAGCCCCTATCATTAATGAAAATATGATTAACATGGTGTCTATTTTGGACCCTGAATTTAACGTAACTTTAGATGAGTAACAAAAAGAACATTTAGTTTGTCAAAAAAAAGAAAAAGAACATTTAGAAGGCTACATAACAATGGAGTGATTATAATTCTACGGAGCTAACAACTTTTCGAAGATTCAACAATGATTTATGCACGAAATATCTACAAGTAGATTTTTATGAAGTTGATGAACACTTTCTACTATTGATGATGTAGCTTTACGTTTTGGAGATGAAAAATTTGTATATGAACAATAATTTTTGCAAGTAATTAATTTCCTACTTTATTTTATTTATATCTCTTATATTTATTTTCTTTTATATCTATTTCATTATAGTCCATTATAACCACGGCAGAATAACGTTTTCAATATATATATATATATTGGATAAAATCTAATTTTTTTTACATAATAAAATCTATTTTAATAAATTTATTTTATATATCAAATTTTAGTGTACAAATTTAAAAAGTTATTTCACCGTTACACATGGGTACGCACACTAGTGTATTATATATATATATATAT
The DNA here is from genome assembly GCA_039655645.1 of Ammopiptanthus mongolicus. Taxonomy (NCBI): domain Eukaryota; kingdom Viridiplantae; phylum Streptophyta; class Magnoliopsida; order Fabales; family Fabaceae; genus Ammopiptanthus; species Ammopiptanthus mongolicus. The sequence goes on along the minus strand of CM077350.1, from coordinate 55,650,582 downwards.
ATTAGATCCTGTATCCGTGCGATACACGGGGGTATTATGTTTGAATAGAAATATTTTATACTCTTTTGAAAAAAAGTTCCTATTTAAATGTAGGAAAGAACAAATTAAAAGAGCAACAATTAAGTATTTGTGTAATTTTTGAAATGATAAATCAAGTCATGGTTGTCTTGCATTTGAGACTTTTAAATTTGAGAACACTGACATAATAAAAATATTAAAAATTTAAGCTTAATTGCACTTTTCGTCCCTCATTTTTTCAAATATTTGATTTGGGTCTCTCGAAAAGTTTAATTGCATATTTTGTCCTCAAATTTGTTAAATTGTGTAAAATCAGTCTAAATAGTCTAAAAAGACTAAACCTAAACAACCTAAAAAGGGCATATTTGCACAATTTAACAATTTAGAGGACTAAATGTGCAATTAAAAATATTGAGGGACCAAAATCGCACATTTGAAAAATTGAGGGACGAAAAATGCAATTAAGGCAAAAATTTAATATTATTACTACCATTCCAACATTTCAATATGAAAAATTAGCAATAAAAAACAAAGGTGAAATTTTGAGATACAACACTGAATTGTAGTTGAACGAAAATGTTATTGAAAAGATTATTTATTTGAAGCATATAACTGAATGCTACCATAATTATCATTATATATTGATACAGTTGATTGCTACAAACAAACTGGAGCATCATTTTGCTGTAATTGTTATCTTTTTCAATCCATCTTAAATAACATGTGCAACACAAAACCATGGGTAAAACATTTAAATTGAGAATATCGTCATACAATTTTCAATCAATCTTTTTCGTGCTTAATTCCATGCACCATGTCATAACTAATTCTTATTATCTAACATACTCCCAATCCTTGAAGTAGGAGGAAAGAGTTTGTGGATATTTCACCAGGGAATGGTTACCAGAGTGCATAAATGAGTAAATAGTTAATTGTCATTATCATATATATATATATATATATATACACACATATATACACACACACACACACATATTTACATACAAACAAACAGATGAACGAATTGGTAACTTTAAGTATAATTCTTATGAAAAGAGAGATACAAAATATTAGGATTTAAGTTAACCATTCACATTAAGATAATCTTTCCAATAATCGGTTAGTAATCAGTATAATGTTAAAACAGGAAGACACAATATGAACTTGGAGATAACTATAATATGAGGAATATATAATTGAAGGTATAAATATAGAGGAGAATGAGAACAATAATGTCCAAACTATTGCTCCCAACCATGTCCAGTTCAGTATCAATTGAGGGCACATGATACCTTGCCTATTCTTACAAAAAGCTCTAGATTATAATGAAATTAATTTCAAATAAACACAATAATATAGAACTGCGGAACACATCTTATTCCACTTTTTCAACTTACAGCCTCTGACATAGCCATAAAGTGTGACTTTTCTGTCACATTTATTAGTTGCATGCACTTTTTCAGGAGGACTGATATCTTCAAAACGATCTACCAAAACATAGGGGTGGGAAGTTCGCCAAGATAAAGGTGGAAACTTTATCACTGAAATGAATCGAGCAAGATTGTGAACTTCATGCTTGACATACTTGTTCAATAAGGAAAGGCAATTTTATTAAATAAAGCTTGTAATGAAGCTTCACAAACACTATTAACCTCCATGTATAATAAAAGAAACTGTATAATCATAAAACAGATTAAGTTTTGATCTACACTATTAGAATTGAAGTATAATGCATATTTTCATTTTATCTCCTACTGAAATGTGATTTAGCTACAAAGAAAGAAACTTAAGAAAATCAAACTTATCATAATATAGTGGTAAAGGCTTTGAAACATGCCTCACTCTGATAAAGAGACAGCCAGAGGAAAGTCAGAACTTAGAACTAAACTGGAAAACTTGATGGAGAAGTTGAGTGTATGTTAGAGTATCATCAACACCAGGTTCGTTCCTTTCCCAGTAAATGGAAATTCTATCACCAAGTCCAACTTCAATATTTCTATCCAAGCAATTATAACAAATGTTGGTGATCCCACCCTTGAACCACTGAAGCAATGCAACAAATGAACAAAGACAAAACATATAAAATCACAAAGCCTTTTAAAAACAATACCAAGTCAAACACTCTCCTTGAAAAACAAAAATGTCGTACAATCCTCATGTTGAAATATAAAGCAACTAAATATTAAAAAGAAATTGAATGACAGATACAATAATGTTCCACAGAGCCAAGCCCCAACACCAAAACCTTCACTCCTATAATTTGAGCAGAGCAGCTGCTATATAATTCACTGTTGCTTTGCTTCGAACAAATTAAATAGGTAATTTGTCATCATGATTTGAGTACTGCTTTGGTTTGGTAGGTATATATAGGTTTATTCATATTTCTTATCTGCATATAATTACACCTGGGTGGGATGGAAAGTTAGTTCATTTAGCTGGATGTTTACTTTTGTTAATTCCTTAATCACTACCCGGTTAGCAAAACTGCAAGACACATGTAAATAAAACCAAAATCGTAACAACCTTGAGGTTTGTGCATTCAGCTACTATCTCACTTTTTGCAGGCATAAAACAACAAAAAGAAGTAAAAAATAGAATGCACCGCTACACTTTGTCTGGGACCATACTACCTTTCTGTATAAATTTAAGATGCACTTTCAATAAAAAAGTTGCTTCACAAAACCAAAGAAAAATCAAAATAAACCCACTACCATGCTATGACTTAACAAAGCCATGAATTAAACCATATTTCCTACAACCTTCTCTAATGCTATGTGATGAATACATCTTTTTACAGAAGTAGATATATTAAAATTATATAAAAATGAGTTGCTTACCTTTTTTTTTTTAAATACTAAATAAGAATATTGCTAAGCATTACAGTAAAAATAGGTAGAAGCCCATAAGGGATGAAGATATTTGATGCAAATAGTAAAAGCTCTTGTTATCTGATTTTAAGAAACATCCATTGGAAAACTTTCACTAAATAGCAGTGCAAGATTCACTTCTTTCTTTTAGTTTTCTATAACTAATATCAAGTACCAATCACCAGGCCTTGGAAACATGTTCTGAATGCTCAGATATCCACCATGAGAATTACTTGGGAAGCATATGAGATTCGGCTAGCATGTTGAACTTGTACGCATAGTGAAAAAAGTTATCAAAACTATGCATTGAAATATAATAGCAAGGGTGCATAAAACACAACTCAGACTCAATGCTCTGTCAACAATTAGTCCAAGCCAAAAGCAAACATATGCGCTCTTATCAGTTGAAGAAAATTAACACCTTTTTGTTAAGAAATTAGCACTTCAATAGAAGATGTGGTCAAATAGCAATTGCAAATTAGAATAAAAAAATGCTCTCAATTTCTATCTTGCCAGTGCAGCCAACATTCTTCTTCTACCCCTAAGAAACTCTTCCACCATAGGTTTCACCATTCTCTCATACACTTCAAACTGAAATTTCCATAGCATAGTCTCCCATTATAAACCTAATATTAAACCGATAAGGACAACTGACAAAGTAAGATTTAATAAAAAGAGATAATATCGTTCATTATCTGAGATGATTCGAAAGAAAAAACATGAGAGAAACCTCTGTAAGTCTCTGATTTGATTAGCTTTGGCTCATGCAAATGTAAAGGGGTTGATAACGTCACCGACTGCGAATCATTAACCGATATGCGCATTTGAGCTTCTTTCAGCCACACGATCTCTTGTTTTCTTTCCTTAGCGTGACAATCCCATTATAATAATTATTTATATATAAATAAAGTAACAATATTTAGAGGGATTATATATGCACAAGGAAGCATTCGGATTGGAACCTTCCACTTCCAATCTCGCGTCAGATTCTGAAATGATTATTCGAATAAGCAGTTCAACTTCATGTTGCAGGTGAAATTACATTGATTAGTCTATGAAATATGTTAGGTAATGAATTAGGAGGTAATTGAAGGGAAAACAGAACTTACTTTCAATGTTAGCAAGACTTTGATCAAAGGTTGAGAATTCATCTTCTCCAACCTGAAGAACCGAAACTGGACTCTGTTGTTCATATTCTTGGAAAGTTAAAACTTCCTGTTAAGATTATATACTTATTCTTATCAGTAAAAAATTATCAGTAATTTTTTTCAAAAGTTAGTGTATGTAATAACTTAAATTTATTATAGAAAAGTTTCAACCAAATTAATGACATACCTTCGCTTTTCCATGAATTTCTTTCTCTTTCATAGATAATTTTCCATTAACTGTGTCAAAAATGGTATATCTTGCAAAAAGGATGGATAAGATACATACATGTAATGCAAAGGACAGTACCGCCAAGAAAAGGTAAAAGACACACCAGTCATTATTGTTGCATCGATGCGCTTCGCCGCTATGTTACCTTCTCCCACCGTGGCTGCTCTCTTCCTCGCTTGTGTATGTACATGGATTTGATGAAATGGTAACATACGAAGAGGGCCTTGACATCGGAGCGGTTTCCAGTGGCGAATGCCATGGCCAATTGATGCAGTGCATCACTCATTCCAAATCACTTTGTGGAAGAAGCATAAAATCAAGATGCAGGTGTAAATGCTTCAATTCAATAATTAACGCTCTAAACCCGTGTATGTAATAGTTGCAAATGAGATACCAATTTCTGATACACTAAATAAGTCACTAAATGACATTTCTGATATACTAAAACGGTGCAATGGGTCTATTCAATTTCGCATGAGACGGACACTATTCAGTTGGTGTGTTTTCGGTTAAATGTGTTTTCGGTTCCTATAAAATAGAAATTTCGTTTTTAGTTCCTCAATTTTTAAAAATCCTTTTTTGATCCCTCTACTTTCAAAATAACTCACTTTTGGTTCCTAACGTTAGCTTAGTTTTCAAATTAGGGACCAAAGGTGAGCTATTTTGAAAATTGAGAGACAAAAAAAGGACGTTTTAAAAATGAGAAACTAAAAACGAATTTTTGATATTTACAAGGACCAAAAACATATTTAACCCTTATAATATTCTTCTTCAATACTTTTTTTTGTGAAATTTAATTAAAAGGATATACAATTCATAATTGTTCTATATGAATAACAAATAATCATATAATGCAATCATGATATAGTTTGGGTTTTAAATTAAATAGTCATATCATAAACTTATTAAATTTTAACTAATAAAAAATTTAAATTTGCAAATATTATATATATATATATATATATATATATTTTAATAAGTCAAAATTATTACTTTTTTGGTTCTTTACTTGATCAGGATAATTTCAGTTTTTTTTGGAATGTTTATTACCATTATTTTTCATCTAACTTTTTTCTTATTTTTCAGAAATGTCCTTTATAAAATAATTTATTTAAATTAATTATCTATTATATATCACTCCTACCTACCTCAATTTATAATTAAGAATTATAATAATTATTTTTTAATATAAAAATCATATCCTAATAATATTGGTAGATTTATTTTAATTCAATGTGTCATAAATCCAAACAATAAAACTTAAAACAATAAAGAGAATTGGTATTATTCATCAATACTATTATAAAAAATGATTTGTCACCTTAGTGTCTTATTTTTGTTTTTTAAATTATCATTGTCAATTATTCGTTATTAATTTAAATTATAATAAAAAAATATAATTATAAATATATTTTATTAAGGATAAAAAATTTACAGATAAACTTGTAAAGGATAATGTTATAAATAAATTTTACTTATCTATCAAATAGTTTCCACCTATTTAAATATGTTTTTAGTCTTTGTAAAATAGTGAAAATTTGTTTTGAGTCCCTCATTTTCAAAACATCTCTTTTTAGTCCCTAATTTTCAAAATGTCCTTTTTTCGTCCCTCAATTTTCAAAATATCTCACATCTTGTCTCTATTTTGAAAATTGAGGTAATGGTAGGGACCAAAAGTGAGCTATTTTGAAAATTGAGAGATCAAAAAATGACTTTTTAAAAATGAGGGACTAAAAACGAATTCTCACTATTTTATAGGGACCAAAAACATATTTAACCCTATATATATATATATATATTAATTTAATATTTTTACCAAAATGCTGGAAACCAAACATCCTACAAATATTGTCGTTGTTGGGTTTTTTCTTCATAAACAGTAGACTATACCCATTGGGCCCAAACAATTGGAAGGGACAAGGAACAAAGGCTTCCCAACCCTAAACCTCTAATCTTCCCCTCGGGCCTTTTTCTATATAATAAAAACCCTAAAAATTTTGTTTTTATTGTTTTTAGGGTTACGCCTAAGCCAAATCTCAGGTTCGTCTGCTCGTGTGGCAGCTTCAACTAGCAACGAAGATGAAGGGGCGCCAAGGCGAGCGTGTTAGGTTTTCTTCCAACCCTTTCAAATCCAAATCGTTCACACCATAAGCTCTCTTATTTTCGATTTCTGTACCAATTTCTGTTCAATGTTCACTGGGTTTGTTTAGATTACACATCTTAGATTGTAATCAAAATTGGGTGTGTCATGTTTTAATCATTTTAGTGCTGCTAATTTCTTATGTGATTTTTTGGGTATTGCAAGTTGAAGAGTCTGGTTGAGTTATGATTGTTTAATTTTGAATATGGTCACTGTTGCAACCGGTAATGATTTCATGGATGCTTTCAGTTAAGATATTTGATTTTGAGGAAGTACTTTACTGATCAATGACTACTTTTCAGATGTGAAAGTTAGAGTCCTTACTGTGAAAAGTCATTGCACTACTGGTTTTTGAAACTTTTTTATGATGAATTTCTTTCCCACAAGATATACTTTTTGACTGAATATGTATGAGGGGTGATGACTATACTTTTTTTTATTCTTCACCATTCCTTCCTGAATAGCCATAGCTCTTAGCTACTCATTTTCTTGCATTATATTTTGATCTTAAATAAGCTAATACTGTACTTTTTATGCTTTGATTTTAGACTCTACGTGAGAGGCACAATCCTTGGATACAAAAGGTAAAAGCTTCTTGCTCTGAGTAGTTTTACTAATTTTGTATTTACTTTATCTCATCTTGTGTTTGGTTGCTGGGAAATGAAAAGTTGAGTTTGATGAAGAGAAGCATTTGTGATTATTTATTTTTGATAAGTTACAGCCACATGGGCTTTGTCAGGTCATTTGGTTTATGATGAGGTGATGGTATTTTTTCAGATCCAAATCAAACCAGTACCCCAACACCTCTCTGATTCAAATTGAAGGAGTGAACACGAAGGAGGAGGTAGCATGGTATGCTGGCAAGCGAATGGCCTATATCTACAAGGCCAAGGTGAAGAAGAATGGAAGCCATTACCGCTGCATTTGGGGCAAGGTTGCCAGGCCTCATGGTAACAGTGGTATTGTTCGTGCAAAGTTCAAGTCAAATCTTCCACCCAGATCAATGGTAATAATTTGGTAGCAGTAGTTTTATTATTTTACCCTTTTAACAGTATTGTGATTTTTTGAATTTTCATGTTTTGCAGGGGGCAAGGGTAAGAGTATTTATGTATCCAAGCAATATATGAGGTGAGCCCACCTCTATTGATGTTTTTTTATTGTTTAGATGTCCCTTTCTCTTTTTCCAACTCATCTTTCCAGTCAACATTGGAACTCCTATTTTTCATTTTATATTGTAGATATGTTTTTTTATGTATTTTAATGATTCTTTTGTCATGCATCACTGCCTGACTTGTCCACTGCCTTTTTCCTTTGACCAAGTTCATATGATGTTTCTACTGCTACATTCTAGCTGAGAGAAGATATTATATGTCAATCAATAATGGTAAATGTAATACACATATGTGATCTGTATATGTGGCCATGCTTAAGGAATTAATGGAGGTATTGTATGCTTATGAGAAACATAGTTTACTGTTTGGAATTCTGTTGGAAGATTATGATTTACTTTGTTATTGATAACTTCCTTCATTCATAATTTCTTTTAGAGTAAAGAATTGTTTATGAATTTTGAAAGTGTCTCTTCTTTTTAGTGTTCTGATTTCATGATATTCATTAGTTATGTGAAGTGTAATTCTGACTGGAACTTTTTTTTTATAAAAGGGTAATGCATTCCTCTGCTATGTATTCTTATAATCTGATGGTTGTTTGAATGCGTTAAAATTTGTTCATGCCCTTGATGTTACTAGCTGTAATTAGCTGCATGGGTTTATGCAGTTTACCTTCTAATTTTACATTGAAATTTTGGTTGCAGATTCTGGTGATAAGATGATGCTCAGTAGAATTCACAGCTGATTCGTAGGCACAAGTGTTTTTGTTTCATTTTCGATTAGCTTATCGTCGTTTGTGTTGGTAACTTCTGGAGCAGAATTTTTTTGTTTAGACATTGATAGGACCGAATAGTATTTTCTGTTGTGCTGGCTATCGTACATGAAGATTATATATTCATTAGGATGAAGTGTGTGGACTTGGTTATTTGGTATGTTTTTGTTTTTATTTTCAGTTCCTACATGATATATCAACCTAATAGGACATATGGAGATGCAGATTTCAAGTTTGGCTGGTTATTATTACTTAGTTTATATTTACTTTCGGTTAGGATGGATGTATGTTTTGCTGGCGCCATTCTCTCAACGGTTTCAGAACGAAATGCGTATTGTTATTTATCTGTGGGGAAAAATATGATTTGTGAGGTATATGTCAAATTTGGATTCATAAAAAGTTGGACCGAAATTGTAGGAATGCAGAATTTCCGACAGCCAAATACTGGGGTCGTTAGCCAAATAACCAAAAGTGATCAATAGCCAAATATGTTTTCGATGGTCAAACTAGGGGGATGAATTCGGCCGAAGTTAGTAAACTAGAGGACCAAAATTGCATTTTCTATTAAACTTTCCTCTATTTAACATTGTTTATAATTGTGCTTGTATTACCATGGTTGCTTCAATAAATTTAAAATGCATAATTTTATATAAAAAATGGCTATTTCTATCTATCAATATTCTTGCCTCTTGCTTCTTCGTTAGCCTCCTCAAGGCCTGCTTCCCTGCAAGTGCAGTAAACATGAGTGATTAAGGCGTGTTCAAGCATGTGCAAGGCCAAGGAAGGAAAATGGGTTCATGCGTTGGCGTTGAGGTGTAGAGTGGAAGGGGATGTGTTTGTGTGATCCAGTTTCATTGACATGTTTGGGATGTGGCTAGATTGGTGACCCTTCCAAGGTATGGAAGGCCAAGAAGCTGTTTAATGAGATTCCGCTGAGAAATGTAGTGAAGTCCATCGGAACCAACCCGAAACTTGGCTACCTAGGACAGATCAACAACACTCTCATACAACCGCTGACCTCCTTAATTGTGGGATTCCACCCTCCTGATGGCTTAGGAGCCATGCAACACAACAACACACCCATGGGATAGTTGATTCCCCGTGTCACCTAGCATGGTTAACACTGTATGGGGTACATTTACTCCTACAAATAGATTATTTATTGCAATGCTAAAAGAAATTTTGAATCCAATTCTTTTGCATTTACGTCATAGTTAAGCATCAGAACATCTTTACATATATTTATCCTCTCACGTCATACTTAGAGTAAAACCATCATTTGAAAATGAGAAATGTTATAACATTCTTTTTTTAATACTCTCTCCAACACACTTATTTTTATTGGGTGAATTTGATGTGAAGTTTATTAAATAGAGTGAGCCGTAAATGAAATTCACCCAATAATCAGTATGTTAGAGTATTGAAAAGAGAGTATTAATATCACCCCTCTTTTATGAAAATTGATCTGGATTGAACTCACAATTACAAACGATACAATACTAATAAATTGGTTACTCAGCAAAGTCAAATAGTCAACTGTAATTAAGCAATTCGAATATCAGTTTCTAATTTCCAATCAGCAACGGGTAGAGTGTAATCTTTGTAGAAAATTGAGGTTCAGTCTCAGTAGCAAAACTTGAAGGGACTGTGTGTTATTTACATAAAATATTTTTATCTTCTTTAGTGTGGATAAAGGTATCTTCAACCGATAATCAGAGACTTGTAATCAAAAAAACCGATAGTCAGAGACTTGTAACAAAAAAAATTGATAGTCAGAAACTAATCCCTTTTAAAACATAAAAATTATCGAAATGAGTTTTATCTTTTTTAATAAGATTTTTTTTTTTTTTTTTTACATACACATGACAACACTCAAATCCCAAACATCCTAAGAAAGTAGCTATCTACCAAGTGTACCGAAGTTGTTGGTAAATATTTTTATCTTGGACATAAATAAACTTCACTCGGTCACTCCCCATATGCATAAACCCTGAATAAAAAAAAACCTGAAAACTGTGTTACACTACGAGACTGCTCTGCTTGCTCTTGCGTTGCGTGCGATAAACCAGGAGCCGCATGTCAGGTGCACTATTTTGCAACTTCGACTGGGACGATTCTTCTGTAAGCAATTTTGATCACTATTACCTTTCTTCTTTATCTATTCCTTCTTCATATTCTTCAAATGACTCACCATCCCCAATTATTCTCTACAACTAGGAATCTCTACAAACTCACCCGTCATCATTCTCTTCACTCTCCCTCTTCCTCCTTCATTCCCCCAACACCCTTTTCCCCAAAGTTAAGATTTTTAACCTCCACAACCACATTCACTTCGATTCCTCCCACTTTCCCTGTTTGGAGAATCCCAGGTTTATGCAAAGGTTCAAACTTTATTGTTTTGGGGCAGCTTAGTTTATTCAGATGTTACTGTAATGATAGTGATAGTATTGGGTCTAAGGAGTGGACTGAGGAGATAGAGTACTTGGATGAATCGGGTAGTGTCCTTTACAAGGGTAAGGGTGTTAGGTCAGTGGAGCCTGGCCTTGATGATCATGTCATGGTGGGTGAGGTCAAGAAACCCTTGTTGAATGCCGTGGCGGTCGCGAAGATCGCCGAGGTTGTGAAAAGGTGGAAATGGGGGCCAGAATTGGAGACCCAATTGGACAAACTCCAGTTTGTACCAAACATGACTCACATTACTCAAGCCTTGAAGGTTGTTAATGATGGTGATGCATGTTTGAGTTTGTTTAGGTGGGCTAAGAGGCAATCTTGGTATTTGCCTAGTGATGAATGTTATGTTATGTTGTTTGATGGTTTGAACCAGCGTAGGGATTTCGATGGGATCCAATTGTTGTTTGATGAGATGGTTGGTGATTGTGCTAATAGTGGGGTTTCCTTGTTTGTCGCGTTTAATCGAGTGATTCAGTACTTAGCTAAAGCTGAGAAGTTGGAGGTTTCATTTTGCTGCTTTAAGAAAATACAGGATGCCGGATGTAAGATCGATACCGAAACTTATAATTCGCTCATAACTTTGTTTTTGAATAAGGGTTTGCCTTATAAGGCATTTGAGATATATGCGAGCATGGGAATGGCCAATTGTTCATTGGATAGTTCGACTTACGAATTGATGATCCCGAACTTAGCAAAGTCGGGTCGTCTTGATGCTGCTTTCAAACTCTTCCAAGAAATGAAAGAAAGAGATTTCCGGCCAGGTTTAAACATCTTTGCATCACTTGTTGATTCAATGGGGAAGGCGGGCAGATTGGACAGTGCAATGAAGGTTTACACAGAGATGCGAAATTATGGGTACAGGCCACCCCCTACTATATATGTTTCTTTAATTGAGTCTTATGTGAAATCTGGAAAGTTAGAAACTGCTCTTAGGCTTTGGGATGAGATGAAGAAAGCAGGATTCAGGCCTAACTTTGGCTTGTACACATTGATCATTGAGTCCTATGCAAAATCAGGGAAGCTTGACATCGCTATGTCTGCATTTTCAGATATGGAGAAGGCAGGGTTTCTACCCACCCCATCTACATATGCTTGTCTCTTGGAAATGCATGCTGCATCTGGACAAATAGATCATGCCATGAGGCTGTACAATTCAATGACTAATGCAGGTTTGAGGCCTGGCCTAAGCACTTATACTGTTCTTTTGACCCTGCTGGCTAATAAGAAGCTGGTGGATGTGGCTGCCAAAATTCTACTTGAAATGAAGGCCATGGGATATTCTGTGGATGTCACAGCTAGTGATGTTTTGATGGTGTATATTAAGGAAGGTTCAGTCGATCTTGCTTTGAGGTGGCTGCGTTTCATGGGTTCATCAGGGATCAGAACGAATAATTTTATAATCAGACAGTTGTTTGAGTCATGCATGAAGAACGGCTTATACGAGTCAGCCAAGCCTCTTCTTGAAACATATGTTAACTCTGCTGCTAAAGTTGATTTGATACTCTACACCTCCATTTTAGCCCATCTTGTTAGGTGTCAAGAAGAACAGAATGAGAGGCATTTGATGTCTATCCTTAGTGCTACAAAGCATAAGGCCCACTCTTTTATGTGTGGACTTTTCTGCGGCCCAGAACAAAGGGGACAACCAGTGTTATCTTTTGTCAGGGAATTCTTTCAAGATATTGATTATGAATTGGAGGAAGGTGCTGCAAAGTACTTTGTCAATGTTCTTCTCAATTACCTAGTTCTTATGGGGCAGATAAATCGAGCAAGATGTGTTTGGAAGGTTGCATATGAGAATAAACTTTTCCCGAAGGCTATAGTTTTTGATCAGCACATTGCTTGGTCCCTTGATGTCAGAAACTTGTCTGTTGGCGCTGCTCTTATAGCAGTAGTGCACACTCTTCATAGGTTCAGAAAGCGCATGCTGTATTATGGTATTGTCCCAAGACGGATTAAGTTGGTGACAGGACCCACTTTAAAGATTGTGGTTGCGCAGATGTTGAGCTCAGTAGAGTCTCCATTTGAGGTCAGTAAAGTGGTTCTTAGAGCCACTGGAGATTCTGTCATGGAGTGGTTTAAGAAACCAATAGTTCAGCAGTTTCTTCTGAATGAAACTCCATCCAGGGCTGATATCCTGATGCACAAGCTGAACATACTTTTCCCCAGCTCTGCACCCGAAATTAGATCTCTATCCCCTCCTAAACCCCTCATTGCAGGCAGGGCGGGGTAAGCATTCTTGATTGATATCCAAGGTTAGGAACAGACTAACGGGTATTTGAGATATAAGTGTAAGGCCAAGGTTATCGAGTGCTGTAACTCTTCATATGTTCAGAAAGGCCATGCTATAAACATATATGTACTATTAAAGCATTTCGAATAATTTTTAAAGATTCGTGTCCTTTTTTCCCCTAAAATTTCATAGTAGATGCAGAGTATGGTTTTGTCATGATTAAGGTACTCATAAATGTCAACTTAGGCTGTGTTTGGATAAAGTATTTTAGAATAAAAATGTAATTTTTGAGAGGATTTAAAATGCCATACATTTTAATGCTTCGTTTGGATACTTATTAGGAGGGATTTTAAAATTATCAGCATTTTGATCCTTTTTTTTTTCTTTTTACTCAACCAAGGAATTTAAAATTATACCTACAGTGGTAGGATTTTCGAAATCCATTGCTCTTTCTTCTCTCACTGTCATCCCCAATAACCCTGACCACGGACTCGACCTTGTATTTCTTCTGTGCATGGCATCCACTTTGCAATGCTTGTGGCTTCTCCTCCATAGCTCTAGCTCAGCGATTTAAGGAACTCATCTAAGATCTACTCAAGGTATTCATATCTATTCTCAATTATGTTGATTCTGTTGTATGATTTTGTTTTCTAATTGGGTTTCTGATCTAAAACTGCTGAAATTGTTTCTAGTTTGGTCTGTATCATCTTCTCTGGTAAGGTTTGCTGTAATGGCTATAACTTGTGACTCTTCATTTAGCTTCTGCACGGTATTTTTTTCTTCCGGTAATGAGTATATTGCTTAATGTAGTCCTTGGTAGACTTGTGATGTTGCTTATGTTGTAGCTTTTTGACTCAAATTGAAGTATTTGAATTTGGGAAATGTAGGTGTTCATTGGGTTCTGTTATTCATTTTCTTTTTCATCTTTGATTAACAATTATGAATAGTTTTTCATCTTTTATACTAAACATGTATGAGTTGGATTGACTTAAATATGCTTTTAGCAAACATGTTGACAGTTCCATGTCAAAACATAATGTTCACTATTGGGAGAAGGGGTTTTGGTGATTGAGGAACAATCATTGGCTTGTAAGTGCTGTAAGTAACATGTTCTTGTACTTACTTTGGATGGCAGATTTATTCAATTGTTTTTATTTTCTTAGTTCATTATAATGAAAGATGAATAAGATTTTCAGAAGTGTGAAGACATTGTTATTCCTGAAAATTAATTCGTATCATAACCATGGAAAATGTAACATCGGAAGAAGATTTATAGAATCATTCTGCTAATCTTGCGTCAAGCTATATACATGTAGTACAAGTGTACAACAACAACAAAGCCTTTTCCTATTAGATGAGGTCGACTACATGCTAGATATGCAGCACATTCGAACATTCAGAAATCCATTTAGCTAGCTGATAGAGTCCCACATTGGCTAAATACTAGTGTATGAAATGGTATTTAAGTCCTTGGATTTGAGTATCCTATCACTAGCTGTGAATGTGTAAACCGTGTAGTGCTTGTACGTTTCGCCGGGATGCATGCTGCCCGCATCCCTATGGTATGTGGATCCATCCTTGTTCTTGGTATCCCTCAACATGCCAGTATGCCACGACTATGGTACCATACATCAGGTTGGTTTGAACATAGCTTTAATTTCCTCCTAGATACATGGACTCTCACTATAGCTACCTTCCTGAAGTGCTCGGGGCTAACTTTGCCAACCACGAACTTCATGTCATATAAACCTGGAACCTCGTGAATCTGACTACCAATTTCTGTGTTCCAGGAAATCATATGGGGTGCCCTTTTCAGATTTGAGTTTACCAATTACCAGTGGGGATGAGCTCTCCCTCCAGGGGTGTGATCTGGGAGACAAAATTCTGAACTGTCTGTGCAAGAGTGTCACCACTGTTATGGTACCTCAAATTCCAGTAATGTGCTGCATTAGGTTCACTGATGTGGCTTGGTCTACGGGCGTGTCATACATTTTCACACCCAATTTGTTTGTTCCAATGAACATGAAAAGTCAGAGACTTAGTTTTCCAATAAAGCCTAGAAATTTTTATTTACATATATATATATATATATATATCACTTGAAACAACTATCAAATTATAAACCAGTAGTTTACCTCCTTCGTTATCAAAACTGTCATAGGTAAATGTTATATGACTATCTTTCTTGTGGTTTTTTACTGTTCATACATCACTGAACCCTGTGGAACCACCTGACATTTCACGTGTTCTAACCAGTTATAGTTAATTCCTTCAATAATTAAGCAGTGTTGTTCTGAGGCGAAAATTGGGTTGAGGTGGCCACCTCTAAAACTGCATCACGCACGCGGCAAGGTGATGCAGACATTTAAAAAAATATGAAAATTATTCATATATCAACAGATCATAACCAAATGAAGATTTAAATGCAAATTATGTCATGACAATACTTCAGAAACATAATGTAAATTCATATTGACAATGCTAGAAACTTAATAATGTAAGTGAACATCCAACTAAGTGCAAGTCAAGTGGCCAAGTGACACAAAATGGCAAGAATAAAAGGATTAAAGGTGGTAACCAGTAGATTCAGTCCAGAATATATAGACATGAGGCTCTGAATAAGAGCATAGATTCAGATGATAGAGCTTGCTTTAGCTTCTAGACTGTAAGTTACACATAGTAGGTAAGTTCAGATCCAGTTTTTAGGGCTTTTCTTGGATTGCTAGGCAGTATTAAGTTCAGATGGTATCAGTAGACTGAAATACTCCTTTAGATCAGATACTCATTGGCTATTCAGCATTTTAAGTGAAGGTAACTGAGTAAGTTGGCTGAAAATGTATGATTTGGCTGCATCAGCCGCATCGTCTCAGACCATCTGTGGCAGTGAGGCTGTTTCCGCCCTACCTCAGTGCTTAGGTGGTCGTATCAGCTGCTATTGACAACACTGTAATTAAGATCAAAAAATGAAAATATGCATAATCACATTGTATATATATATATATATGTGGATTAGCGGGAACTTCAATTGTCATTTGATTAATTAATACATCATGGAGTGTGTTCTTCCCACAATCATTAGCAGGCAGTTTTTAGGTTTTGCCAGAGTTCTCACAATTCTATTCGCCACACGTCCAACAAGGGCTCCGAAGTAACATGTATCACCCTGCAGCAGATTTCAAGGCCTTTAGTTTGAGAAATTGTTGGTTTATATTTTACTGAATATATCTTCTATATTCCTGGTACTGTGTTAGTAATTGTATGCATTATGATTCTTATATCAAAAGAAGCTCGAGTAGTTTCTGTATATGCTTGCATTGTGTTCATCTTGGTCGTAAATTTAGGAGTTCATTTTCATAAATTACAAGAATGTTTGCTTGCATTTGCACCATGTAAAAACTTCTTAAGCTTGGACACATTGATGGGATACCCTTGCTCAATAAATGTTCAACATATGGAGGGGACAACTTGAATTATGCTTCTATGCATATGTTTATTGGTTTTAGTTTTTGCGGTTTGCAATAAATTTTACTATCCATGTAATTAGGGGTTTGTTTGTTTAAGGTTTAAAAAAGTGATTCTACAAAAAATGTGATTTTTGTGAAGCTGAAAAGCTATGAAGCACCAACACTTCAAAATAGTCGTCTGTCCATGTCCTACATGTATCCATATTGGACACTTGGTAGAATACTTTTGGATGCTCTAGATTGTATTCTACAACCTTTTTTTTTTTGGTAAAAAAATGGTAGGAAGTGAGTTATCACTCTAGACCTGGAGTAACATGGGTGAGGTCCCTCCCCAAGGGATTTATTTTGCACAAGGTGAGGATCGAATCAGAGACCTTTCACCAAAGAGTATCTCTATTTGCTATTTGAATTTTTATCCTGTTATAGATAGAAATGTCATAATAATTAGATAAATGTTAGCATTTTATTATGTTCATGATTAGTTATACTAACTTTTAAAACATTGTTCCTCTCTCAGTTTAAAATTTGTGCTTTTATATCAACTTTATATTAATTTTTTATTGTGTATTATAGTCGTGTTGTGTCCTATATTTTTTAAAATTAAAGTATCCCCATGTCATCTGTGGTATTCGTGTTGTATTTGGGCTTCTTAGCTTAAAAAGTATAATTTCTCATGAAAGTTGAATTTCAACTTTTGATTTTTAGTAAAAGCCAACTAAACAAGGTTGTAAACGTAAGAAGTGATTTTTTATTTAAACAAACTTACTTTTTTTTTTTTTGTGTGAAAAAAGCCTAAACAAATAGGCCTTATTTTTGTTTTTTTAACTTGGAAACAGATTGTTATGAAATTTCTTCTTCTTTTTTAATATAATGTATTTATTTACTATAAGAAAATTATTATTTAGCTTGCAAGAAATTGGGTTTTGGAAGAAATTGCTTAATGTATTCGGGACTGGTTTTTTATTTTCGTTTCTGTTGAGAAGGGGTATGGTTTTTTTATACCACAATATATGTAAACGAAGCCGTTTGTGTCTATTGCAATACTCAGAATAAAGTATTAATCTCATTCATGCGGCACTTGAAGCAAAATTTGTATTTGAATAGTTAATAATAATAATTTAAAACAAGTAATAATAATTTAAAACAAACATTTGTTACTTGTTACTGTAAATTACGTAAACCATGAATAATAAAGGTGATGGTAATACTTATTCATTTGGATCTTGATAACTGTTTTTTTAACCCTGCCTCTGGCCTTTTGCTTCAAGAAATGATGAAAGATTTCCTGAGTCGATGATGCGACATTGAAGTTTTGGAGCATCAATCCACCTTGAAAATGATTTTTGATTCTATTCATGCTTCCAGGCAATATATATTGGACACTGGAAATCAACCCACCTTTCTCCATTCCTCATTCAACCACTCAAACCCATTTTTTGTATAATAAAAAAATTCACCTCTTTGTTACGCCCACTCCACTCCAAAAGCACAGCATAACTCAGGCGTTTGTGGTGATGTACTGATGTTAGACTTAATCAATGACTGGTATCACAAACTCATGGTGCATGTTAGACGTTGCTATATGAGAAATGTTTTTTTTATAACATTACTAGATAATGTTGTGATAACATTTGATTTATGTGGGTGTGATCATATATCGAAAGTTATTATATGTTTTGAGGTAAAGTAGAGAAATATAAAAAAAGGTGAGTTATTGCCCCAAATGTTGTCTTATACAAATACAAATAATGTTATTATCTTGAATTAATTCTCTCTTTCTCTCTCTCTCTCTAACAAAAGAGCTCTGACTTTGTGAGTTCAAATCACCCATGATGCTTTTAAGTCTCTGCAGTCTGCACGAGAAGCTTGGATGATATAACTTCTGCACCATTTCTAATCATTATCAATGCACATCTTTTATCTTCTTGTTGAGCAGTAGCCACCATTAAAAAAGGTACAACAGTAAGCATATATGTACAGACATTTTCAGTCCCTTCAAGGACGATTTGATGAAATTAGAACCAAGTAAGTTACATTTGTCAACGAAGTGTTTTTCCCTGAACTGAACCAGAATAATTTTGTTGTCTACTTGCTTTATTTCCCTTACTCTTTCAAATTCCCAGCATCATGTACTCTTTTAATTTATTGCGAACTCAAAAAGTATTTATTACTTTTTTTTTAAGTAATTAGAACTATTATACTTCACTGTTTATTTTATATTTTATACTTTATTCTTTGACGAATATTTTAAAGACAACAAATTCTCAAGATCAATGTTATTGAAAGCCATGATGATGAAAGATTTCAGCATCTCATAAAAAGGTACTAGGTTTGCATTGTCTTTGGAAAAGCTACAAAAAAAAAAAAAAAAAAAAATTAGATTATGATGATAATGGATTATATGTATAATCGATTATTGAGATACAACCTGTTTGATTAAAATTCTTTCCAACGCCAACCCACGTTTAAATTGGCGTTGACGGAAAGCTTCAAATAGGAGCTTTGAAGAAAAGCTCGTTTAGTCTCCTTGGGACATGATTTTTTCACGTTCCCGCCATTAAATTTAAACCAAACAGATGCATAATCAATTATAATTAGAATCTATTTTTGTTTGGGTATGTTTGCTGAAGAACGATTTTAAGATAATCTATTTTATTTGGGTAATACAAAAAAAATCACGTTTATATAGTAAATTATGAAAAAGTATATGAAATTATTTGTATAATTTAATAATATTTGTTTGGAAGTTAGTTCTGTAGGGGTAAATAGGGAAGAGAGTTTTGAGAATGAAAAATAATAAAATCACAACAATCTTAAGCTAAAACAAATTAAATGATATAAAACATTTTTTTTATAAATTTAATCTGCAGAACCAAACAAATCAGATTGCTTATAAAATAGTTTTTTTTTTCCAAAAAAATAATTGAAAGTCTAATAATCAAGCTTTCACAAACGCATTATAAGTGTGTGTTTGGATCAGCTGCGAAAATTCGATTATTTCAATAATCAATTATATGGATAATCGATTAATGTTATAATCAATTAAAATAGAACCAATTTTATATTTGGATGTGTTTACTGAAAAGCGATTATAAAATAATCTATTTCGTTTGGGTTGTATAAAAAAATCACTTATATATAGTAAATTACTAAAAAGGGTATGGAGTTATTTGTATAATTTAATAATATCTGTTTGGTAGTTAGTTTTGTAAGGGTGAAATAGGAAGAATGTTATTGGTTTCAAAATAATTTAACAACTTTTTAAATAAGCTTCAAACTTCTAGCTTCTCTAAAAACAGTTTTTTTTCTTCATAAAAATTGCTGTTTTGAAATTTAATCAGTTTAACCAAACATACCAGTTTCTACTGAAAAACAGTTTTTACATGAAAAACAGCCGAACAAGTAAGTGTATGCATGACTAAGATTTTTTTCTTTAGAAATATCTTTTTGTTGAAAAAAGAGCTTTGGTTATTATGAAATCAAGAGAATTGATAGCAATATACTCTTTTCAATACTTCCACTAACACTCTATTTCTCATTGGATAAATTTAAATTGGACCTAAGTGATTTAGTATACCAACATGAAATTTACCCTATAATAATATGTGGGAGGAAGTGTTGAAAAAAGTGTATTGCTACCATTGCTCATAAAACCAATCATATTTTCTATTTCACCACTGCAAAATTAACTATCAAATAAATACTATTAATTAATCTTTTTGATTTTTGACATGTATCCCCACAGACAAGCTGTGAGACTAATCCTCGGGTCGGGATGGTGGTTAGGTAAAGTCCTCTTCTAAGTGATGACTCCAAAATTTAAATCTTTGACATTGCAGGATACTATTAATTAATCTAAATATATAATTTCATATCTTTTTTGTAATTTATTATATAAAGGTGATTTTTTATAGATCTAAATGAAATTAATTATTTCACAATCAATTTTCAAAAAACAAGATAGGTAAAGATTGAATCTTGGTTCAAATAAGATCTTATATAAGATCAAGCATTATTTCTTAGAGAAATTCTAGCTCTTCCTTAAACATTATTTAATTTCACAAAGATGTCTATTATTTATTTGAGTTTTGTTATATCCTTCTAAAATCCTCTTAATAATCATCCTAATATTAAACAAAAGTATTAAATAAAAAAGTAAATACATTCCATGTCTTGAAAATTTAAAAAGTATTCAACACTTTATTTAGTAAAAAGGAGGATTTGTAGCAGGAAATTGTCATAGAATAAAACATTTCTCTTAATTTTAAGTTACATGTCTAAAAGTTTTGTATCTATGCCTAGAAACAACCACTGCTGTATCAATTAAAAATTAACTTTCATGAAATTTCAGTACTTGATCTATCTCTTCAGTACTTTTAATTGACTCTTTTAAATTGATGAAATTCAGTAAGTATTTCAACACCTTCTCTTACATATGTTTTCCAAGTAATTGAATTAACAAACAGATGTTAGATTTAAACTCAATAATCATATACAAGACATACTATCATAAACTTTATTGCGGAAACATAATAATCATATATAACATTCATCTCTATTATCAAGAACAACTAAAACTTGATACCATAGGATCTACAACATACTGATTTATCAAAGATATTAGGAATACCTAGACTCATTGTATGTTCCTGACCTTAAACGTGTTCTGAATCCATTGTATGTTCCTGACTTTAAGCATTCTTCAAAAGATGAATTTGATCACCAACCTTCACGAACGGAGATGGCAATCCTGAAACACGGAGAGGGGGGAGAAAAGAGAGACGGGTAATGAACACTCGTTGACTTGTGATTCTTCCTCAACCAGGACTCCTTATGCCTTAGTTTCTCTTCAGATGGGGAGAAGATGCGGTATGCGATATTATCCGGTATATTGGGAACCAAAGACTATATAGGATGATGGCCAATTAGGGTTCCTATTATTCCGAAATGGGCCATCAGTGACATCCACTCATATTTAGTCCATATCAATTAACTAATTTATTATCAAATTAGAAATCCAATTAGCTTTATCACTTAATTTGATCATATATCAATTAAGGCTCCTAATTGATAAATAACTAATATAATTAATTGACTATATATGCTCACATTATAAAATTGAAATATAATTAAATAAAGAATATTCCAAGAAAAAAAAAACCCTTTTCATAAAAACAATTTCAAGCTAGCTCACCACATGTTAGAATAAAAAGGCCAGTATTCTCCTGAGCATTGGATTCTTTGCCATCAACTATATATTTTGAATTTTGTCACATTCTTGTATGGGTGGTCTAGTTAATCTAGATTAGAAACCTTTTTAGTTCTTTTTGTTTATATCACTTTGCATTAGTTTAAAGAATGTTCTCCACCTGAATCTCTACCATATGTGATTTTACAAAATGTCAGCAGTATTTGACGAATTTGGAAATTGAAAATGAGACACTGACACACCTCCCAAAATTAGTAGACAGCCACACTGCAATTGGGTGTTTTGAGTCATTCAATAAATAGAATATTACTCATTTTAGCGCTTCAATGAATTTAAAGAATAAAAATAGTAGACACCGTTCAACCATTTGATATTCTGTGTGTCTTCTCTACTGAAAATCATTAAAAAAATATTAGTGGAGCAGGGATAAACCATGCATGATACACACCATTGTTATAGACATATACAAATATGGAACTTTGAGTCATATGAGGAGCCTAGAAACTGAGGAAGAGATACAATAAGAGACAAACACAGCCCTAAGCTCATTACACTACTGAATCTTGATGATGCTTTTCTTTCAATTTACAAAATATTAAGAATTTTATTGTATGACTTGCAATGTTATGAAGTTTCAGCATGGTCATACCATAATCATCTCTGAATTAGTTGGCCTTTCAATTCCCTGTTTTACTAGGGTTTGAGATTTCTCTACTTGATCTTTTACCTCTCTTACATTTCGTTTGGATGGGAGAAGTAGAAAAGAGAGAACCATAGGCGAGAACTGTTATGGACAAAAGGGAATTCTCCTGTTTGGAATGACAAAGAAGGAATGGATGAACGAAAATTGACACTCACCAAAAAGAAATCTTCCCACTGGTGGGAAGAGAATAAATCGTGGGAAGAAAATATTTTCAATACCAAATTTAAACTTACATTTTCAACGAGATAAAAGTATCATCACTGTATATAAGGATAAAAATGTCGTTATACCAAAACTTAACTTTTATTTCTCTTCAATTTCTTTCCTTTTTCTCTCAAAAATCCAAAAACAATCTAAAAATCCCCTTATTCTCTACTCATTTTATCTTCTCTCATATTTCTTTCAAATTCACTCATCCTAAGTGTGACTTTTAATGTAGTTATGCTAAGGGTCAAACATTTTCAATAATGTGATAATTTATGATTGATTTACAAAATATAAAAAATCTTTACATCGACAGTGCATATAAATTAAATCCTTTTTGAAATAGAAGTTAAGAAATAGTTTAGGCCTTTTTTTAAGAACAAATAGTTTAGACCTATTTCCATTTTTTTGGATTTTAATTAAAACCAATAGTCTGAGAACATTTCTTAAAATTGATAGTAAAAAACAATGTCCAAACAAGTGTTTTTTATTCTTTTATTCTTAAAAACAGAAAAACGATTTTTAAAAATGACAATTGATATAAGCGTAAAACCTTTTTAATGATATAACAATACATGATTTGTTATTAATGTAAAAAAAAAAAATTACAATGATAATATATTTTAATTAAATCCTATAACTCTGTTTTACCAAAAAAAAATATCCTATAACTCTATAAGTATAATGTTTAACAAGATCTTGTTAACAGTAGAATAAAAAAACTAGATCTTGTCAATAACATGGTAAATATTTTAAAATATCAATATATAAATAAAATGCTATGTGCTTGGATGTTTTGGTTAGACTATTTAATTGATATTAATGATGCATCATATTTTTGAAAATCATCACATAGATACGAAGTATCTACCGCCATTAGCAATGACTAATCTCCGTCGAAGAATCTGTTCGACACATAAGGTGTGTTCTCTCCTCCCAACCAGGTTTTCTCTATACACAAGAGTCAGGATTTGAACCCCTGACCACTTGCTTAAGGTGTCCGAGTCCCTTACCACTCGGACCAACTACATATTGGTTAATGATGCATCATATATAATTTATAATTGTATTTTAATTCTTGATTGTAAATGAGGTGTAGTATAAAAAATTGCAATAGTAGACTTTAACTAAATGTATATAAAAAAAGGATTTAATTGATATGCACTGTCAGTGTAAAAAAAATTTACATGGTCAACCAATCAGAAATTGCTAAATAAGCAAAAATATTTGAATCTTATACTAACTACCTTAAAAGTCACTTATACCATGATTTCTGATTGATTGACAGTGTAAAGTAAAAATAGTGCATAACAATTAAACTCATAAAAAAATTGTTATATTTTGTTCTCTCAATTATAAATTTATTATTCCTAACTAAAATTATATGTGATGGTAGGCTTTTATTTGAATAAATTTTAATTTATAAAAAAGTTGATACTGGCTACAATATTAGTTGTCAATGGAGTTTATAGTGACCCTTTAGTTAACTTCTCAAAACGTTTTTTTTTTTCACTTATCTAAAGAAAACGTTACTCTCTTTTACTAATCACAGTATTCTTGTTTTTTTTTTTTTTTGGTGTTAGTATTCTTGTTTAATTTTGTTCCAAGTATTTAATCGATAAATTCAATATTCATTACTGAGTACATTATATACATATATTAGCAAATTAAACATGGTTGCCATGTATTGTTAGAAAAATTTTGAACTACCTTACGAGTTTGTAACTCAATTGACAATGGCCTAAAACCAGGGTGTAGAGAAAGCTTAAGGTACTCTTTTAACAAGAGAAATCTTTGGTTATATATATATTATGAAACATTTGTTACTTTAGGCTAGGGATGACAAGAGGGCAGAGATGGGGAGGAATCCCTCGCTCCCCATCTCGTTTCCTCATGTTTCCCTATTCTTGTCTCTATTTCTCGTCATAGGGATTTTTTATCCTCCGTCTCCATTCCCACGGATCACCGCAGGGAGTTCGAGACATGAAAATTGAAAAAAAAACGAAATTAAATAAAATTCAGTAAAATATAAAAACACTGAAAATCTAAAATATTTAAAGTTAAAATACTGTTCAAAACACTGCAACAAGTTCAACTTTAAATATTGCAAACAAAGATTCAATAAAATTATGACAAGATTAAAGATTACAACATCAAGTTCAATTTTTCTTGTCACGTCCAACATATAAGGCCTTTATGTAAGGAATAAGAATAGAATTTAGGGTTCGAACTTTTTCAATTTAATAAAATTACTAAAATGTAATTATAGATATATGTAAAATCTATTTTTGATACATATCTAAAAAAGAGAATTACTTAATCTACATATCTGAATAAATTAATATTGGAATTGATCTGCTTCAGGCAGAGAGTTTAAATGTCGTACATATAATTAGTCATAATGTTATATGAAGGAAGAATTTATGAAGCATTTGGAATTAAGGGCTGCAATGTTTTTAAAACTTTATTTACATAATAAAATAATATATATTTAAAAATAATAAAATATATTTATATTATATATATACATACACATATATTTATAATGATATTTTAGTAATTTTTTCGAGGTCGAGGACCCCACAGGACGAGAAGTTAAATAAGTTTTTGGTCCCTGTAAAATAGCAAAAATTCGTTTTTAGTCCTTCATTTTTCAAAAGTCCATTTTTGGTCTCCAATTTTCAAAATAGCTCACTTTTGATCCCTAACGTTAGCTCCAATTTCAAAATAGGAACCAAAGTTGCTCATTTTGAAAATTGAGGGAACAAAAAATGACATTTTGAAAATGAGGGAATAAAAACGAATTTTCAATATTTACAAGGACCAAAAACAAATTTAACCCTTATAATATTTTTCTTCAATATTTTTTTGTGAAAATTAGTCAAAAGGATAAACAACTCATAATTGTTCTATGTGAATAGCAAATAATCATATAATGCAATTATTATAAAGTTTGAGTTTTAAATTAAATAACTGTATCATAAACTTATTAAATAATCATATAATACAATAACTTTTTTCTTATTTTTCAGAAATGCCCTTTATTAAATAATTTATTTAAATTAATTATCTATTACATATTACTCCTACCTACCTCAATTTATAATTAAGAATTATAATAATCATTTTTTTATTTAAAAATCGTATCCTAATTATAAAGGTAGATTTCTTTTAATTCAATGTGTCATGAACCCAAACAATAAAACTTAACACAATAGAGAGAATTGGTATTATTTATCTATACTATTATGAAAAATGATTTCCCACTATAGTGTCTTATTTTTTTTTTTTAGATTATCGTTGTCAATTATTCATTTAATAATTTAAAGTTAGAAAGAAAGATAATTATAAATATAATTTATTAAGGACGAAAAATTAATAGATAAACTTGCAAAGGATAATTTTATAAATAAATTTTACTCACCGATCAAATAGTTCTCACCTATTTAAATATGTTTTTGGTCCATGTAAAATAGTGAAAATTTATTTTTAGTCCCTCATTTTCAAAATGTCCTTTTTTAGTTCTTAACTTTCAAAGTGTTCTTTTTTCGTCCCTCAATTTATAAAATAGCTCACATTTTGTCCCTATTTTGAAAATTGATATAACGTTAGGGACCAAAAAATGACTTTTTGAAAAAGAGAGACTAAAAACGAACTCTCGCTATTTTACAAGGACCAAAAATATATTTAATCCTAAAATAATATATATTTATATTATATATATACACATATATATTTATAAGGATATTTTAGTAATATTTCCGAGGTCGGGGACCCCACAAGACGAGGAGCATGTCCCACGTCCCCGTTCCCAAAATGCCTTCGGGGGGATTTTCTAGCCCGACCCCGCGGCAAAAAATTTCTGCCCCCGGGGCTCGATTCGGGGCAGTCCCCATGGAGATCCCCATTCACAAGTACAAATTGTCATCCCTATTTTAGGCTATGTTTGGTTCAAAGAAGAGGATGAGAGAGATTTTAATGGAGGGGAGGGAAAATAACATTTTTTTATGTTTGGTTCACAAGGGATGAGAGATTTTAAAACTAATTTACTTTTATATCCTTATAATTTTGGATTTCAAAATAAATAAATAAGGATATTTTAGTCAATGTATTCAAAATGTTTTAAATCCACTCTCCTCCTCTCCAAAACCCCCAACGTTGAAGGGGAGCCACTATAATAAATTTGTCATATACTTACGGACACTTTTAGTGATAATCGTTAAAACTGTAAGTATAGGTATTAGTGTCAGTCAAACCGTAGGTAAAAGTAGATTGACTGTGGGTAAAACCTATTGACAGTCAAATACAACTGTAGGTAAATGTGTATGGATCGTAGGTAAAACTTATAGTGACACTCATTTTCTGTTGTTATTCGT
This sequence comes from Ammopiptanthus mongolicus, assembly GCA_039655645.1. Taxonomy (NCBI): domain Eukaryota; kingdom Viridiplantae; phylum Streptophyta; class Magnoliopsida; order Fabales; family Fabaceae; genus Ammopiptanthus; species Ammopiptanthus mongolicus. Next base: position 55,623,659 of record CM077350.1, on the reverse strand, counting down.
CGCTCATAATGGACGGTTGGACTGTTCGTAGGTAAATGTAAGTTTTACATATACCTACGATTTTTACATATATAGTTACAGATTTTGCCTGCCTTTCATATAATGCCATAATTGAGTGAGGAGGAAAATTTGCTGATCTCATCTATTCCCTTTCCCTTTTCTTTATTTTCTTCCAATCAAACATTATGTTAAATACTAAGCTGTGAGTTGCCCTTCCTTCTTTCTGACACATGGAATAGTCAAATCTTATATGTTTTTTTTAGTAAAAAAATCTTTAAAATAATAGAGTAAATAAAGATGAATAGGACAAAAAAAAAATTGGTATAAGACCCAAAAAAGAGTAAATAAAAATTACAAGTTCAAAAATTATTTAAATAGTAAAACAAAAATAAAAAAGAGAGAAAAAAGTTGAAAGATAAGAACATCTCCATCAGACCACCCCACATTTTTATTTTTAGGGGTTCTTAAGTGAGTCACACCATTATATATTACTCATTTTTATTTTTTACAACTAGTTCATCTCTCCAAACCAACACCTTAAATTTTTTTATTAAATAGGGCCCACCACTGACCTTACATCCTTACATTTCATCAATAATTTATTTATTAAGTCATATTTATCTGATTTATGAAAAAATAAAATTGTAAAATTAAGAAATTCATTTGTACTATTTTTGTTTTATGAAATTAAAATGTGAAAAATTAAAAACATAGCCAATTTTCATGAATTAGATTTTATTTAAAATGATGTAAAATACATAGAATTACGTAATTAAAACCATATCCAAGTTTGCTGACTATCGCGCTCAAAATGTTCTCAAATATGCTCTACAAGGTCCGCTTGAAGTTGATGATGATTTTGCCTATTATAAATAAGTGCTCTCCTTTATAAGATATGTTGCAAAATTCAGATGAGGACCATTACGTACGCTTGAAATCATTGTTGGGATGATCATAAAAATAATCAAAATGATTATCATATGTGTGTTGTTGGTCCTCTGCATAATCATGTTATGCAATATTATGAATGCATATAATTAGGGCCGACCCAACACCTATTGAGGCCTAAAGCAAACTCTGTGACGATGCCTTTTTAAAGGCTACTAACAAATTAACCCAATAATTTTCTCATACACAAATAATTATTTTGTACACAATGAGAGTTGATACCTGAACCTTGCAATTAATGATAACCTTTCATACCAAATATGCTTGCTTATATTTGTTGATGTACCAAACATATCAAAAAAATAATATAAAAAAATCGTAAATCGAGATTGAAGCACTCTAAACAGATGCTCCACATCCTTTTTTGGTGCTTCGATCTTGATGTTGGGCAGACAATTTTATTTTATCTCCTTGTGGCATTGAGATTTTCTTGACAAATGTAGCCCATTTTGATTTGAGAGGAAGGAAATTTGAGATACAATGTGAGTAAAAATGAGAGAAATTTGAGAGGTTTGGTTGTGTCAAAAATTTGATGTTGATCACATATATATAGGGATTGATCTACATTTATATGTTAAAAAAGAAAGAAAAAAAGGACCAAACGGTCAAATTTTTAGTTGTTGAACAACGACTATTGTACAAAATCAGTGCCAGCACCCCACTTTTTCAACTTAAGCATCGATGTCTGTATACGTACCTTACAAAATTGGATGCTTGACAAGAGCCGCACTCTAATGGTTGCTTCTTAAAAAAAATGATGCTTAACAAGCAAAAGTGACATAAACACCTTCCATTGTGGCCTAATTAAGGCATTTGGTTAAATGAGAAAGCGAGGCTATAATAAATGAAGATGTTTGTCATCGGAGAATTTTCAAGACATATTATGAGTCATATTTTTTTTTGGTACATAAAACTAAGAGTTCATTTCAATGATGAAATTAGAGTTTTAATTTAATCACAATTCTAGATATATCATAGTTGAAATTGGTTCAAAAATCTAAGTTTTGTATTTGAGTCGTGCAAAGTAAAGGCATAGAGCAAGTTTGCCTCCATCCTTTTATTCAATAGCCTATCAAGCTAAGCCAGATCTGCAGCCAGTGACGATAACTAAGGACTTTGGCTCTTTCATTTGTAAGAGTCCTGCTCAAGCACGAGATTGTCTGACGAAGGAGAAACTTGCTAGTTTCCGAGGACAACAGGGAAGCAACCCTAGGGTAGGGTGAATCTGCACAATTGTGCGGTATGCAATCAACCCTTATACGGGCTACTTCATTCCTTGCTTTAGAATGACGAAGAGAGAAGTGTGTAAGCAATGATACTTTCCCTCTGTTCTTTCGGGCGGTGGCGATTGCATTGTTTGTGTTTTGCTTGTGTGATGGTGTGTATGGAATTAGAAATTTTTAGGGTGAGGGTTAAGAATTGAGAAGAGTTTAAGTTAGTTATATTTTATTTCATGAAGTTACTCCTTGAAATTATGATTCTAATTCTAAAAAGGCTTCTAAGACATAAAAAATAGAATTCCAATGCCCAATTCCAATTTCAAACCCCAATTTCATATTCGAATCTAGACGCAAAGAGACACTAATATTTTTTTAGTTTAATTTGGATGTATTATTAGTGAAGATGTTTTTATACATTAACTAACATATATCAATATGTGTATGACTTTTTGAGATGATTATTACAAGAGTCAAATCTTTTTAATAACGTATTACTATATAATCAGATAATAATATAAAAAAAATTTACACTAAAAATGCATCAAAATTAAATCCATATTTTTATTTGCCAATATTTGATTCAAATTTTATTAAAATAAGAATAATTTAAATTTAACTCGAAGTATTATATAATTATCTAATTCATATATTGCAATAATATTTTCAAAGTATATACAAAAGTGTTTAAATTTGATGCACAATTCTTGTTGAATTTTTTATCAACCAATCATTCATCAATATACTGGTGACTTTTGAGATAATTATTATAGAAGTTAATTTTTTTTTTATACAAAAGGAAAAATAATTAATTGACTGCACGGGCTAACATAACCCCTCTAAAATCATCCTCAAGCACAAGCCGAAGCTCACGAGGAACATGAGAAAAATCCTTCCTCTGAAAGTCACCATGATGCCCAATTTTTTTAATAACACGATAATAAGTATAGATTGATAATGTAAAAATATTTTAAATTAACAATATATCACAATTAAGGAGTGTATTCAATTATGATTTTAAAAAAAATTTAAAAACTATCTTGATACAAAAAAGTCTTGTGATATTCAATTAAGACTTTAAATAATTTAAAAAATCTTGTGATATTCAATCAAAGTTATTAAAATTTTTTAAAGAGGGTGTCTAAATCTAGTGGTACTCAATCAAGACTTTATACAAATAACAAAAAGTCTTTTGATATTCAAAAACTTGTTAATTTTAATGGATTATTTTTTAATATAGATTTTATGTGACTTTGTGTTACTTTTTAGTAACAAAAAGTCTCATCCTAATAAATCAGATTTCTCGAAATTTTCAATCCTTATTCTTTTCACCTCATTCTCTCTCCTCTCTTTCCCTCCCTCTTCCCTTTCTGCCCCTACGGCTGTGTTCAACCAACATAAATTATCAAAAAAACTTTAACTTTGCTTTTTAACTTTAACCTTAAAGTAGTTTTTAAGTCTCAAAAAAGTTGGGTCAAACATTATCTAAGAATGTAGCAGAATTGGTTTACAAGTACACATTTAACTATAACACATCAAATTTATATACTCTTGACAATAAACACATTAATTACCGTAAAAAATAAAAGTATAGAATGCAATATTTATGACATTATGAAAACAAAGTGATCTTTTTGTCTTAAGTTCACAATTTCCTTTTCCACTACCTAAATATAATAACGTGAACGAAACAACTTTGTGAATGTGTTATCTTCTCCACTATAAAATTGAATTTGCACTTTTTTTGTTAAGTAAAAAAATTGAATTTGCTCTATGATATAGTAATTAGGGTTTATGTGTTTATTCTCCACTATAGAAATAGAATCCAATTTCTAAATTTTGATTTTATTACCCACCATGTATTCCTTTTAAATCTTATAAATTTATATAATCCTTTCAAATCTTATAAATTCTTATAATATAAATCTATTAAAATGTAAATATAAAGATCTTGATTATAACAATCTTTAAAAAAAATTATAAGTCGTCATATTCGTAAATAATCTTTTAAAATACATAAAAAAATTTTATGCCAAAATAATATTCTAAAATTCTAATTAAATAAATCTTTTAAAAAAAATACGTGTCATAGATTGACCAGATCACTGAGAAAAAAAATTGGCAGTATCCAGACTCTACAGTCGACAACAGTACACAATGGTGGCGTCTTCCCGCCATTAAAACCACTCTGTTCTCTCCACCACCTTCACTCCCCACCCACCAATACTCAATTCAATTCCTCTCTCTCATGAACTTTTCAATTTCTAATTGGGTTTCGTATCTCTGTCACTAGACTAGACGACAACAATTGTGCTGCAAAAATATGACCATAAAAACTACGGATTTAATTGATGTACGGACAACCAATTAGAAATTATCACATAAGTTAAAATATTTAACTTTGATGCTAATTATCTTAAAAGTCATACACATCATGATTTCTAATTAATTGTCAGTATAAAAAACTTTACACTGAAAATACATAAAAATTAAACTCAAAAACTATACTATAAATTTACACTAAAAATACATAACAATTAAACTAAAAAATTATACTATAAACTAATTAAAGTAATATAAATAAAGCGTGTGACTAAAATTATTGTTATGAAACGTCCTCTTCAGTAAATAGGCACAATAAGGGTTCTCACGCTGTCACACATAAAATCACAAGGGAAAAAAAAAAAAAAAGGAAAAGAGAAAAAAAAGTTGAAAATAGTCTCAACGCACTCAGTTTACAAAAAGCAGAGTCCTAAATTCACAATATCCTGTTTCTAACTTAGCTAACCATACCAGCAGACACAAGAGAGAGAGAGAGAGAGAGAGGGTTTGGAAAAGATCAATATATTGTTGAGTTGAGAGACATGGATGTGAAACCTGCATGGCTAGAGAAGCTGATGGCTGAGACATTCTTTGGTGGTTGTGGGGTCCACCAGAATCTCAGGAAGAACGAGAAGAACGTTCTTTGCTTGCACTGTTGCCTTACCATCTGCACTCACTGCCTTCCTTCTCATCCTTCTCACCCTCTCCTACAGGTATTTCAATCGTTATATGAGTTGGCTATTAATATATTCTACCACTTGCATTTATATGTTTTCAATCCACACTTAAATTCACACTTTCACACCCACTTAGGTTTAAGTAATCTTATGTGGTCTTTCTCTATCTCTCTCAGTTTTCCACATCAGTTCTTTTGAAGGATAATTGAAGAATTTTTTCTGGATTGTCAGCTTCATGTATACTCACACGTGATAATGTTTGCAAGCTTTGCTTTTCAACATGTTTCGGTGTGTTCTGAGGATTTGGATTCACCGAGTTTCAGATTTGGTATATTTGATATTTTTAAGCATTTTTTGAAAAGATTAATATGAGAGGAAAGAATGAGATAAGATGAGAAAGTTCATCAAATAAGAAAGAAAATGTCTAAAGACAGCAAATGTATCAAATCTCAATGTTATTGGATTCATTTCCATGTTTAGAAGCTAATTATCACCTCCAATTTTTGAAAGGGTTGAAAATAAATTCATAGACTTTTTATGTATTACTAACTTCCTAATCATTTTTAACCTATTTTTCTCCGCTGGCTAATTTGTGTTTGTTTTTTTCCTTTTGAGAATCTTTCACTACCCTTAAGATGCAGCTATGTTCTGGAGATCTTATTTTATAATAATTTCTAAATACAAATATTAATTTTCGAAAATAAATTAAATCAAATCAATTTTAATTGATTTCAAACACTACCTTCCCCCATATTTAATCGATTATATTTTCTATGACATGCAACTTTTTTGAGGACATGTGACAGCTTGAAAGTGTGCTTTTTGTCCTTTTTATCCTTTGAATAATGAAGATGGCTCAGTCATTGAACTTCTCATTTCTCATCAATTTTAAAGTAATTGCCTACGAAATGGTTATAGAATGATTTTCAATTGGTGTCTTCTGTTTTACCACAAACTGTTCTCCGCAAATGACTTCATTCAAAAAACCCTTCACTCCAATCTTAAAAACAAGAGTAATTAAACTTGAATTTTCTTTTCCTCAGATGAGGATATATGAATGAGGACCGGAGAAGAAAAAAGAAGAAGTTACCAAATAGAACTTTTGGTTCAACTTCTTTCATGCAATTCTTTTTGCTACACTTGTTGTAGGAATTTCTCTACACAATAGAATTCTATTTTTCTTCTAAAATAAAACAATTGAGTCTTGTTTTCTAAAATTATTGAAGGCCTGCACTTATAGTTGTTGATTAATTGAACTTACCAATATTAATTGTCTCATTGTACATATGTTGTTTCCCACATATATATGTTTATGCATATTTATACATGGTTTCCCAGAAGGGATCACCGTGTCTTGTTTGATTTCCACCTTTTGGTTTTGGTTTCTTTCCTATGAAAGGAAGATCTCTTTTTTATCCATTTCCCCCTGCAAAGGTTTCTCAGCTGTTCCTTTCATTGAAAGCGAAAGTTTGACCCAAGTCTTTTGATTTTTATATGTATGTATAGGAGCCCACCACTTCCCCTAAATTATTTTCTATTCACTATTCTTTTTTTTTTTTTCCATATGTAAGATTTTTTGGTGAATGGGAATATGTAAGATTATTTCCTCTCAATCTGGAGCATGTTTAAAAAAGACAGATTTTTTTCATTTTAGTTATTTTTTTGTTAAAAAATTATCGCATACATAATCTATCATGTTTGACAATTAGCTTAAATTTATAAAAAAAAACTTTTTTTGAAGGAAAAAAAATTGTTTTATGTCATCTAATTTGCTTTATCTTAAGATTGTTGTGATTTGATTATTTTTTATTCTTAAAACTCTATTCCCTATTTATCCCTATAAAATTAACTTCCAAATAAGTATTATTAAATTATACAAATAACTGCATACATTTTTTCGTAATTTACATTACAAAAGTGATTTTTTTTTGCACCATCAAACGAAATAGATTATCTTAAAATCAATTTTCAGCAAACATACCCAAACAAAAACAGATTCTGATTATAATCAATTAGCACAAGAATCGATTATACATAATCGATTATCAGCATAATCTATTTTTTTCCAGTTTTCCCAAGCACACTCATACTCTCTCCTTCCCATTTAAATTCTCTCTATTATTTAAACATATTGTTTCATAATAAAATTCTGCCAACAAAAAAAAAAACTGTACCTTTTCGTTAGTGATATTATTTATTTTGATTAATCATTTTATTGGATGACATAATTAATTGTTATGGTATTGTTAGTTGAGTTAGATTAGTTAAAAAATGGGCAATTAGCCTGACTAACTAACAATATTGTAACAATTGTAATATAACATTTCATCAATTATGTTAGTTTGAATTCTTCCCATAGAATTCTTCCCATAGAAATTAAAAATTTAAAGGATTTTTTTTTTTTTTGAAAAAGTATCAAAAGTATTAGGATTTGACTCTTTAAAAATGAGATTTGTTCTAAAATGAAAAACTAAGAGTGTATTTGCCTTTGATTTAATAAATTGTATAAATTGTATAGAGATTTTAAGGCACAAAATGATTTAAAGGTGGATACATCATTACTTTCTCATTATAGAGTCAAACTAACTTTAGAGGAGTTAGATCTAAAGTATTAACTCTTTTAAGAATTTAATTTTGACGCGTGGTCTTAATTTTTTTGCAAAATCAATCAATTATATAATGTTATATGTATGACTTTTAAAGTAATTATTGTAAGAGTCAAATATTTTTTTTTAATAATGTGATAGTAAATGATTAAATAACAATGTAAAAGACTTATGCATTGGTAATATATTAAAATTAAGAGTTTAATTGCTATGCATTGGCGGTATAAAGTTTTCTACACTATTAACCAATCACCAATCATGATATGTATGACTTTTAAGGTAATTAGAATAAGAGTGAAATTTTTTAACTGACGTGATAATTTATGATTGGATGTCTGTGTAAAGTCGTTTTATACCGTCAGTGTACAACAATTAAATTCTAAAATTAAATCATTTTTCAATTAAAAATACCAAACTTATAGTAATATTAGAGTTTTCTAAGATTTAGCAAATAGTTTAGATAAATTTGTTGATTATATGAATATGGAAATTGAAGTGATAGTTTTTACTTGTTTTCGCTTAACCTCAGTAGTCATTTGTCATGTGTATATGACTGACCAATAATGTGTGACAAAATTGAGTTTTTTGATGGCATTTCATAGGTGAGAAGGTATGTTTACCATGACGTGGTTCGATTGGGTGATCTGGTAAAGCTCATTGACTGTTCCAATATTCAGGTCAGACAAGTTTAATTCTTTCCAAGACATAAAACCTTTTAAACCACCCCTAAAAAAAATAAAAATAAATTAACAAACATGAAAAGATATACTAATTGAGAATAATCAGAGCAAATATAACCCATTTTATTTTATAAAAGTGAATAATCATAATTATGGGAATGAGATTAACGTTATTCCTTGTTTGGATTGGATGGCAGCCATATACTGTTAACGGTGCCAAGGTGATATTCTTGAAACAGAGGCCACAATCGTCCAAAGGCACTGTCACTGCCAACACTTGCTGCACTTGTGACAGGATTCTGCAGGAGCCCTCCCACTTCTGTTCTCTCTCATGCAAGGTTTTTTTTGTCTCATCTCTCTCTCCCTTTGGCCATTCTCACCGATCAAGATCCAAGTTTTTATATTTTCGTTAAGAAATTAAGGATTGGTTTAGTTTGGTTTTAGTTTCTTATTGTTATTTTTTATTTTTATAAATAATTATAAAAATGTCATATTATTTTTGTTTTATTTCTTATTTTCAAAAATAAAAAATTTGTATAGGAAACATTGAAAATAACTTTTTGTTTGTTTTTACTGTTTCTTATACAAATCTTTGGAAACAAGAAATAAAATAAAAATAATATAACAGTTTTATAATTATTTGTATTATAATTATATTTGAAATCAGGAAATGAAAATAGGAAACAAGAAACACACTGAATAAAAATACCTTATTTTTTTGCAACATCTATCGTGCTATAGGCAGTTTTCTTGTGGTAAGATAAAATCATAACTTAGAGGGGGAAAGTATACAATTTTGAGTTAATTATATTTGAGATTTCTCTTATTTTAAAAAATATATCAATTTATCTCAATTTTCGTTGTCCTCACACTTAGTTTTTCTCTCGTGACATTAACAATTAAAACCATTAACATTAGACTTATGCCCAATTTTAAAAAATATTATGTATAATCTCAAAAAACTTCAGGAGATTAATAAAACTCATAACAAAACTTAATCATCACTCTCACAAACAATCAATGTCCATACCAATATGCCAAAACAGAAGCATCAAAAACATAAAAATGATCAACATTGTTAAATCAAATGATTTATATATAGTTATATCACATAATAGCACAAGGGGTTTGGATTGTCTCTCCAGTCAAAGTGTCTCTCGTCTCTCTCCATCCTCTCTATCTCTTTATTCCTTTCTCTTGTTTTCTCCCTCATTTACCCCTCCCATATCTATTCTCTCTCCTTCCTCTCTTTGTTTTTGGTGATGCAGAGGCAGTATGGTAAGAGACAATCCAATTTCAAAACATAGGCACTTTATTCTTGCCAACAGATCGTCTTGGCAAGTGCACAACCTGTGAATAGCCATGCTCGGACACCACCCTAACATCTGAACCACTGTAAGCAATCCTGGATGCTGAATGTGAATGTGAGAACAATGACACATTGTACACTTCAGCAACATCCGAAACCATCCTTGGCACTGCATAGTAAATAGGATCCATTGGTGCAACAGTCACCACTAAGGTTTTAAATTACGGTAACGGTTATGTTGTGTTTACCATTATCGTGGATAATTGCACGAAAATGCAGCTGATGAGATCGCGATGAGGTTGCAAAACTACCAAAACTACAAAGTTGCTGCCTCAGTTATAGTCGCAGGTCTCATTTTAAAACCCTAATCACAACCAAAGGCTGCATCGCTTGATAAATCTCGAATGATGTTTGGATGAGAAAAACTAACATTGACTCATTTCTAGTTGCAGAAACTGCCGACCAATAATAGTGTGTTGGATCTCCGTTTCAGCCAACACAAACAGAAAAGAAATTTTATCTTTCACGTTCATTAAAAAAATATTACATCCTTGCCGTTGGAAACGTGCGTCTGGTGACTTCAAACTGCAATCCAAACATGGCACTGACTAGCACCACTACTCTAGTTATGCCTTTCTAACAAAAAAGGACCCCCCAAAACAACCAATCAAGGTTGGTCCAAGGGGTGATGGGCTTGGATTCCTTAAGCAAGTGATTAGAGGTTCAATTCCTGATTTTTATGTATGGAAAAAACCTGGTTGGGAGGGAGCGTCCCACTTTGAGTGCTTTCAAATCCCCCGAAGGAGATTAGTCTCGATGAACGACCGGAAATACTCCTTGCAATCATATGCGAAACCAAAAAAAAGACCCCTGAACCAGAATCAATCCAAGTATAGGAAGCAAACCAGAATGAACCTAGCTTGTGTTGTTAAAAATGTCAATTTATCTAGATTTGTTAAGTGAAATTCATCACTCAAATATAATTTCTTTACTGGGTCATAACAATAATGGCGATATTAAGTTTATTGTCTATGATTTTCCTTCGGTCAATGGCTCCAATATCATTTTCAGTTTTGAAGATGACAATTAACAACGTTGTAATCCACAGAAAACAATTGTATATAATTTGCAGGTTGATCACATGGTGTACGAGGGTGAAAGTTTGTCCAACATTTTACATCGATTCGATGAATCTGATTTCTCATTTTCGGAGTTCGAGGGTGTAAGAGTTGATGGCTCAGAGGTTATTGATGAAGATATCCAATTTGCCCCCACTTCCTCTTGCTCCAACACTGAGGCCATCAGCAATTCTGTAATTTCATGTGAAGCAACCATTGTTGCCAACAACAAGAAGACCAATGGCTTTTTCCTCTCTCATGGCAGCAGAAGAAAGGGTGCTCCTCAAAGAGCTCCTCTCTCATAGCTTAATTAATGTTATTCAAATAAGAAAAAAGATAAATTTTAATTAACAAGATATTAATCAGCATCAAATTATGACCAAACAAATGTTTGAGTTATATATAGTGTTTATTTGTGTCATATATATGTATGAAAAACTATATATATTTTTATGTAATATGTTCTTATTTAGGAACTTTTAAAGGCATGGTTAGATTTTACGATAGGGCAGTTATTCGCAATCCTGATCCCCTTCCTGGCTTCCTCCATCAACACCTGCCCCTCCTTCTTGTGGTTAAATTATCGTATGTGCATTTGTAGGATTTTCCATTATCATCTTAGATAGTGTTGAAGCTACCAATTAGTTTTGAAAGATTTGGCTATTTCAAAGTGTAAGTGCTCAGGGAGCGAAGTTCAAGTAACTTGGCTTTTAAAAAAGTAATGAATGGTGGAGGAGGATTTATCTTATTTAATTGAATAAATTACACTTCATTCCCTTTATTGTTGGTAATAAAGATAATGAAAACATAGTTTAAATAGGCATATTTTAATGCAAGAATAAAGATAAATCTATCCCTTTTTTCCGAATGGTGATAGAAGTTGGATTAAAGTCCTAACCACTTTAAATACTTATTATATAAACTTAAAAAAAATTAGCATAAAAACAAGAAATATGTAACTAAATATTTTTAATTTATTTTCAAGTAATGGTGTTAAGTTAATAGTTAATCATATATAAACATAAAGGCAAAAGTAACCCAAAGTAACTACTCACCCAAGAAAAAATCTAGAGCCGCCTCTCTCTCAACCTTCTCTCGACTCCTTTTTCCCTTCCTCCTCATTCACCGGTGGAGGGTGGTTTTGGACCATTTTTTTGCCTGGAATCACCCTTCTACATCACTTTTACTCTTCTTTTATCTAAATAAGTGATTTTTTCACGTAGATCTGGTTTTTCTTTCGTGTTTTTCTGTAATTTCGTTGTCTTAGTGCGGCGTTGTTTTGTTTGTCGTCTTGGTGCGGCATTGTTTGGTTTCCCGTCTTGTTGCGGTGTTCGTTTGGTTCAGATTGACAGATCAGCTTTGATCTATTACAGATTTAATCAAGACTCGGTACAGATCCGGAGGCATGGGTATTCCGATCACTTTGATTTTGTCACATTTGTAGGCATTTTACCATTTTATGCTATTAACCTGGGTTTTATGAGTTTGTTCGCAGATTCATCCTATTCGGTTTTTATCGATGTTGAATTTGTATTGTTTTCGATGCATTTTACCAATTTGAATGAATGAATATCTTTTTAGTTAAAAAAAAAAACAATATTTATTATAATAAACCATATGTTCTATAGACAAAATAATTGCGTTGTCGTACGAATTGGTGTTGGATGACTGATCGGCTAATTCATCTTCAATGATTCCCTAATCAGTCGATTACTATAAGAAATGGATTATGTTTCTTAACCGTGGGTTCCTAAACTACTCTAAAGAACGTTTAATGTGAAAGATTAGATTAACTAGGCTAAGTTTGCATGAAAATAAAGGAAAGTAAAACAATAAAGTAAATGCGAAATTGAGTAAGTTGTATGATTGATTGAATGACAGAATTTGTATGTACAACTTGTATTTATAGGCGTACTATTTGATTACTTCTGCACTATTCTTATTGGCCACACTTCCCTTAAAACTAGCAACTATCTTTACATCATGGCTGACAAAAAATAACATGAAGCAACAATTATCTAAACTAAAACCACTAACCTGCTAACTCGGCTAATTGTCCATCGGCTGATCACGTTTACCAAATCCCTAATTTTCAGGCTAATTTTCCTCCATGACGTTGGCAACTTAATTCTTTCATTTCCTGTCATTGGTCTTCAACTTTATCTTCTTCTATTCTCTCATAAAGCTGATATTATCGTTATCCCAACAATCTACGAAGTAGTGATAAATGGGTGTAACCGAGTCTAACTTAGTCAACTTCCTTGTTTTAATACTTCAAACCTGTTCTCAACTAACCAAGTCACCCTTTTAATACTCATAAAGGCCCAATTATCAAGATCTCGCCCAATTATGCTCAGTCGAATCCTATTCAACTATCCTGAACTCGACAGACCGTAATCAACTATCCATATAATCAACTAACATAATAGGCTAACAATTTCTTAGCTAATTATCGTGATCGGCTATCATCCAATCAATTATTTTTTTTTTTTGTTAACACTTTGCTCCCTTGCATCCTTTAGCTGAAGTGATGTAACAACTCTTCCTCAAGCTTCGCACCTCAGCCACTTTTTGTTTCACTCGATAAGATTTTGGCGAGGGCTTTAAATTCAAAAATAGTTACAATCTCTCTATTATCCCTTTAAACAACCTTTCAAATTAAAAAATTCATTTCTATAAAACCAGTCGAACTCTTCACCAGTTGATCACTTTAACTATCATCTTCAACCCTGCGCTCTTTTCCGCAAATCTTTTCAATACTTCATCTTCTCCATAGACCTTGTCTTCTGATTCCAATTCCCAGAACCAAAGCCATTCATATGGCAACGCCACCTCTTCCTCAATCAACCTCACCAAAAATACCAATTCTTCCCCCGAATTGGAGCTAACCTCTAAACCTTCAACTTTGGCGTCCATTATGAATTCCTATACTTTGAACCCTTCTACATCATATATCAAAGAAGGGCAAAATTTCTTAGAACATTTCCTGTACCCCTAAGCATTTGAGCCACCCATCACAGCTGATTGGTACTCCATCTCCAAATGCCCTAAAAATCTCCGTGCATGGACGCGCTCAACTCCTCAATATAGCGAGTTGTTAGCTCGAGTGGCTAAGGGCCGAGGTGAGAGCTAGAAAGAATGGGGCATCTATGATATGATCATGTTGTCTCAGCAAGACGTCCCCTTTAATACGAACCTAATTTTCAGCTTCATTGGATTTTGGGCCACTTCCATCAACAACTTCATCTTTCCATTTGGTGCCATGAGCCCTACTCTGCTAGATGTGGCCACCATTATAGAGCTACCTGTTTATGGAGATGAACTTCCTTCCCTTCACCATCTCTCTGGTGAACAATTGGGTGTGCATTTTTCAAACCCTGAGCACCATGCTTTTCTTCTCCACTGGTTGTGCAAGTATTTTATCTGCACAAATTCCGTAGTTGTGGTCGAATACTTTTCTCATTACATCTCCCTAATCACCTCAGGTAGGAAACTAGCCCTAGGGCCTCTCTTTTTATCATGGTTGTATAGAGGTCTCTTTGCTTTTGTAGAACGACTATAAACAGGTGGAGAATTGAAGAATAACCCTGGCCCTCTATGGTTTTTGCAGCTGTGGATTCTTCATAATTTCTCAGAATTCATCCCAGTATCCCACAAATCTGTTTCTTCCTCATCGCCTCCCTCTATATTGGGTCAAAAGCTGTTTTTTTTTAAAAAAAATGTTATTTCTCCGAAAATGCAGAATTGAAACCAAGTTTATACCATGGTTCTACCACTACACGACTGATGATGGTTCTAAATAAATTTATTACGTGTTTATTAGTTTTCCAAATTTTTATTGTAATTCTAATATATATATATATATATATATCAATCCATAGTGAACCGAAAATATTTAAGGTCAAAAAGCAAAAACCACTTTAAAGTTAATTATATATAATATAAAAGTATTATCTTTTGAGTTAACATTGTCCGTTGTGATCTTATATTCGAGACTTGATTATTGGTTATTAACAACATACTTTAAAACTTAAGTATTTATGTGATGATTTATGATTTGAGTTATGATTGTAATACTTTAATCTTATATATTTTATTATACATGCTTTTTTAGTAGCATATGTTATGACTCATGAGAAAAATTTATGTTTTATAGATATGTGTATTACAATTGTAATTATATATATATATAACCATTTGGTGTAACCCGTTGAACCTGAACCAAAAGCTTTTACGATTTATTGTTCAATTCAGCTTTAACGACCAAACACATATTTTTTTTGTACATAAAAGTTTAGATTAAGGAAAGATACATCCCCTTGCAAGGTCATAGAAAATCACCAACCTCAGCGAAAATTTAAAGTAGAATTTACATATCACCTACCAATAGGAGAAATATAAAAATCAACTCAAATCACCATGAGTGTAAGCAAAAGAGTCAACCAAATATGCCACCAACACATATTTAACTTCAGCGTTAGAATTTTATTTATTAAAAAGGTGTTAGAAATAAAAAGAATAATAATAATAATAATAAGGGAGCTGCTTTGGTTGCTAGAAAAATCTAAGGGTTTTGGTACTGTGATTTTTTTAGACCTATGACTGAATGAGTTTAAGTCATGTCATCTTATTTACTTAAGTTTAGTTTGACTTGTCCCTACACCAACTCAATTTCTAACTCGACCCGTCGTCATTAACCATAGTCCTGTATTCGCTCAAAGTCCTGTATTTATCACGGAATTTGACGAACCCAAGCCAACATGTCACGGAATTTTTTGCTTCATTCTGCAAATGGGTATAGGATACGTGGAGCCATTGGTTGCATTTTTTGCTGGCTTCTTTGTTGGGTTTTGAGCAGGTGGGGATAGGTGGAGGAGCTATTTCATTTTCGATTTTGTTCTTTGTACATGATTTTGAAGCTAATCTTTTTGGCACTCCTTGTGCTATAGATTAGCCTTTTATATAATAAAG
Organism: Ammopiptanthus mongolicus; assembly: GCA_039655645.1. NCBI lineage: Eukaryota > Viridiplantae > Streptophyta > Magnoliopsida > Fabales > Fabaceae > Ammopiptanthus > Ammopiptanthus mongolicus. The sequence goes on along the minus strand of CM077350.1, from coordinate 55,607,811 downwards.
ATTTTAGCTTATTAAAAAAAAGGATGTTGTCATGGTAATCTTGAAAAATAAAGGATTTTGGTATCCTATATCCAATTAGAATGAGCTACCTCAATTAATTGAGTTATATGAATATCACATGAGATTAAATTTTCAACATTAATTGAGCCACATAGACAAGGATAAATATCAAGGGACACGATAGAATGTTCCTTAAAAAAATAGTAAATAGTAATAAAAACTCATTCAATCATTGATTAAAAAAATAATAGTATCAAAACCTTTAAAATTCCTTGGGTACCATTGAATTTCTCTAATAATAATAATAAAAGAAAACAGGGCGAAGGAAAGAGAGTGCAAACTGCAAAGGGAGCATGTCAAAAAAAATAGGAAAATGGGCACACCCACACGTTGCTTGAGAGCAGTAACGCTTAGAACTAGTGATTGGAGCTGTTACTACGAACCCAAAATCCGAAACAAAACCATCAGATTCAGGGGAAAGCCCTTTTCGTTGTGCTTGTCTTCCTCGACAGTCTCTTTTTCGATGCCTTACGAGAAGGAACTCGCTGCTGCAAAGAAAGCAGCCACTCTCGCTGCTCGTCTCTGCCAGGCACAGTTATCTTATTTTATGCTACCCCACAATTTTTTATTTCTAAAGTTTTAAACTTTACCATTATTATTTGCATAAACCTTTTTTTTGCATTGGGTGTGCATTTTTACTGAAATTTTAGATTACCCATCGCCATGTTTCTTCCTTGTATGGTTTGTTTGTCCAGAAAGTACAAAAGGCTCTGCTGCAATCCGATGTCCACTCTAAATCAGACAAAAGTCCTGTCACAGTGGCTGATTATGGTTTGTTGCCTTCATTCCTTTAGCATGCTGTTTGATTATAGGTGTTAATACTGAATCAGGACTACATGTTTTTCTTGTAGTCATTCATATTGTTAAGCTAATTGTAGTCACAAAAGTTCAGTTTTTATTTATTAACTGAGTAGAAATAGGGCTGAGTGTTACTTATATTGATACTTGTACTGGATGAATTACATTTAGATAAATAGGAGATGAGCAATGGGAAATGATGTTGTGCACACTTTCTAGTTATCTTCTGATATGTTTTATTCAGATGAATGATAGTGGGCTAATGGTCACGATATTTCCTGCATTTTATTATATAGTTTATCAGCTTCCGTAGGTAAGATATTTCATATCCTACCAAAGGTAACCATGAATTTGGCTTCAAAGTATTTTATTCCATTCCTCGGAATGAAATTCTTTTTCTCTTCCTTGTAGAATAATGCAGATGAAGTCTAGTCCGGTGAGCTTTTCACATTCATAAGAATTTCAAATTAAAAATCATCTGCTTATATTGTGAAGTAGTTGATGCATTTCATTAATATTTAATTAAATCAACTACAAGAATACAACAACAACAATCAAAGCCTTTTCCCATTAGGTGTGGTCGGCTACATGGATCAAACAATGCCATTTTGTTCTATCAAAAACCAAATCCTCCACAAGCCATTTAGGTCTATGTCCTTCGTAATGGTTTCATGTAGAGTTATGGGGCTATCCTCCATCTGATCAACTCTTCTATCTGGTACTAGTGTTGGTCTTCTTCTCACATGTCCAAATCATCGTAGGCGTGATTCCACCATCTTTTTGTTAATAGGTCCATCCCTACTTTCTGTCTAATACAATCATTCTTGATCGTATCTTTTCTTGTATGTCCACTCATCTAATACAATATTCTCATCTCTCTTGCACTTATCTTATGCTCTTGTTGGCACTTTATTGCCCAACATTCAGTACCATAAAGCATTTCTAATCCTATGGCTGTGTGGTAGAATTTTCATTTTAGCTTGATAGGTGCCTTTCTATCGCAAATAACACTTGTATTTCTCCATTTCATCCACCAAGCCTGAATCCTATGATTTACATCTTCCGCATTTCTCTGTTACTTTATATGATAGATTACTTTATATGATGGATCCAATGTATCTAAATTGCGTGACTTTTGGTATGGGGTGATCTCTAATTTTCACTTCTAAGCCAGTGCTAACGTGCGTCTTACTGAACTTGCATTCCATATACTCTAACGATGTCAATATAGTTTGAAATCTATTGTATTTCTTCCATGCGAGCAAGGTAAATTATTGCAATGCTATAGTTTTATACATGTTAGAGATATAAAACCATTCTTGGGCTCCCACCTAACAACTTAAGCTTTTAGGAAAGTTGATATGGTATTAGAGTCTCTCCAAGTGGCCAAGAGTTTGATCCTTGCTGGCCTCATTCTTAGAGCCTTGCATATATTATTAGACCATTGCAAAAACAAACAAAACAAAAGTTGACGTAAGTACATGTCCGCTTGTTTTGCAGCTAAACTTTATAAGAGAGCCTTGAATCCTAGAGTTCTAAAACTGGACTTTACATTCAGCTTGAAGAAGAAAATTGTTTTTTACTTTTACAGCTATTTTCTATTCTTATTTTTTGTTTGTTGTTACTCTTATTCATTGAGGTTTAGCTGAAATGCAGATTCACTTAGTATGAATATATGTTGCTTAAATGTGGTTTACAGGTTCACAAGCGCTGGTTAGCCTTGTACTTGAGAGAGAACTTCCTTCTGAATCCTTTTCATTAGTAGCTGAGGAGGTGAAGTTGTAAACTCTTAACGGATTTCTTGGACATGCAGAATCTAGTTTGTTTTCTATGCGTGAATGTAAAGTCCAGTTTTAAAACTCTAGGATTCAGGGGATCTTCGTAAAGACAGTGGCCAGGATACACTGAAGCGCATTACAGAACTTGTCAATGATACTCTTGCTAGTGAAGGATCATATAGTTTTTCTACTTTAACAACAGAAGATGTGCTTAGGGCCATTGACAATGGTAAGTCTGAAGGTGGTTCTATTGGTCGGCACTGGGTTTTGGATCCGATAGATGGCACTAAAGGGTAAGAACTTTTTCCTTTTTTTTAAATTCAATATGATGTGAATACTGTCTCCTGCATGTCTAAGCTTTATGAGTTCCTCTTCCTAAAAAACTGCAAATCTTGTAGAGTGGAGTTGTTTGTAATATCTCGTATCTCATATCATAAATATATGAAACTTTTGTAGTATTATTAATATTAAATTTGATTATGCACTAAGAATCCTACACTGTAGTAATTACTCAAGATCTCACTTTGATTAGAAATTATGAACAATAATGGAGGTTCAAATTCATTTGCCATCAAGTAAATTCATATACAATTATGAAGATGGTTTTACTTTTGACAAAGAGCCATTATCTATTACTAGGCATGGTGAAATTTAAAATTTAGTTTGTCTAAAGATTTCAGGTTGCTGAAAATTGGACTCTCTGGTCATGTTAAATAAAGATTTTAGATGTGTTTATGGAATAGTAATTTGATAAATAAAATTCTAGAGTTGTATTTATTTCCTTTACCATCAAAATAATTAAACAACTGATTAAATTGTTCCTTTTCTACATTAGTTTCCTAATTTACACTCAATAAGTTTAGACTATTTGTTTCACTTGCATGGTCACTGTGCTGTTATTGTGCTTATGGGTCATTGAGTACCTCATGCTTGTGAGATGATACTATAGGTTTGTAAGAGGAGATCAATATGCTATAGCATTAGCTTTGCTGCATGAAGGGAAAGTTGTATTGGGTGTCTTGGCTTGTCCAAATCTTCCACTGGTGTCCATTGGCAGTAATCAGCAGCATTCTTCTAATGGAGTTGGTTGTCTTTTCTTTGCTAAAGTTGGCGATGGAGCATATATGCAGGCGTTGGATGGTTCTACACAAACTAGGGTTGGTGCTTATAGAGTGTTGTCTTATTTGACACTTTTGCTAATGTCCTTGACAATTGTGCTACATGACCAATTATCTTGTTATCATCATCCAGGTGCATGTTAGTGATACTGAGAATCCAGAAGAAGCATCATTTTTCGAATCTTTTGAAGCAGCGCACTCCTCACATGACTTGTCTAGCTCCATTGCAGAAGTAATGCTATTTCTATTGTCGACGATTTTTCCTTGTTTTTTTAGTTTTAGTTTCTCTTTTTTTGTATGTTTTGTTTTTCTGCATTTTTAGATTTAATATGCAGATATTCCTTGAACATTATGACTTCATGAACAGAAACTCGGTGTCAAAGCACCTCCAGTCAGAATTGACAGCCAAGCAAAATATGGAGCTCTGTCCAGAGGAGATGGGGCTATATATTTGCGTTTTCCTCACAAAGGATACCGGGAAAAAATATGGGATCATGCTGCTGGCTACATTGTTGTTAGTGGTGTGTATTTTTGCTTTCTATCTTTTTTTTTTTTTTTTGTGTTTTGAATTCCTTCCTTTCATCCCATCTTTCAGCTATTGTGTGCAAGAAATTAGCCAATCTTTCCTTGGTAACATGCTCTGCTTAAATTAAGCGACAATAACTAACCTGTCTCGGTCATGAATAGGATTTATCAAGGCCTACTGGGTCTTATTTAATATCTAGGTTACTTATGAGCTGGGTTCCGTATTAAGAAGTCTAAATCCTTATAGGATCTGCACTCTTTTCCAATACTTATAGGATCAGTTTTTGGGAATTTTTTTTATGAATGTAATGTACTATCAAAAAAAAAAAAAATGAATATATTCCTTTGTAGTAGTTTAAGTTTGTACTTTATAAAGAATTTAAGCTCTGTAACTTTTTTTGAAGGATTGGCCAAGCCTTATAAGGATTACTTTGGCCACATTTCTAGTCGATGTGGGATCTCAACACCATGGAACTCTAGGTGTGAAGTTACTACTAATTTCTCTAATCCGCTTCCTTCAGTTAACAGCTTCTCCATATTTATTCTCTTGGCCAGACATAAAAATTTCTTGATTTCTATATCCAGATTGTTTCATTCGTAAATATATTCAGAAGCCTTTGAACATTCCCAGAACCCAAACTTTGACTTATGTTGACTTTAACATCATGCTATTGCTTGCAGTTGCAGGCTACTCTCAGTAAGCCTTCAATCCACCTACTTTCCTACCGTTAACCCATCCTAAATTGTAGCTGCAGCCCATTGAATCCTATATCAATCATGATAGAGTGAAGAATTCTGCCTTGTTTGATTACTACTAGCAAAATAAGGAAATACTTACAACTGGTATTTGCCTTGGACAGTAGGTACAATATAAGGAAATAAAGAGAAGAGAAGATAACCAGGATTCTTGCTCCAAGCTGTACCTCTTCCCCCTCCAAATCCCATCATTTTCCTATTTAACATCCTCCTGTCAAACCTCTGTCTGCACACGTGTCCTCCTTTCCGTGTTTTCCTCTAAAGACTTTTCGTCCTTCTCTTGCCTCATGATTTCAAGAGGATTGTTTGCCAATGGCTTCTCTTATTGACCCTTTGTTAGGAACTAAGAATTAATAAAGAGAATATAGGAAATCTGTATAGTATTATTGATGGAATCAAGCTTGTAGCAGTGTATTACAGAGCTTGAGGAAGAAGAAAATGGAAATACAAGATAGTATAGGCAGTTCGAGAGGCCTATTCTCTCCCAAGGGTCCCAAAAGTCTAATTCCAGCCTAACTGTTTCTGCCCTCCCTTTCTCCACTTATACCTCACTCACAATACATCAGCACATGCACATGCACCTCCCCACTATCTCTCTCTGCCAGCTAGGCAGAAGCAGCTAGCAAAAGGTCTTCCTCCAGGATCCCACAGCTGGAAGCACAATGACCAACTTATGCAGGTAGCGTAGTAATTCCCACTAGGATCCCATTGCTTGGAGTGTGTTGGCTTGAGACTCCATTTCTTGATTGCCAAAGCATTTGTTCCTTTCTTCACTCCATCTCTTGCAAATTTTGCAATATTCACATCAACTGGGCAACACACCTGGTCTTGCACAAGGACAGTGGCAGCATGTTCCACTTGGCTAGAGCAATCATGAACCAACAAATCCACTAATAAAACAGCAACCAGAACCTTAGCAGAAGCTTCAAGAACACTAGTAATCATAGCATCTCCTAAGGCCCCAATAGAAGTCTTCAACTTTCCACTTGCAGCAAGTTGGTAAGTCAACATTTGGTGTACATAAACTGATGAAGGTGGCTGTTGTTCTCCGAGAGGAACGAGAGCAAGTGAAGTCTCTGTTTTTGGTGAGTTATAGCCGTCACCACTGAATAGGTCTAATGTGGGATCAATCTTTGCAGGGAGAGCTGAACCGTTTGATGTGGGGGGTTCAGGCAGCAATAAGTGATTCAATGTTTGGGGCCCTGCTTCAGCAATAGAATAGGATCCCTGTTTACTAGTATTTCCAGTATCAAACATAGGGTCATCAACATCTACAAGTTCTCCAGTAGGTTCAGACTTCCATTTCTCAGTGTGATTTTGAGCAAATTTTCCTAAAGCATGGATTCCTGCTTGGCCAGTACACGCACTCTCTGCTTGTATGGTTGACGCTGCTCCACCAAATTAGAAACACAACTTTGGGCCTGAGCAAGGACTTGAGCAAAACTAATCCACTTCTTTGGGTCCCTTGTCAACCTCTTCCTGACTAGATCTTTAACACTATTTGATATTGATGGCCATGGTTGACTTTCAAAGTCAATTTCTCCTTCCAATAGGGCATCAAATATTCCCTTTTCGGTTTCGGCCCAATTTTCGGCCCAAAAAGAAGGTACACCATTCAGGAGAATATACAATATGATGCCTGCACTCCAAATATCTATTTCCTTCCCATAACTACGATGCAAAACCTCAGGAGCAACATAGTAATCGTTGCCCACCATATCACGGTAAACCTTCCCTATCTTATGTAATTTCTCCTGCTCTCTCATCTGTTTCTCATTTGCCATATTAATTTCAACTATTTGGGCCTGGCCCACATAAAACTGACCCATTTCTTGTAATTCCAATCCTATCCTCGTTCCCTTCTTCTCATGAGTTGCGCCTCTTACTTGGGTTTGTTGTACAACAACCTTCTCTTTGTCCTCAGCCACTTGAAATGGACGCTTGACCATGTCTTGTGACGACCAAACTTTCGCCATGGCCGTGTTCGGATCCGGTGGCTCCGGCGGTGTACGCTCACTGTCGCCCATCGTCATCTTCTCACGACCTCGGCTCCTGCCACCCACACAGCGGTCGTCGTCGCTTCTGCTCCGGCCACAACCTATTCCGTGGACCCAATCCTCACCGACCCTCTTTTCTGTCACGTTCGTTGGCCTGTGTGATGTCTCAGCCCTCTCACGTTTCTTCTCCTTCCATTCACATTTGGGACGCGATTCAAGGATCATCTCCTTCCTTGGTTCACACTTTGTTGGTTGAGTGGGTTGATCCGCATCAATCAGAACTTCTCTTCCTTTACCTTCATCTTCCTCCTTCTCTTCTACAAACTCCGGTTCCACCAATTCCGGCTCCTCTTCTTCGTCTCCATCTGAATACGGCAGAACATCCCGGTACTCTGGCTTAAAACGCCAGAGTAGTGCAACCATGAATGTTAGCCAACTTGCTCGTGGATGGCGTCGATACCACTCGTGCCACCATTTGAGTGCACCCCCTCTTAGTGCTGTCACCGCATTCGTCAACTTCTCCTTCTCTGGTGTTCCCTTCTCCTGGAAGTGCTTCTCAAGGCTAATCACCCACCCGTAGGCGTCTTCTACTCCGTTGAATACTGGAATTTCGAGCTTTCTTCCTCCTAAATCATAGCGACTCCCTTCCCGAGTTCGTCGATGTCGAGATTGTTCTCGGCGCTTTTGGTCTCGTTCTCGCCAGGGCTGCCTGATCTCATGCCTCTGCAACTGGTTTTCAATTTTCCCTCCCTGAAGATCACGCTCCCAATTCTCACATCTGGACCTCATTGCATAGCACGTAATGCCTATCCCAGCTCCCGGGACTGAGAGCTTTGATACCATTGTTAGGAACTAAGAATTAATAAAGAGAATATAGGAAATCTGTATAGTATTATTGATGGAATCAAGCTTGTAGCAGTGTATTACAGAGCTTGAGGAAGAAGAAAATGGAAATACAAGATAGTATAGGCAGTTTGAGAGGCCTATTCTCTCCCAAGGGTCCCAAAAGTCTAATTCCAGCCTAACTGTTTCTGCCCTCCCTTTCTCCACTTATACCTCACTCACAATACATCAGCACATGCACATGCACCTCCCCACTATCTCTCTCTGCCAGCTAGGCAGAATTAGTTACTCTTTTCCCTCCCCTTTGCTCTGATCAGGTGCTTGCACCTTATACACATTAGAGATATTAATGGGCTTAGTAATATTGGGCCTTGGGTCTAGGTCCCTATCACCCTTCTTCTTTTCAATACTCTTCCTTTTGTTTCTTCTTGAACAAACCAGCTACTGTTGTGGCCTTTCTTCAGTAAGTATTTGGCCAACATTTTCTTTGTATATTATCAAATGTCATTCCTGCTGAACTCCTGAATGAAAAAGGTAGATGATGTTTCTATGGGTTGTGTTTTGAGCTGTGGTGAGACTCGGTAAGAGAACCAACCTGCTGTGACTTGTGGTGATTTTTAATGTTCTGGAGTTGGTTACGTGTCATGGAACTGATTTGCAGTGACAAAGTTTAACACCTTTGAAGTTAAACACCAACTGCACAAGGAAAAAAAAAAAAGTGCTGGACTGAAGCGTGAAGCTAATAGAATAGAAATTTAGATGACTAGGATTAGGGTTTGCTTGATTATGAAATGCAATGGCAGTTGAATAAAGATGTAAGCAAGTATTTTTAGGGTTTATAATTTTATGAGACTTGGAGTAAGGAAAGTGATAGATATTTGGCTGCTTTTGTATGGTTGTATGTTTTCAATCAATCGTGTGTATGACTAGTCTTTATCATATTGTCGGCGTTGAGCTTATTTTCTATGATAAATAAATGGAAGTTGAGAAAAACGAAATTGAATGTACCATTACTTGGGGTGGAGGGGTTATTGAAAAAGAAAATGGTTTGATATTGTATGTGTCTTCTACTTCTGATCTTCTTCTATACATGATTGTTTGATAATTGAACTTCTGTAGAAGCTGGAGGTATTGCCACAGATGCTGCAGGGAACCCTTTGGACTTTTCAAAAGGGAAGTTTCTTGATGTTGTTTCTGGTATTATTGTTACAAACCAGAAATTGATGCCTTCGCTTTTGAGAGCAGTTAAAGAAGCACTCAATGAGAATGCATCATCATTGTGATTTCCGCGAAGTGTGATTCGACTATTGAGCTTACTAACTTTGTTGTCAGCTCTAGTTATATGGACCTTCCCCTCAATTGTGCTATATTTCAGACATGATCTGATGAAGTTAAATAGGTTGGACTCCCTCTGATACTTTTGGTGCAATAGTTTTGTATTGTGGTTTCTGCCTCTCTTTTTGTTTTCAAGATTCTTGTAGTTTAAGCTTATTTTGGAGGACCTTTTTTCCTTCTATGTAGTTATCTTTTTTCTCCGATTAATAAACAGAGATTTAAAAATTCTAGTTTGATAATTAACTATTCTAGATTAACTTGTCAGCAGTAATGTGATGATATGTTGAGATGTATGATTTTAACATATTTTATTCCAAAAGTAACCCAACATTTCATGAGTATTAAGGATAATAAGGAAAAGATGGCAGTGACCTATTGTATCTAAATGAGTTCATTTCATACATAGCCAGCAAATCTGAACTTTGAAGTATGCAATGCATATTTTATAGTATAGATTAGGCCTTTACTGTTTAAAACGAGTATCATAGGGGTACATGTAAGAAAAAGTAATTTTTTTAGTAAAAAATAAATACATCAGTTTTAAATTTCTTAAATATATTATTTCACAACTATTTTAATAATATTTTATTTTATTTTATGATATTTTAACCACCGTTAATCTAATGAATAGCGAAACCAAAATAAAATTATGAAAAATGTGATTTTTATTTTTTTTTTCATTTTTTTGTCAAATATTCGATACCTAGTGCGTATGAAAATGGTTATATTGAAGGAGATCAAATTCATTTCGATAATCTCTATATCTCAAAAAGGATTAGTCTTGGAGTATCAATCTTCATGCTAATTTGTTTTATAAAAAATGTGCAATCATAGGTCATAGGAGAACATAAGGGTGGTGGGCCATGAGATGGCAAGATATGTTACAGTATTGATAAAATCAAGAGCATATCCGTATATTTATTTGACATATGCTTTAGCCTAATTTTGATGACATTGCTTTAGTGCTTGGGTCGGTTGGATGTGTTAGGGTTAACCGTCAAGAATTAATTATTATAATGTGTTTGCTTGAAGATAAGTTATCAATTTTAGATCCTTGCAAAACAATCTTGTGTTCACAAATAAAATGTGTCCTCGGGGTAGCCTGGTAGGTACTTGATTTGAAGTATTTATTTTTTTAATAGTGTTGGGTGAGATTATATGGGATCTCAACCAGTTATTGAAAAATGATTATTTGGTAGTCAAAGAATCTACAGGGGAGGAGCTACAGTCTTTATGAAGATAAGAACAGGAAACAAGTGTCAACATTAAAAAAATTGAGCCAAAACTTACTTTAGTGATTCCTATCTCTTGAAAGATTATTCTTCTATTATCAATTAAAGGTTATTCTTGTGTGAAAAAAAAAAAACTGTTTAAAGTTAGCCAGAACCTAGAAGGGGTTATTATTTATGGTGAATTCTTGACCGCCCTGGGCATAACTTTAAACGGTTTGTAATAACAAATGGTTTGTAGTTGTGTTAACTCGTAAAATACATTGTGACTTGTGAGAGTGTTATAACATAATATATGATGTTCACATTGGGTTTGATAAATTGTGATAAGATTTGACTTACGATCACAATTTTCTCATGCATATACCCCCACTTGATTTATATATAAGCTAAAAAGTAACTATAGTTTTTTAGACTCAAATATAAGTAAAAGTTAATCAAATCAATCCTATTTAATGTTAGTGTTTCAAAAATACACTTTGATTAATTATTTTTTTATTTTTTCAAGAGCATTATATACTCCCAAGACACAACTTGCAAGAGTATTATATACTTTCAAGAAAGGATAGTTTAGTAACTATAACTTATTTTTTTACATAAATCAAGATAATTAAACTAATATAACTAACTTTTTTAATACGTGTGAAATTAATTTTTTTTTTTTTTTTGCTGATATATATAGGTATGGAGAGAGTATGTAAGTAAAATGTTATTCAAGAAAGCAATTATATTTTAAACTACTAATCATTGTATTTCAAATCATGCAAGTCAAATTTTATTTTGTCTGAAGTTTTTCTTAACTAGTCTGCTTTCTAATTAGCAATTCAATTTAAAATTGGATAATTTTTTAAAATCTATAGTATACACAATTAAAAAGAAAATTATATGATTCTATGATAACACCATATGATGATGGAGTAAATATTCAATCTAGTCTCTAAAATTGTAAGATCGTATTAACTTAATCTCCAATATTATCAATATTTCAAAATGATTCCTGGAATTGCAAAATGTTAGTCAGATTTGTTCCATCCGTTGATATTTGTATGGACTATGATGATATTAAGTTGGTGATGTTAAAGATGCATTGAAACTAAGTGAATAATGTGAGAGATGCATTTGCTAACCGATCCAAATGGAGGGACGAAATTGATTAAAATTTTGCAATTCCAAGGATAATTTTGGAATAGTGATAATGTGAGGGATTAAGCTGATATGACTTTACAATTTTACGGATCAGATTGGATATTTAATGTTGGAGGATTCTTTGAACGGTAATATGCCTGTCCTATGTCACAGTAAAAATTTATCCTCATAGTATTAAAAACTTAACATACAAACAAGGGAAAGATTTATTTTAGATGAAAAAAAAAAAAGAAGTTATTAATTTTACAATGTTGATGAAAAAATAAATAATTTATATCATCATAAAAAACTACAAGAACAGGTATAACAATTAACAAATTATGATATTCTTAAAATTTACTTTTTTAATTTTCATATTAAAACTTAGAGTCTAATTTTGATAATTGCTCCAAAATAAGAGTCTAATTTTAATACAATCATCAATATAATTTTTTTTATATTATTATTAACCAATTATGAATTATCATATATGTAACTTTTTAAACTACTATAATATGAATGAAACATTTTAAAATTTGTTATAATTTATAATTGGTTAATTAAATCCCAAAAGTTATATCAATCCTAGGTGAGTGTCTTTATCTTATCTCGAGGATTCTCAAATAAAGTAAAAATCGAGTGCCTTAACTTTTTTTTTTTTTTTTTATTTTTAGGAGATATACTTAAGCTTTATATGAAAAAAGAGGAAATTAAAATTATTGCAGGATCAAACTCACGACTCACCGGTCATTAAATATTCCTGCAACCTTACCATTGAACGTCTGAAATGGAATATTAAGTGTCTTATCTTAACAATGCTCAAATGAAGTAAAAATCAAATCATAGTATCATAGCGTGAATAATTCACCATGATATAACTATTGACAAGGTAATTCTTCCTAATATGCTAAGTTTACCACAAAGGAAAACATGGTGTGCCATACAGCAAGGTTTTGGTTATCCGTGAATGAGAAAGTGAAGGAGATAAAACAGAGGGTGGGTAGAGGGGTATTTAGGGTAATTTGAGGTGAGTGAAGGAGAGGTGGTTACTCTTACTGATTTGATTCTTGTCTTCCTCGCCACTGTTTCTCTCTGTCTCAATAACCAAATACAACAATACATTAACACTCTACCCTCACTCGCCACACCACACGACTCACTTTGAGATCTGAAAAAAAAAACAATATGAGGGAACCTTCGTCGGTGGGATTCGAAGGAAACGGCGTCGTTTCTCCGCCGCCAACGCCGCCTCAAGCTCTCCTCGAGAGGCTCAAGGATTACGGTCAAGAAGACGCTTTTGCCCTCTGGGACGAGCTCTCCTCTGAGGAACGCGACCTCCTCGTTAAGGACATTGAGGTCAATTTCAATTCATTCATTCCCTTCCGATCCGCACCTTTACGATTTCCATTCGCAAAATTCAGCTTCTCGTTTCCAGAATGTTCCGTTCCTTCTATGTTTTGTCGTTTCGCTTTCGATTCAATGCCGTTTTACTGCGACTTCATCGAATCGAAGCTTTTCCGATCATATTCAATTAATGAATCGAATTATTTTGATTTTTTTATTTGTAACGAATTAATCTGTTTCCGCGTTGCAGAATCTAGATCTTCCGAGAATCGATCGAATTATTCGATGTTCACTTCGATCTCAAGGTTTTGTTTTGTTTTGTTTTGTTTTGTTCGAATCGAACTTTTCTCATCACGTGCATGCATGTTTGCTGTAGTTGAATGATGATTGGTTTTGGCTCAGGGCTACCGGCAGCTGCGATTGAAGCCGTGGCGGAGAGTAGCGTGTCGACGTTGGAGGAGAGAACACAAGAGGAAAGAGAGAGATGGTGGAAAATGGGATTGAAGGCTATTTCAGACGGCAAGTTAGCTGTCTTGCTTTTATCTGGTGGCCAGGTATCATCATTTCAACTGTTTTTGTGACATATATAACTTTATCCATCACACACACACATATTTATATATATAAACAAAATTTTATACTTTCATGGAATGATATATATAGTCGTATTATTTAATAGTGAAGTTTCATTTTGAATACATTATTACATCTAACAAATTTATATTATCATCTAATAATATGTTTTATTTTTTGTGTCTTCTCTTGTATTCCTAATAATTTCGGGATAAAAGTTATCCATCCAATCGGAACCCCGAAATAAGTCACCTTAACTATCCATCCAATCTAAACCCTAAAAGTTATCCATCCAATCGGAATGCATCACCTTAACTAAATAAGTCAACAAATCTCACATAAGATTAAGTTCTCATCATATTATTGGTCCACCTAGACAGGATAAAAGTTATCCTAGACGTACAAGAGAATTCATCTTTTTTTTTTTTTTTTTTGACAAATCATCTAATAATATATTATTATATTGTTTAATGAGTTTGACATAATACGTAACTTTTAATTTATCAAAATAATGTGATAACACATTATTCGATAATACTACAAATTAAAATTAATTTTTTAATTTTAATTTGATATTTTATGTAATTATTGATTAATATAATCAAACTTATTAAACATAGTATTAATACAAAATTGGATGGCAAGATAAAAAATTTAGATAAAATAGATTGATTGATCCTGTACGTTTGTTTATTTTTCACTTTGATCTTGTATGTTTTATTTTTTGTATTTTGGTTCTATACGTTATGTTTCATTACCACTTTAGTCCTCAAACTGACGTTGTCAAGAAGGAATTGATGAAAATGACTAATATGGAAGAAAGAATGTAACATATAGGATCAAAATGAAAAAAAAATGTATATTCTCTTTCATTGTTTTTCATTTTGGTCCAAATACGTTATGTTTTGTATTTTACGTTAGTCCTAAAACTAACGTCGTCATGTATGGATTGACAGAAAGAATTAACGTACCAACGAAAAATAACGTATAAGATCTCTTTGAAAAAATAAAACTTATAGGATCAATGTGAAAAATAAAATAAAAAAATTATGGACGAATCAACCTATTTTTTGAAAAGTTTATATAAAAATTAAAATTCTTTAATGATAAAAAATGTAATAAGGGTGTGTTATTTCATATTATTATTATCAGTGACGATATTAGGGACATATTTAGTATTTAGAATATAAAAATACATGCAAAATGCAGGGATGCCTTTTGGTTTAAATTTTTTTTTTGGTAGACGGTTTAAATATTTTTATGTGAACTTTCCGACACTAACAGGGGCATTATTTATATATAATGATGATATGATATGATGACAATGATAAAGATAACAAGTAATATGATTTCTCCATTTTTTTATCAGCATTATTTTGTTATAATGTCTCTCCCTTTTGGGAATGTTCTCCATTAGAGACGTGTTAAAACTCGTGGGTCGTCCATATTGATTGTCCCTAAAAAGCAACATCATTGGCTGAAAAGATGTGATAAATTGGTAATGCAAAAGCAGATGCCTTTTTAACTTTTAATAATCTGCTTTGATGTGTGATGGTGTCCTTTGAGTAGAAAAACAGGGGCTCTAACTTTGTTTATTGTAGTCATTACGTACAATAAAGCTTCTTTATGGGATTGCTCTCATCTCTCATCTTGTTGGATTCTACCAAAAAGCAAAAGAAAAAAATTATAAATGTCATTTGAGTAGCGGCGGCATCAACACTAAAATTAAATCATAGTATTTGGAATATTTAAACTTTAATCCCGCTTATTTAAATTCTCTAATGTTTTTTTAATCAACTCCTGGTTTTATAATAATTAAAATCATTAGTTTATTTGTGATATAGTCTCAAAGCTGAGGTTATACAAATAGAATTTGTAAATGCTCACCTTAGTAAAACCTCTGAAATATTCAGATATTATTTTTATTTATTCTTAGCTCCTTTTTTTCATGACTACCATCATCATAGTTGATATCATTATTTTATTACTATAATATAATACCCTATTGTCCCCGTGTTAATGTGTTAAACCACTTTTTATTTTTATTAATATATAGCAGATCATTTAACTTGAAGGCTTGAAAAGCAATTTGTATATGCAAATTTGCTATTATCACCCATATCTAAACGACTCCTGTTTTCTGGGTAGTTGGCATTTTTTCTAAACTTATAAATTCATCATGAACGAGTGAAACAGGAAGGTATAGTAATGCAGAAAAGTAGATACTATAGATGGACAGCAACTTCTTCACAGAAAGACTTAAGAGTAGCCACAATTCAAGTACAACTGTACAAACGAGAGAATTAGTTTTGGCTGAATACAAAATCCTAAATCCATTAATATTTTGTAATAGATTAAGTGTATACTACTAAGTTCAGCCCAAAATACAAGTCTCATCTAAATTCAATCCACTAGTGAGTCATTAAAAAGTCACATGGTATTAAATTAAATACCATAAAAAGTAAAAACCATTTTAAACACAAAACAGAAATGGGAACAATTTTACTTAAATAAAAAAGCAGAAAGGGGAACAATGAAATAACTCATTAAGGAAAATTGAGATTTATGCTGACAAATCTTAGTCATGTTCAATTTTGGAAATTATGGATTTCTTGGTTTTCCTCAGTACTTCTTGCTGCATGAAGTCTAGAAATGTTAGCCTGAGGTATTATCGTATGGTTTTCTTGATCTTTGAGGGAGCATTTTTGCCACTCCTGTTTAATTAATTTTTGTATCATTTTCCTAAAATGCCCTTTATTAGTCGGTGAATGGTTGACTCAACTATCTATTTAATAAAGGGCATTTAGGGAAAATGAGAAATAAGTTAGTTGAAGTGGAGTGGCAATAGAGTCAATTTTTTTCTTGGTAAGTTTTACACTAGACTTTATATTGGCAATGAATGAGATACATGTACCTATTGTAAATCTGGAGACACAATTAATTGGACATTTACTTGTATCGTGTAAGGTTTGCAAATGATATGATGCATAAAACATATCTTTGTCTAAACGACATTTATTTTGAAGCATACTATCTTCAGCCTCAGAATGTTAGTTATGTAGCAATGTAACAGTCTCAGTGGACCTGCTCGCATGGACCGTTTTTATGTAGCATTCAGTCTTCATTCTTAACTGTTAAATTTCAAACAGTCTGTCTGTTTGGCTGACTTAAGAATCTCCCAAAACTTAAAATGCAGGGGACCCGGCTTGGAAGTTCAGATCCAAAAGGATGTTTCAGTGAGTACTCTCACTTTATATAGAAAGCAAATTATTGAAGCTCAAGTTTCTTCAGTTGGCATGTGTTACTGTTATCTATAACAATATTGTTGGACTGGGAAATGTATAAAATTCCATATAATTGTAAAATAATTTATTCATTGTACTCATCGTTTGATTGAGGTCTGATCTGCAATTCTGGGTCATAGATAAATTTGTTCTCTACTTTTCAAAAAAAAGTTGTGTATTTTTATTTTCTTTTATTACATTTTTTGTGGGTTATAGTGATGCTTCTAACTTACACACTCTTTTTTGAAGTACTTATTCCTTCTATTTCTTGGTAAGATCATTCTAATTAGATCCTATGGTAAATCTTCTTCCAGATAAATAATTTTTTGGAATACTACAAATTACTTTATAAGAAATGAAAAACAAGGAATCTTCAATTTATATTTTATACATAGATTCTTTAGTTCAAATCCTTCTGGTTAGAAAGAAGCTGGATATACTCATCATGGAAATCAAAAGGTAGTAGTTGAATGTTGGGCATGGATGGGTTACTAGCAAGTTAGTATTTGTATGTAAAAGTAGAAGGTAGCTGAATATTTCTGATTCTAGGACCACTAACATTTTGACTGGGTCTAACAAAGAATTCTGACTGTTTTTCCCTCTAATCTGCATTCCTCTGAAACTTTTATAAGCCTAATATTTATTTAATCATTTACTAATTTACTTATCTGTAAGTTGTGGTATTTTTGTTGTTAGAATGTGCTTTGAGAGTAAATCATGAAATATATCTGTTCTTTATTTATTATTATATTTTATTTTAGATATTGGGCTTCCATCTGGAAAATCACTTTTTCAACTCCAAGCTGAGAGGATTTTGTGTGTACAGAGACTAGCTGCTCAAGCTGCTAATGAGAGTAAGTTTCATTTGTCTTGCTTCAGTTTATTCACGCATTATTCTAAGTGTCGTCCTCATCAGTTAATATATTTCAGGTTCTGCTTCTTCAGTGCAAATACACTGGTATATAATGACTAGTCCGTTTACTGATGATGCAACACGCAAATTCTTTGAAAGTCATAAATTTTTTGGTCTTGAAGCAGAACAGGTAGATGTTGTTAAACCTTTTTCAGTTTTTCTTGTACTGTTAGTGCTTGTTTTACAGTGGTTTGCTTACTTCTGACTCACCTCTTTTATATAGGTTACCTTTTTCCAGCAAGGGACCATCCCCTGTGTTTCCAAGGATGGTAGATTTATTATGGAGACTCCATACAGGGTATAATTTCATTCTTTTACTGAGTTTTAAGACAAATATGTTTTCTTCCCATTCCCATTCTTTTCCTGCTGCTGCATCTTGGTGTCTACTGAGTGTTCAAGTTGAAGTGTCTAGTAAAAGATTCATGGATACGCATATTAACAAAAATTAAGAGTTCCTGGGCAATGTGGGCATAGGGAGATCATATTGAGTTAGAAGATATTTCAAGCTTGAATTCAGAATCCTATGCCTGCATGTCCTATTTCAAGGTCCTGAACCTATTCCTTGAAGAACTTCCATTAAGCTTATTGAGAAGTCTGCAGATGGGATACAATGCATGCCTGACTACCTGTTGACTTTCTGTGTTCTCCGAGTCAGTTTGCACCATTCTTGGGATAATGTTTGTTTAATAGGAAAATGGCATAATTATTGTTTTTTCTCCTCACTGGAATGGGAACAAATAATGTGTATAAAAGTTGAGAAAGTGAGAGAAAGTAAGAAAAATAAACTCAACTAATCTTTTTTTATTTAATAATTTAATTTCACCTGTAATCTTACATTTTTATTGATCTATAATAAATATGCTAATCAAATAAAGAATTTTTGCAACCTTTGGGACAAAAAGTGCAGATGAAAAACTACCAAAGTTCTATTAGTAGAGATAGAGATATTGGTTCCCTCTAAGGAAGACACCATTCAGTGTTCTAGAACACTGAATAATAATTATTACCGACTTAAAATCAAATGTTCATTTCATTTGCATGGGCATTTAGTAATATTGGTTCAACAAAACTCATGGCATGTAGCCAACCGGGCAGGGAGCTTATTTGTTTCAATTTTTAATTTATAAGAAATTTTACGTGAATGACTGAAGGATTACAAAGTATTAGGAGGAGTTAGTTTTGATTATTGCTCGTGTGCCTGATTTAGGAATTCCAAAATCTTGTACTGCACTAATGGCAGAGAGATTAAAAGCTCGTCATAGCTTTCTTTTCTGGTTCTTTTCCTTCTGTTTTTAATGTTTCAACTGTTTCTTGGTGTATTCCTTATCCTTCTTATCCGTCCTATACTCCTATTCTTTCTATTAAATAAATCCTTCCCTTAACATAAAAAGTTCTTTGGTCCCAGCTAGATTTTCACTTTATGTTGGATTGTATAAATAGTTGAGCTTTAAAAGACAGGAACTATTTAAAATTGAAGAATGAAGATAGACAGTTAGAAAGACACATTTATTCATTGATACCTTGAAATAATTAGGGAGTATATCAGGCTCCTTATGGCATGACATTTTTTCTAAAACTTATTTTTAGCATATGCTGCTGATTAAGACATTTTGATAATAATAATAATAGTAGTAGTAATAGTAGAAGATTAATTATTAAACAAAGTTTCCTTTATTTTCTCCCTCTTTTCCAATTATTTTAAGGCCTGCAAATGTATCTAATTAGGGAATGAGCACTTGAGCCTTGAGATAATTCTTTATCCAAGAATTAGAGTTTTGCTCTCTAATTTTAGTTCTATCGTGCTACCTTTAAACCCTTTATTTCCTTTGTTTATATGACCCTATTTTGAACTCTGGCTGGTGGTTTAATATTTTTAAACTTTTAAAGCCAGGTAGCAAAGGCTCCTGATGGGAATGGTGGAGTGTATTCAGGTACTTATGGTTTATATGAACCTTTTTATAATTCCAATCTGTAATGCTGACATAGACTGTATTTTTTATTTTAGTTTTACACATTGGTTGGACATTATTGAATATAGTAGAATTTTATTATCATTTTTGCGTCTTGGGTTTCAGCTCTGAAATATACCAAATTATTGGAGGATATGGCCTCAAAAGGAATTAAGTATATTGATTGCTATGGAGTTGACAATGCACTGGTGAATTTTCTTTGCTTCCTATTTTGTCTCTTGAATTAGTCAGTTTTCCTGGTCAGTGCGCTCTCTTCTTATATATAGATATTGATTAGGACTTGTGAAACAGGTTCGAGTTGCTGATCCAGCTTTTTTAGGTTACTTCATTGATAAAGGTGTAGCTGCTGCTGCAAAAGTTGTCCGCAAGGTAACAGGCCGATTCATACTGACTAGCCGCTTAACTATCTCTGTAAATAATCTTTGAATTTGAGGAGTCAAGTTATATAACTTGCAAAGAAAAAAAACTACCTGTGAATTTGCCTTTTCTCTTAAAATAATTAACGTTGTATTTGAGGAGTTCATTCTTGAATAACTGGGCAAGATCTAACCCCTTTGTTTGTTCTCTAGTTGTAAATTATGGTTGTGCATGATTAGATGGATGCTGATATAAATAGTAGTAGTTTGATAATCACTCTGCATGAATTGCTTTTTTCAGGGATGCTCCCTTGTTTAGTTCCTTTCTGTGAATCTGTCGCTGTTGTTATATTCACGGTTGCCTTTTCCTACATCTCATTTAGTTGATATTGCTTGCAATAACTGAAATAAAAATCTAGCGCTTCATGTCCTTCAATGAATCTGAGGAAAGAAGATTGGACAGTAAAAAGACACCTGGATTATTCTTGCTATTCCCTTCCTACTAAACAAACTGATAATTCTGCTATACGTATTTCCATGGATTAAAATCTAGGACCCAACTTTTGATCCTGACACTGTAAAAAACTGATCTATTGAAAGGATAACAAAGAAAAAGTAAAATAGAACTTACAGACCCAATTTTTTAGGTAGGTGGATAATGAATTCCAGTAAGTTCGTAAGTTGGATAGAACTTAAACACAAGGTCAGCATCTACTTTTTAATTAAATTTCCAAAGTCCGAACTAATGCAATTCAACTGGCAAAACTGTGACCTGCCAAATCCTGTTCGTCGATATAGATGTTATTTGGTTTCAATCTCATGCTGCGTCAACTTATTTTTTATCTTCCATCTACATGGTTAAGGTGAGCACAGCTCTTTAGGAACAGAAGAAAACGCTATCTGTTGGAGACATGCTTACATAGAAAAACAGTAGTGGCATGCATAAAAATATATACCTAGGTAGTAACTGAATTCTAATATGTTTGCAGTTCGATATTTTCCTGTGATGAAAATAATATTCCAGATTGATAATTTATGGAAATTGGATGAGGCAGATGATAAATAGGGTTTTCTGTTTATCAATTATTCAATTAATTTTATGCTTCGCATATTTCACGCCTATTAAATCTTGTCATTATATAACAGGCATATCCACAAGAAAAGGTTGGCGTGTTTGTAAGACGAGGTAAAGGTGGACCTCTTACCGTTGTTGAATACAGCGAGTTGGACCCATCACTAGCTTCTGCAGTCAATCAAGCAACTGGTCGTCTTCGTTTTTGTTGGAGTAATGTTAGTCTGTTGTTCCTCCATATAATCTCATGTCTTCTGCTTTCTGCACTCACTTTGATGTAGCTTTGAGGATCATTGCCCTTGAATTTGGCTATGATATTCTAGAATGGAAGGCAAGGGATTGAATATGGTTGAACAGATCAACACCCCCGTCCCCCTGAGAGTTTGCACCCTACACTTTCTAATTAA
Source organism: Ammopiptanthus mongolicus (assembly GCA_039655645.1). Taxonomy (NCBI): domain Eukaryota; kingdom Viridiplantae; phylum Streptophyta; class Magnoliopsida; order Fabales; family Fabaceae; genus Ammopiptanthus; species Ammopiptanthus mongolicus. The sequence goes on along the minus strand of CM077350.1, from coordinate 55,586,328 downwards.
GTGGAAACCAAAATATCAACTTTTGATAGTTGCATGCTGAGGAGCTTTTGTGCTTTGAAGCGATCATATATTATCAGCTAGTCAAAAGGCATACACTGTTCGGGACAATGGGAATATGAGGCTAGGTTGTCATAAACCAACAATGGGATAAGGCTAGCTTATTGTTGTTGCTGTTGTATAAGATGAATGCTATTTTTTGTGATAATATGTAAACATGAGTATTCATATAGAAACCAAAAATACATTTGTTTGCTTACAGCTTTGGCCTTATTCGTACTTTAGAAATGGATTATTATTTTTGCTGGCTGGATTTTAAGTTCTCTTCCAGATTTCTTATTGGCCTTGTGATTTCAGGTCTGCTTACACATGTTCACTTTGGATTTTCTAAACCAAGTGGCAAATGGTCTTGAAAAAGACAGCATGTATGTGTATTGCCTTCTTTAACCCCTCCTTCCCCCATTATTTTGTCCCATCTGACGTATCATTATCATTTGAATTAACAGCTGATCATTTTACTTAACTATTAATATTAGTGGTTAACGTGAAATCAATAAAAAGTTTAATTGTAGGTGGAATCAAAAGTGGTATTTGTACTACTTTTGACCAATTGGTATCTTAGAACCCATCTTCTTTTAGGTTTTTGATAGATGTTGATCCATGCATTGATTTTATGTGCAGTTACCATCTTGCAGAGAAGAAAATCCCTTCCATACATGGATATACAATGGGATTAAAACTTGAACAGTTTATATTTGATGCATTTCCCTATGCTTCTACGACTGCACTTTTTGAGGTGACTGCTCTACTTTTGACATGAAATGAGCAATTTCTTACCTGGCATGATGCTTGCTTAAGGATGTGACTATTATTATTGCATTTTTCATTGTATCAATGTTCAGGTATTGCGAGAGGAGGAGTTTGCACCAGTAAAAAATGCAAATGGATCTAATTTTGACACTCCAGATAGTGCCAGACTGCTTGTTCTTCGACTCCATACACGTTGGGTAGTTGCTGCAGGTGGCTTCCTAACACATTCAGTGCCCTTATATGCTACAGGCAAGTTATTCATCTTTATTTCCAAGGATCGAAGAAAATATAATTGGGGCAGGGGCTCTGATACAGACAGATATATACATACATGGAGTGTCACAGATTTTATTTTTTCTTAGGGAAAGGATTATCTTATCTAACTCTTCCTTTCCTTTTGTGAAACGTCATTGCCCCTCATTCAGGTGTTGAAGTGTCACCACTCTGTTCATATGCTGGTGAAAACCTGGAACCTATATGCCGAGGAAGAACATTTCATGCACCTTGTGAGATTACATTCTAGCCTCTGTCCGGCTTTGTTGTGACGTATGCTACAATGAGGGAGTTCTCAGTCCCATACATGTTGCAAGATAAATTTGTGCATGCCAACCATCATTAACTTGTATCAAATATATATGTTTCTTCTCCAATCTATATTTGATTGGCTATTGTTTCTTGGTTTTTCTTTTTTGACCCGATTTGTTTGATGCCGAGTAATGTACATCAGTACATGTATCATAATTTTACTGACAATTTATTTGCCCATGCGGACTTGAATATGCTGTCCCATTTTCCTTTTTCCTTCCCTATTTCCCTAATTAACTCATGCCGTGGTCTATTCTTTTTATTGCATTGTTAATAGTAATTGCACAAGTTGCCTGAGCCTTGAGGTAATTGGGGGAACAGAGGTGATGAGGAAATGGCACAGGGAGATATACATCCCCGCCCATTCAACAAGCTAATTCTCTTTCCATGCAGGTTTTGAATCAAGTGCTTTATTGTATGCACGGTTGGAAAATCAGATTTTACGAATTTCATTATTTAACTGCTGAATCTTTTGCTGAAACATATGGCTACTCAGTCATATTGAATATCCAGGTATTGTAAAATTAATTTCTTTATCACCTAGGGTTGCAACAATAAGATGAGAAATATCCAAATTTTCATATTCAATAGGAGAATATATATATATATATATATAGTAATTTTTTTTTGTTAGAAACTCGTTTTAGTCCTTCACAAATGTTCTTACTTTCATTTTGATTCTTCAGATATTTTCTTTTATTTTGAATCCCTTTTAGATATACTGAACTTCACTTTGAAGGTTAATTTTATTCCCTCGCAGCTGCATACCCTTTCATTCTAGTCTTAGTTTTTTGCGTAAATTACACTCAACTTCCTCCAGGTTTGATGTTACAACACTTCACTCCATTTTGCCTAAAAAATTACACTCCACTCCAATTGACTATGATGACTAACACTTCTACTAGAATATTCTAATGGAATATTTCACTTAACTATGGTAAACATTTTCTTCTATTATTATTTTGGGCAAATTAGATATCCTATTCTTAATATAGGTTGCTTAAGGTACAGACTCTAAGCACAAGGGGTATCTCTGCCCTTTTAGATCAAGATGCAATACTAGTTTTACACTAGGAAGATAAACACAAATACAAGATTTGACCATCACTTATAGTAAGACACTGATGCTTTTTCAAGCTTGGCTTTTATGCATAACCAGCTTCAAACCCACGAAAATTATCATTCAATACACAAAGCCGTCACCTTAGGTTGATGTTCTTGAGCTCCAAGAGCCAAAAACGAAAATAAAGAACAAGGGAGAAGAAAAACCAGCATTGGAGCTCCTCCTCAAGCCTCTTCTTCTCTTCCAAACTCAAGCCCTCTCACTCTCTCTAACTTAGGGTTTCTAATTTTTGTGACGAAGGCAAAAGGAGAAAGGTTTTCCCTCTTTTAAAAAGACAATGATAATAATAGTCTTTACTAAAAGGGCAATATGGGCAAGACCCCAAAAAATATCAATAACTTACTAGTTAAGTTTAAATTAACTTTTTAAGGGTATGTTAAGTTATGTATTATCCTATTGATGTCATAAAATTCTTATTTAATTCTCTAAAGAAAATCGAATAGCGTTTTTAGATTATAATATACTTTATTATTTAAAAACATATTTATATAAAAAAAAAAAAGTAGGTAACCTTTATACGAGATATTTTTTTTAAAAAAAAAAACTTACTGGATATGATATTATTTAAATCTTATAATTAAAATTATTGTGCTTTACATCTATCCAACACCTTTAAATAAGACGAGATTTTTATTTGCAAAAATAAAATGCAAACAAGTATATGTTTTTTCCTAGGGTATTTATTTTTACCCTCTACATAGCATTTTTTGTTACGCTTCCTTCTCGTATGACATTTTTTTTTTTTGAAACCAACAAAACTATTTCATTTCAATCAAAATGAGTTTACCATCTACCACCATTTTGCAGTCACGCTCCAAAGTGACCTTGGACACACCCAACTATTCCATCCACAAAATAGCAAGCAGCAGCCCCTTCACTTCAGCCTCATGAGCAAAAGGACACCCTTTGAAATAATAGGATTTGGCTCCAACAAAACCACCTGTATCATTCCTAAGGCAAATCCCTAAGCCATAGTAACCTTGATCTAGGAAAAGTGCTGCATCAATGTTGCATTTTAAATCACCTGTGCATGGCTTCTCCCACCTTGGCATTAACGTAGGAGGTGGTTGGCTTGTTGCCACACTTCTCTTCCCACGAACCTGCTCCCCTTCGTGCAAAAAATTTTCCGCCAGGTAAAGTGAGGTCCTGATTGGTTTGTTATCACCTCCCCACACTTTGTCATTGCGCTTACGCCAAATGCACCAAAAAACCGCTACAGTGCGTTTCATTTTGTCCACTGTGAGTGAGTTGAAAAGCATGAACATTGCCTCCCTTATGCCATCAGCTCCCAGAATGAGACCATCAATGGTTCCCCAAAGAGCAGCTTCAGTCCAACAACTCCTTGCATGTGAGCAATCAAAAAATAAATGCCACTCATTTTTCAAACCGCTCTCACACATCGGGCACAACGTTGAGCAATCCACTCCTTTATTTATCAAATTTATCCTCACTGGTAAGCAACCCCTAGTGATTCGCCAAATCAAGTGTTTCATTTTTTGGGGGATTTTAAGCTTCCAAATGTTCATCCAGGGACCTTGAATTCTAAGATGGTGATTATCAATAAGAGAATTCATGATATAATAATAAGCTGACTTGACTAAAAATTTCCCATCCTTGCTCCATTTCCAAGTCATATTGTCTTCATTTTCCACATGCAATAAAGAAATTTTATTTAGCTCTTCCTTATCCCTCTGCTGGAAGAGATTATCAAGAATAGTTTGATTCCAGCCTTGGCCATTTTCCTCCATTAAATTCGCAACTAACATATCCTCCACACCTTGTGAATTAGTGCTTTGGATATAGGAGTTATCATTATCCCTTAGCCATGGATCTTTCCACACCTTGATCTTCCTTCCATTCCCTATTCTCCACCTCATGCCCGACTTAACTAGAACCTGGGAAGTGTGGATACTACGCCAAACATAGCTTGGGTTATGACCCAGCCGGGCCCCCAAAAAATCCTCATTAGGAAAATATCTAGCTTTGAATACTCTTGCTACAATAGTATCATGATTAGAAGCCAACTTCCATCCTTGCTTCCCTAGCATAGCTAAGTTGAAACCATAGAGATGACGAAAACCCATACCTCCGTGTTCCTTCCTCATACACAACTTCTCCCAACTAAGCCAATTAATACCCCTACCGGAATTCCTATTGGATCCCCACCAGAATGAGTTTATCATTCTCGCCAATTCTGTGCCAAGTGAAATGGGAAGCATGAAAACACTCATACAATAGGATGGGATTGCTTGGGCCACTGACTTCACCAAAACTTCTCTACCTGCATTGGAGAGGTGCTTTCCTGACCAATGTTGAATTTTCCTCCAAGTTCTATCTTTCAAGTAACCAAACAGGGACTTCTTCTTCCTGCCAATCATAGATGCCAATCCCAGATACTTTCATGTGCCTAGGCATTCGGTCACACCTAGGATAGTAGATATCTCTTCCTTCCATTCTGCGAGAGTATTTTTACTGACAAAGATTTCAAACTTCTGCATATTAATAGCCTGACCTGAAGCTTGATCATAAGTACTCAGAATGTCTTTCATTTTGTTGCTTTCACTGCTAGTTGCCCTGAAGAAGAGAAAGCAGTCATCTGCAAATAAAAGATGCGTAAGGAAAGGAGCCCCTCTGCACACCTTGACACCATGAATGTCACCTCTAGCTTCAGCTTTCTTAATTAAAGTAGTAAGTCCTTCCGCACAGATAATGAAAAGATAGGGTGAAAGAGGATCACCCTGTCTAAGACCTCTACCAGGGATAATAGGACCCACTCCATCTCCATTTACCATGACTGAATATTGCACAGATTCCAAGCACATCTTCATCCAACCAAGCCATTTGTGAGAAAAACCCATTTTAGCCATTATGGCCTGCAAGTAACCCCAGTCCACTCTATCATATGCCTTACTGATATCAATTTTTAGTGCCACTTCTCCCACTTTGCCTCTACTTTTGCACTTCATGTGATGGATTATTTCAGTCGCCACCAACACATTATCAAGGATAGACTTATTTTCTACAAAAGCAGATTGCTCACAGGAAATAATTTTTGGCAATAAAATTTTTTACTTGTTAGCAAGCTCTTTAGAAATAATTTTGTAAACAACATTACAAAGAGAGATGGGCCTCAAATCCTTCATAGAAATAGGATTTTCTTTTTTTGGTATAAGAATAATATTGGTATCATTTAAATGAGAAGGAAAGTGACCTCTATCAAACCATGAAGTACCTGCATGGAAAATTTCCATACCGCATAAATCCCAGAATTTTTTGTAGAAAGCAGGATTTAAACCATCAGGCCCAGGTGCTTTATCAGAGTGCATTTGAAAAAGCGCTTTCCTAAACTCTGTGATTGTAAAGGGTTTTGTCAGTGCATCATTATCTCCCTGAACAATTCTTGGCTCAACAAAATTTCATAGACTCCATGCTGTTGGTGGAAAAGCTCCTCAAAATAATTTCTTGCCACTGTGCACATTCTACTTTGGTCTTCAGCGTGAGTACCATCTTCAAGAACAAGCTTGTGAATTTTATTTTATCTTTTCCTTGCACTAGCCATTGCAAGAAAAAATTTAGAATTTGTGTCACCATCCCTAAGCCAACAAATTTTAGATCTTTGTCTCCAAAAGGCCTCTTCTTGCGCAAGCGAACTGCCTGCTTCTCCCTTGTTGCATTGTACTGCACTACTGCCCCATGCGAAGCATCAGTACGCAAGCTCTCCATTTAGCGCCTACAAGCATCAATTCCCACCCTATACTTCATACGAATGGCCTTCCCCCACTTGTTCATCTCTGATGTACAATCTTTGAGCCTATTTAACAGTGTTTCAGTTTCCTCTTTGTTCCACCCAGCAGTTACAACCAATTCCAACTTAGGCTCCTCCAACCATGCATTCTCGAATCTAAACATATTCCTGGTACTCATTTTATTCTTTTCATATAGCTTCAGCAAAATTTGTGAGTGATCCGATCTAGCCGCCACTGCATTTAGAAGTTGATTATTTGGGAAAATATCAATCCAAGCTTGTGTTGCAAGGGCTCTATCCAAACGCTCATCTGTTGCCTGACTAGTGCCCCTATTATTTGCCTAAGTAAACTGATAACGCAACAAAGGTGAATCATGCAGATGACAATCCAACACAGCCTCTCGAAAACCTCTTAGAAGCCACAGGGGATAGTTTGCACCTCCTCTCTTGTCTTCATTGGATAATAAATTGTTAAAATCCCCTATAGCACACCAAGGTATAGAATTATTTCCAGCCAAGAGTCTTAACATGTCCCACGTTTCATTACGTCTACCCCTTTCAGGAACACCATAAATACCTGTGAATCTCCAAACCGACGTCCCTCTTGCACCATTTCCACGTCTATGAAGTTAGATGAGTAGCGAATAATGTTGCACTCAAACGTATGACGCCACAATAGAGCTAAACCACCACTTCTCCCAATTCTATCCACTGTAAAAGAAGCCTCAAAACCCAGCTTCACACGAATCTCTTCAATCTTGTTAGCATGTACCAAAGTTTCAGACAGAAAAATAACGTCCGCTTGGTACGCTCGAACGAGGTCACGAAGGTTAGGAACTGCTCTCAGGTTGCCCAGGCCTCGGCAATTCCAACTAATGGTACTCATAATCCCTGGCAGGCCTGTTTGCCAGGGCCTGCCTGTAAAAAAGATGAAGAGTCTATCTGCATGTTTTCTGTGCTTGCAATACTGCCACCATTAATTCCCACTTGCTCTTGTAGACCTTTTCCCCCTATTTTCTTTCTTTCTTTATCTCCCTCTATCTCTCCAACCTCCTCATTATTCCCTTCTATCATTAACTGATCCTCATTATTTGTTTCCCCTTCGGTTACGTGAAACTTTGTTGGTAGCGGTTTGGTGTTTTTAAAAATAGCAAGCATCTTATCTTTCTCTCTCTGTATCTCCTCCAAATCCGTTGCACCATTATTAGTTCCTGCAAAAACCGCTCCACCATTATTACTAGGATAGGGCGCACCTTCTTCTCCCCGGCTAGGGCCGCCATCAGCATGCTACCCCTCCTCCTTCAACCACCGCTCACCACCCCCTCCCATGCTTCTTCTCTGCTCAACACGTAGCTCTGGACCCCGTGCACGCCTTCCATCATCAAATTCCATGGTAAAATTTTTGCCACAGAAATCTTCAACATGTCCCAACATACCACACAAATATCAAAATGAACCCAATATTTCATATTTGAAGTGCACCTCTCTTGCTTCTCCCCCTGGCTTCTTTATACGCTTGGATTTCTTCAGAGGTTTACGCACGTCTACCAGCACCCTTATACGCATATAATTCTTCCAAAAACTGGTGTTGTTGCTTGCATCATATTCCAGGAAAGTTCCAATGAAATTTGCTATGCTCTGTCCTACCGCAACTGACATGAACCCCAGTAGTAGGTTGTGGACTTGTATCCAAAAAGGGACCATATTCAGTTTGATTCGGTTTGGTGCAACTCCCTCCTCCAATCTTCCAAGATTGAGAAGATGGCCATCGAAGGACCATGGGCCCCCTTTGAGAACTCTGTTCATATCATGAGGGTGAAAAAATTGAAACAAAAAAACCCCATCTCCTGCTTCTTTAATGGACACCTTCTTTCCTGGCCTCCATACCCCCGCCATACGCTGCTTCATCCAGTGCACTCTTATAGACCTATCTGTCAGGAACCTGCCCACCAAACATAGTGTAGGATCAACTTCTTCTTCCTGCCCATCATTTATCATCACCTCTAAGTCTCCATCATCATCGTCAATGTAACACCCCGATTTTTTCGTGCTTTCTACGGACGATAAACTTAATTAATGAGTTTATATTTTTATCTGTGCTGTAGAAAATGATTTTGGGGAAACTAAAATCATATTCATGTCTCATACAATCGTAGGAGCCTACGGTTAAGTTTTGGGCCGAAAACTCAAACGAAGCCCGATTAATGTTTTTCGGATGATAGTGTTTTTCTACTATCATGACCTAATCTTGACTAACGGACGAGACCATTAGTCTTAGAATTCGGTCCTCTATCTTTTTCCTAAAATGTGTCTTGACGTCCAAAAATATAAATAATATTTTATATTCGGGCCGATAATCGATCGGGGAGACGATTCAAGCTGTCTTAGGGTTTTTCGAGGCCCACGATCAAATGTTTTTCATGCCAGAATTGTGTCAAGTTATTTGAGGACTCATACCAGTGTCATGATGATTTCAAATACGGGATGTGAATTGGCCAAATTGCCCTTGGTTAATTTTTATTACTAACTATCTTTTACCTATTACAAAAGTCTTAAACATAAATATCTTCATTTCACTCTTATCCTCCCTCATTTTCACTTTTTCGGCAGCTTCTCTCTCCCCCAAAACCTCATCTTTTCTTCTTTCTCCTTCCATTCATCAAAGAACTCCGTTTTTGAAGGTTTAAGTTTGATTTCTCTTGAAGCAACCTTCATCAATCTTGGAGTAGATCATCATAGGAGATAGTATTCCATCTCTATCTCTCCCAATCTCTCCTTTCTCTCCTCAAATTTTCATGATCAAAGGTGTTAGGGTTTTGTCCCTAAAATCTTCAAAAATCCATGAAAAATTGTAGGAAAATCGTTTCGGCATCAAACCAATTTCTATGGCCTAGGTTAATGATATACTTGTATGGTCCAAGAGCTTAGAGACAAGAAATCTCCCTAGCTATATTTTCTAGGAGGAGGCCGAAACCCCCCTTTGTGTGTAGGGTAGGGTTTTGGTTGGTTTTTGATGCGTTGAACTGATATCTAGGGTTATCACACTTAGTTAGGGTGTTATCCAAGAAATTAGAAATTTTGGAGCTCCCTAGCTATTTTTAGTGTAATAGGGCCGAACCCTAGGGGTGGTGCAGTAGGAGAAATCTTTGTTTTTTTGAGCTAATGCCTTATGGATTGTGTGTGTGTAGTGATCGGCAGCTAGTTGGGCCAGTTGTCAAGTTGATCGGGTGTTCGCAACTTACCTTAAGACTACAAGAGGTAAGGGGATAAACTTGAGGAACTTCATCTCCGAAAGCTATGTGCTGTATAGATGTTTGTATTGTAATTAAATATTCTGTATCTGATTATTGGTTGATTGTTTGATTTACTGCTGTTGATTTGAATATGCATGATATAACTGCTGATATATTTGAATATATGCTATAATTGTTGAATAATTCTATGGATGTATCGTGTGCCCTGCTGTAGGATTTAAGGCGTTAGAGGACCTAATTTTGATTAGGATCCGACATCGTGTAACTTAAAAGCTTTAAAAGTCTGAAATGTGTTTTTAAGAATGAAAATCGAAGTTTAAAATAAATAGGGCATTAGAAACCTTCATTTGTTCTAAATTGATAAAGTTGACCGTTTGAGCAAAAATGTTTTGAGAAATGTGGTTTTCAAAGTTATATTGATTTTATTCAAGAAAAAGGGGGTTTTACAAGCTTTGTTTTAAGTTTATGTTTTACCGAAAAATAACGAAAGAAAAAGAAATGGTCTTTAGACCAAATTTTGTTTTATGGAAAACCGATCCCGATAACTTTGTGTAAGTATCGGAGATTTGGGTTTTTGGTTTTTGCGTTTTCAGGAAAAGTAGTTTTAAAGCTTAGAAACTAGAAACCGAGACGTCGGGGTTCTAGGGTTCTGCAGAAACACGTGGAATAAGGATCCGTGTTAGTTGTGATCTTGTCGGCTTAGGTACGATCTTTGTGGTCCTGTAGGCTTGAGGATGTTTTTATGATCTTGAATCCAAAATTCTAGACTGGTGCATCGGTTAGGGATGTTTGGATTTGAGTTATTTTGGACTAAATGTCCTGTTTTGAGAAAATGTTTTTGAGGTTTAAAGAGTCTAAGACTTTATGGTGGTTGTTAGCGTTGATGCTACAACAAGGAAATATTGATGCGACAAAGATCAATTATCGGGAAATAAATAGTTTCTGATGCATTTGTGTGTTGGGCAGATGTGCTGTGAAACGGGAGACCTTGATAGGCAAGGGGAACCTGAGATGACTTAATGTCATTATGTAACATTGTGCCTTGATGGACAATGATGTCATACATGCCAGGGAGAGCGTATTGTGCCCAGTGAAGAGGACAATATAGTATGACTTATACATCGTGAGTACCACTGACATGCGCGTCCATGTATTATTTCCTGGAAGGTTACGTGCTCACGTTTTGCCAAATTTTAATTTTGGCGTTGGTTAGGGATGGCAATTATATCCGCACCCGCGGATACCCGCGGATAAAATCCGCAACGGGTACGGGGCGGGGGCTTTAATGGATACCCGTGGATAAAAATAAACGGGTATTTAAATATCCGTTTGCTTACGGGGCGGGGGCGGGGGTTAAGGTATCCGTGCCCGCGGGTACCCGTACCCGTGTGTGAATTTACTAGACTACCCTTAATTTCCTAAACCTAACTCACTTATCAGTTATATCACATTGACCTTGCAACCTCTCGTCTCGCTCAGTCTCCCACTCAGCCCACATTTCCTCATCCAACCCTCAGATCAGATCTCACCAAATCAAAGCAGCGGCTGCAACCTGCCGTGTGCCGTCGTGTGCTGCCGTCGTCCCTCCCTTTCATCTGCGGCCGTCGTCTCTGCCGTTCGTCTCTGCTGCTGTCTTCTTTGCTGCCGTTCGTCGTCCCTGCCGTCCATCTCTGCTGCCGTTCGTCGTCCCTTCTACTGCCATCGTCTCCGTCGGCCACACGACTCCAGAAGATCGCGAGCTCCTCCCTTCCCTGCGCCGTCCAGAAGATCGCGACCACTTCCTTCCCTGCGCCGTCCAGAAGATCGCCACCGCGAGCTTGTGCCGTCCAGTCCAGAAGATAGCGAGCGGCCGCTCCTCCCTACTGCTCTCCTCCACCCTTCATCTCCGGTAAGAAACCATCGTTCATTTCATTTCATTGTTGGCAGTTCCAATCGCTTCCTCCGCGATGCGAAGACACCTCAATGGTTCGTCCTTTTTACCATCCATGTTTGCTCTAATCAGAAACCTAATTTCATGTTCTTAATTCAAAAAGGAGATAAATTAGGGATCGGTGATTTGAACCAAGAAAAAGTGGAAACAGTGTGGGATGGAATAAGGATGGAGGGTGGCACTGAGCCATCGTTCATTTCATTGTTGGCACTGAGGATGGCTTAATTGTTTATAGGGCACTTTTGTCTTAGATAATGCTTTTCACTGATGCTGTGAGTTATTAGCAGCTAAATTTGTTCATGTATATTGGAATTTCTTGTTTTTACTAATGTTTTAAAGGGGATGTCTGGTAGATTGGTACTGATATTTTGTTATGAGGATATTTGTAGCAACCAGTGTCTTGTGATTTTTCAATTCATTGGTTTATTGTTTATCTGGGTTTATGATTTAAGGGCTTGAGGAAATGGTTTTGTTGATCTTTGCTGAATAACAAGTCAGATTGGACTGAGATTATTTGATTGATTGCAGTAAAATAAAAGTCATTTACCACCCTTTCAACACTAATGCAGAAATATTACACAAATGTAAACTTCATATTTTTTGCTTCAACACTAATGCAGAAATATTATTCTATCCCAACTTCATATTTATTGCTTCAACACTAATGCAGAAATATTACACAAATGTCTGCTTCACAAGGGCAATTGCAAACATCTGGACCTATGAATTAATCAAATGATGGACAAGAGCAAGAGCAACAACACCACACGTCAACTAATATGGCTGAATCAAATGTGGGTGCATCAATGGAGTCTCCTATGAATTTAGATACAACTCCAGATGAAACTCAAAACTCAATGGCAAGTGGATCTGACATTACTAAGAGAAAGCTTACTTCAGATGTGTGGAACCATTTCAGTCAAAAAATAATAGATGGAAAGATGAAAGCCATATGCAAGTATTGTTATTATGTTAGGTTCATTTATGTGCCTGCTCCCCATACTGGCAAAAATCTTGCTGATGTTTTACTTGAATGCTTGATGGATTGGAATCTTGATACGAAGTTATCCACTTTGACTGTTGATAATTGCTCCACAAATGATGCTATGATTGACCGTATGTTACATAAGATTTTACCTAGGTCACTTATTTTGGGTGGTCAACTGTTTCATATGCGTTGTTGCGCTCATATTTTGAACTTAATTGTGAAAGATGGTTTGTCCATAATCTCTAATGCTATTGAAAAGATTAGAGAAAGTGTGAGTTTTTGGACATCTACACCTAAAAGAGATGAGAAATTTATAGAGACATGTGGTCAAGTGGGCATTACATATGGTAGAAAAGTTGTTCTTGATTGCAAAACTAGGTGGAATTCTACATTTTTAATGCTTCAAGTTGCCATACAATATAAAAATGTGTTTGATCGATTGGCACAAAGGGAGAATCTGTATAAATCCTTGCCTACTGAAGATGAATGGGAGATGGCCAAAGAAATTTGCCTAAGGTTGCAATTGTTTTATGATGTTACAAAGTTATTTTCTGGTACTTTATATCCAACTGCAAATGTTTATTTTCCAAAAGTGTGTGCAATTAAATTGGCATTGATTAAGTGGGCTGACAGTTCTAATCTTGTCATACACCAAATGGCTACAAGCATGATGGCTAAATTTGACAAGTATTGGAGTGTGATCCATGGGGTGATGGCTGTAGGCACTGTGTTGGATCCCAGGTATAAAGTTGATTTGTTAGATTATTTTTTTTCCTAAAATTTATGGGGAGGAATCTGATAATGAAATTGAAAAGGTGAAATCTGTTTGTCAAGACATGGTAAGAGAGTATAGTATCAAAATCAAGGGTAAGGAGACTGTTTGTTCATCTTTAAGTTTAAGTCAAAATGAAGATGTGAGTGGGGTTACAAATGAAGAAGATTGGATGTCAGATCATTCAAAGCATATAAGTGCAAAAAAATCTGCCACAACAAGTCATAAGTCAGAATTTGACCGATATTTGGAAGAATCAGTGTTGCCTTGTTCAGGTGAGACATTTGACATCTTGAATTGGTGGAATGCTAATGGATTAAAATATCCAATTATGCAAATGATTGCAAGAGATTTTCTCGCAATTCCCATCTCAACTGTTGCTTCAGAGTCTTCTTTTAGCACTGGTGGTCGTTTTCTTACTCCCCATCGTAGCAGATTACGTCCTGATACTTTAGAAGCATTGATGTGTGTCCAAGATTGGTTATGGACTGATTTGAAAGGTAACAAAATTTATTACTTTTAATTTATCTATCTATATTGGTACATTATTATAAATTTTTTACTTAACTTATTTTTCTTTTTCAGGTTCTTCAAAATTAGAAGCTCATGACTTGGAATATATTACGGTATTGGAAGATATGGATGCTGACATTGTTGAAGAATCCAACTTTGTTTCAAATGGATCTTAGTTTTTGTAACTTTTATTTTTGGAGAACAAATGTATTTGATTACCTTGACATTAATTTTTGTATTTGGATAATGTTTGCGTAGTTTCGTAATGTCTATTTGTATGAACATGGTTATTTTAATTTAAATTACGCATATTTTAGTAATTTTTCAAGCAAAAAGAGCATTTTTTTCTAGAGAAAATAATCCGCGGATATCCGCAAACCCGCGAATATCCGCGAAATCCGCTGGATACCCGCCCGCAAAATACCCGCGCGGGTAACGGGCGGGGACGGGCACGGATTTCTCCCCGCGGGGGCGGGCGCGGGGGAAGTGCTACCCGTGCCCGCCCCGCCCCGTTGCCATCCCTAGCGTTGGTCATTGTTTCCTGCGGGGCAATGACGTTGAGTCTGATCAACTCGTGTTTATGGTGATGGGGTTTCCGGAAATCTAGATTGAATATTAGTCGAGATATATGGAAGTGCCATGCATGCGTTTAGAGAATAACGTTGATTGTGGGGTACGAAGCCCTCGTGTGTTTATTGCTGTTAGTACATGATTGTATGTATTGTACTATGTGATGCATGATGATTTGAGTGAGCTGTATTATATGAATCTGCTGTTTGGATTGGGCATATAGTTGTCGTTCTTGGATTCATATATTGGTTTCTCACCCTTGCATGTTTTCTGGACTGGTTTGTCCTTTTGGTATATATATATTATATCCTGTTTACAGATGGAGCCGATGCCATACGCGCCCTAGTTTTTGATCGGAGGACAGACCCAGCTGCGTGGGTTATTCACCCTGGGGTGAGAGCGCAGCGTACACGGGACCAGTTTGCACCGTGAGCGGGACGACGGAGACGGGACCTCGCAAGAATACCCACACTGCGGAGACCGTCCAGGTACTTCTACCTCCCATTGGGATGATGTTGCAGGCCCTTATGCAGCAGGGATTGATCGAGCATCACGCCCAAGCTGCACAGTCCCCGCAGCAGCAGCCACCACAGACACCTCCCCCGCCTTTTGTTTTGATAGCGGGCGAGCATGTAGTAGAAGATGTGGAGGAAGAGGAGGAGGAGGAGGAAGATCCTGAGGAGGATCCTCAGGAGGACCCGGAGTATCATCCTTTGGATGCTCCCGAGCCTCATCCACAGGAGAACGGGAACGTAGGTTCCCAGGGTTCTTCTCCTGGTTCTAGCATTGGACCTTCCTCTGGAGGATTGTCCAATGGCTTCCATTAGTTGGACTAGCTTAGGGTGTAGACTTTTCTTTTGAGGCAGCGGTTTTTGGGTAGTCTGTTAACGGCTACTGATGGCCATGAGTTTTAGAGATATGGTTCCAGACTGTCGCTGCCTAGTTTATAGCTTTTTAGAAGTTCATCCTTTATAGTTTCTTTTGTAAAGGTACATGCTGTCCATAGCTTTAGTTGATGGTGTGTATATATAGTCATATATGAGTACTTTGTTTATTATTCTGGGTTGTTTTTCTTTATGGGTATTAAACAAGAAAAAATTTTATCATGATTTTCAGGACTTAATAAAATATATATTAAATGAACCGTTTTCTAAAAGTAAAACCAGCAAGTTTTATTTATCGTTTAATGTGTGTTTTGGGTTACAAACAATGACATCGGTTTGAGGGTGTCACAGTCAATGGCTAGATTCTCCATATTTGGTGCCGCCATGGTGGCTCAACGTGTGACTCACAAACCCTATGTAGACTTCTCAGAACGAGAGATACTTCTCACAGGGAGAGAATTATGCTTTCTTTACACACAAACTGATTTTAGAATAGTTTTTTTCTAAAATGAAGTATCTCATATGACATTTTTTGAAACTCAAACATATGTCCTTCCATTGGAGCACGATATATTACGGTGAGGGATTTTCAAAATGGAGAAATCCATGAACACCAAAGATTGAAAAGAATAAGAGACTGAGGACATGCAAACAACGTCCGATGCAGATGGATTGGCGCCTGACGTCGTACTACTTGATAGCAACGTTTTTCGGGCAAGAACGAGTGTCCAACACTGGGACTTGGGGGTCTGGCGCAGAGCTTTGACCAGATGTTAGTAGACTCTCATAATGGTGCTCAGCCCTCTCTTCGCTTTCTTCTTCTTCGTCCTAGGCTTCTTCTCTGTCGCTTCTGTCACCGCTTTTTCTCCGCTAGCTTCTTCTCTGCCTTCGCCATTTTCAGATTCGGTTTTATTTGTTTGTGCCAATAGAATTTGAATGTGGATTTGTCTTCTCAGATCTGTATTCAAGATCTAGTTTGTGGCAGTTTGTTTTCTTTTCTTCCAAGATCTGGTTTGGTACTTGCTCTGTTTGAGGTTGTGTTCTTCTCAACGGTGATTCCATGACAATGATAAAAGGAGAATTTCAACAACAATCACCAATGTGGTAATAGCGTTGTTTTGGTTATGCTTGGCTTACTGTAGCCTTTGGCCTGAAATCTTTCAGTCAGTCTTATTTTCTTGCTGTGCTTTTCTACTGCCGCTTCTCTATTGGAGAAATAGTCAATTTAGATGATCTTGTTGGCTGACGAGTATCATAAACTGCATCTCCCTTCTATTTCTCAAAAGCTTCTTGTTGCATTTGGTTTATGCTTGGAGTTTGGAAATTGATGGAGTTTCGTTGTTGTTGCTGATTGAGCTTGATTTTGATATTCAAAAGATGTTTGTGCTTTGTTATCTTTGAAGCCATGGTCAAGTTCTTCTGGATTATTGAAGTTATGATTCCATGGATATTTTTTTTGTAAAGACTGTTTTGCTGCCTAAGATGGCTTTGATGTAAGCTTCGGTGCATGGTGGTTATGCATAGATGTGAGCTTCTATCATGGATGATTAAGCATTGATATTTTTTTGTTTTTTTTTTTTTTGTTTCTATCTTGAATGGTTAAGTCTCATATTTAACTTCTGCTCTTGATGGTTAAACTTCGTGTCTTAATTGACTTCGGTGATTTAGCTTCTGCCTTTTTATGGTGGTGCAACAAACTTTGTGAGTTTTGTTGGTCTGCTTTTCTTATTATTGGTCAATGTATTTTTGGCATTAATCATTGTATTTTTTCTTTTCGGTACATGTTTGTATTGCTCATCCGAAGCTGGAAGTGCTACATACCAACTTTTAGCATGGGGGGCTTAAGACTAACGTTGTGGTATAAGTTAAAGAGTTTTGTCATATTTTTCTATAAGATTCTCTTACTAATCCTTTTAATATTAAATATTAAATAGAGAAAATATTAAATGAAAAGTAAATACACCTAATATTTAAAAATACAAAATGTTTAATAAGCTCTTTATGTAGTATAAATAAGAAGGATTAATAAGATTTTTTTTGAAGGATTTGAAATTATTCATAAGTTAAACAAGCCATGAAAATTCAGTTACGTGGCATCATAAAATGACAATCAAAGTTGAAAGGCCATTCGAGTCTATATATGGTCATATTTTTGCCAAATCCCCTGTGGACGGTGTTGGATATTTCTTGAATTTGAACGTACCCTTTGTTTTTACGATTAAATTCATAAATTTATGTAAATATCTTTAGGGGCAACGTCTTAAGTCACCTAAAGAATTTCATCATTGATAGCCAATTCTATAGTCCTCCAATTTTTTTTTTTTTTGAGCAATTACAGTCCTCCAACTAAGAGATTAAGATTAGTGCTCTAATAATTTAGATTGTTGATTAAATAATTAAAAAAATTTAAAATTTTAAAATAAAGAAATTAATTATTAAAAACATGTGGAAGTTTAATCCTCTACAAAATTATGGAAGACCATAAACTTTGTCACCATTAATCCCATTCATCTGCCATCCTCATGGTGAGACTGAGAGGGACGTAATTGGGGCATAAATATTATATGGACCTTCACGCAAATTTCTTTTTTAACGGCTCATATTCTTATTTTACATAAGTTGAAATCATGACTGACTGTTGAACTTTTTTTTTTTTTTTGATTTGAAAACCACTTAATTACGATGTTTGATTTTTAAGTAGGCTTATTTGGATGTCTTCATAGTTTCGATCCTTTGAAGTTTGGATCGGCTATGAGATTAATTTCCGATTCGATATTGATGAATATCTAATTTTTTATATACGAGATTGGACTGTCTCCTAAATAAGTGATTCCAGAAATCGAACTTATATCTTTTTATTTGAAAAAGAGTCATATTATCGACTGTCCTTACTCTTCACCTTTTAACTAATAGATCTTAACCCTTATGTTTTTTTAACGGAGAAAAAGGACTCTAGAATCCGTCAAACTTTTATGACTTTGGAGCGATGTGGGACGAAGGAGAAGGCTTTGCCCACGTACGCCTTTCCCATACCACAATCGGTACACCGCCACCTTTATTTCACGAGAAATTTTAAAACAAATATCCAAAATAATATCATTATTATGATATATTTTATAACCCTTTAATTTTAATTAAATAAAAATTATTTTTGAATTTAATTGATATATATTATTAGGATAAAAAAAATTTATACTGTTAATAAGTTATTACATTATTATAAATAGAGTTTAATTGTTATATATTATCAGTATAAAATTTTTATACTGATAACCAATCAGAAATCATGGTGTGTATGACTTTTACGGTAGTTGAGAGAAGAGTCAAACACTTTATCTTATGTGACAATTTCTGATTGATTGTCTGTGTAAAAAATCTTTATACTGACAATGTATACCAATTAAATCCTTATAAATATTCAAATGTTATCGTAATTATTTTAAATATTATATATAGGATGATTTGTGATTTATTGACAAATAATATATCAAAATTAAACCCTTTATTTTTAATAATAACATTTATAATTAAATATTAAGAGAGAATATTCTTCTAAAACAAGATAAAATCTAAAATAAAAAATTAAGGGTGCATCCACCCTTATATTATTAATGTGTTAAGGTTATAATGCATTAGGAATCTATACATCCTCCTTTTAGATTACAATTAAGGCATGAGTATGTGATAACTAAATTATACACAATCATCTCATTAAATATATTTGATTCTTATAATAATTATTTTAAAAATTTAATATATATAATATAATATGATATAATATAATATAATATGATTGGTGTGTCGTTTTTACTTTTTAAAGTAGATATATCATTTCCACATATGAGTACGAGAATCCCTTGCATCTCGATTTTGGTTGGGTTGTACAAGTAAAGTAATAAAGAGTTACAATTATAAATTTTAGTGTAAAATAATAATAAATAAATATCCTGTCCTTTATTATAACCACACAACACTAACATATAAGCAACACACCTCACTCAGCTCTTCATTCAGTCATCCACCTTCCTCTGTGCCACAAAGGCCTACAGCTTTTGCTCCTTCACTTTTCTTCTCCTCTCCTCTGCACCTTCTCTCTCTCTCTCTCTCTCTCTCTCTATATATATATATATATATATATATATATATATATCACATTCTCCCTTTTAAGGTACGCCCTAGTTTCTTTTCCCTGCACTTTTCATCTCTATCTTTTCTGGTATGTGCTATCTTAATCAAAACTACATGGCTCTTCATTCATGTCTTCACTGTTATGTTCATTACCTGTGATTTTGTCATTTCCTTCATTATTTTTCTTTAGAATTTGGTTTTGGTGTTGTTAATTGTGGACCCTTTATTGTAAAAAGCTCGTATTTGATTTTGAAGTTATATATCTTTCCATCAGTTAAATAGATAAATCATTGGCTTGTTACTTTTCATTCTAGAATTTTCACAAATTGATAAATTTTTTTTTTTTCAGAATGAATTTTTTGTGTTGGTTTGAGGGGCAACCACTTAGTGTCATGAACTATCTTTCCTAAAAGTTTAAGCCTTAGCCCTTAGGTGATTGCAAATGAGTAGTTTTATATATCTATATCTAATACAAAGTTATAAGAAATCATTTTACAACCACAATGGTATTTAGTTATTCAATGTTTCTTTCCTGCTATGCTAATCACTGAACTCGTAATCTTTAAGAGCCCATATTTTGGATTCTCTTGTTGATGCAGATGGCATCATCATCCGCATGTCTTGTTGGGAATGCTTTATCTACAAACAGTAATAAAATAAATTTTGGCAAGGACTTCAATGGAAGACATCTCTTCTCATCTTGGAGACTTTCATCATTGAATAAGGAATCTAATTCAAAATCAGTATTCATAAAGGCATCCTTGGACCAAAGGCAGCATGAAGGGAGAAGGGGGTTTGTCAAATTGTTGCTTGGAAATGTGGGAGTTAGCTTACCTGCAATATTGGGAAGTGGCAGCAAAGCATATGCTGATGAACAAGGGGTTTCCTCCTCCAGGATGTCTTATTCCAGGTTTCTAGAATATTTGGACAAGGATAGAGTTCAAAGAGTGGATCTGTATGAGAATGGAACCATAGCTATTGTTGAGGCTGTTTCTCCTGAGTTAGGTAATAGGGTGCAGCGTGTGAGAGTTCAACTTCCTGGACTTAACCAAGAGCTCCTTCAGAAATTCAGGGCAAAAAACATTGACTTTGCAGCTCATAATGCCCAAGAAGACTCAGGTTCTCTTCTATTTAACCTGATTGGGAATCTGGCTTTCCCTCTAATCTTGATTGGAGGATTGTTCCTTCTCTCAAGACGATCCGGAGGGATGGGAGGTCCTGGTGGGCCTGGCTTTCCTCTTGCTTTCGGTCAGTCTAAAGCCAAGTTTCAAATGGAACCAAATACTGGAGTGACATTTGATGATGTTGCTGGGGTGGATGAAGCCAAGCAGGATTTCATGGAGGTGGTAGAGTTTCTGAAGAAGCCTGAAAGGTTCACTGCTATCGGGGCTCGCATACCAAAAGGAGTTCTTCTTGTTGGTCCTCCAGGAACGGGGAAGACACTGTTAGCCAAGGCCATTGCTGGTGAAGCTGGTGTTCCATTTTTCTCAATCTCGGGCTCTGAGTTTGTTGAGATGTTTGTTGGTGTTGGTGCTTCTCGAGTCCGTGATTTGTTCAAGAAGGCCAAAGAGAATGCCCCATGCATTGTGTTTGTTGATGAAATTGATGCTGTTGGAAGACAAAGAGGGACCGGAATTGGTGGAGGGAATGATGAAAGAGAACAGACCCTCAACCAACTTTTGACAGAAATGGATGGGTTTGAAGGTAATACTGGTATCATCGTGGTTGCAGCAACTAACAGGGCTGACATTCTTGACTCTGCCTTATTGAGACCGGGCCGGTTTGACAGACAGGTATAGTTATACTTATATTATGAATGCCTAATGCTTTTATTGATAGTAAATTGCTGAACATAATGCATTTGCAGGTAACAGTTGATGTTCCAGATGTAAGGGGAAGGACTGAAATCCTTAAGGTTCATGGTAGCAATAAAAAGTTTGATGCTGATGTTTCTCTTGATGTAATTGCAATGAGAACACCTGGTTTTAGTGGAGCTGATCTTGCAAATCTTCTGAATGAAGCTGCTATATTAGCTGGTAGGCGTGGAAAGACAGCAATCTCATCTAAAGAGGTTGATGATTCTATTGATAGGATTGTGGCTGGAATGGAAGGAACAGTGATGACCGATGGGAAGAGCAAAAGTTTAGTGGCATATCATGAAGTTGGGCATGCCGTTTGTGGGTAAGAAATTAGGCTGTCTGTTTGTCTGTCAAGTATTGGGAAGATTGCAATGGAAGCAAGGTGGTGTTGTCTTCGTGACTTCATATTGCATAACACACACTTATATATGAGTTTAAGCCAGAAGGATTCAATGTTAACATTTAGAAGATGTTTTAGTAAACAATTCCCAAAAAGTTGTTCTGAAACATATATTTATACTTGCTTGCAGAACTTTGACTCCTGGTCATGACGCTGTACAAAAGGTAACACTAGTTCCTCGTGGCCAAGCTCGGGGTCTTACGTGGTTCATTCCTTCTGACGACCCAACTCTGATCTCCAAACAACAACTCTTTGCCAGAATTGTTGGAGGACTAGGTGGTAGAGCTGCAGAGGAAATTATTTTTGGTGAGCCTGAGGTTACAACTGGAGCAGCTGGTGATTTGCAGCAAATCACTGGTTTGGCAAAACAGGTACTTGTTCATTGACATTATATACTTTTGTACCATATTATATTTCCCTCCTCCTTTTTTCTCTTGTTTTTGTGGGGGTGGAAGATGCTAATATTTTATAGCCCAATTAATTGGGAATATAATCTCAATTTAGGAATATTTTGTCAGAAAAATCAAAGGAATGTTGTTAGCTTTAATTAATTGGTGAGACTTGTGAAAAGATCACATCATATGATTTCTTGAATTGCTGAAGCTAAATTTTTTTGGCTTTAATTGAACGAATGGTGTTTTTGCATGTCAAAGGGATGAACTTTTAATTTTCCTTATAAAATCAAAATCTTCTGATTTTCCTTCCCTATCCTCCTATGCTGCTTCAATAAATATAAATGATACTCTTGCAGATGGTAACCACATTTGGAATGTCTGATATTGGTCCTTGGTCACTAATGGATACATCAGCACAAGGTGGGGATGTTATCATGAGAATGATGGCAAGGAACTCAATGTCAGAAAAGCTTGCAGAAGACATTGATGGTGCTGTAAAGAGGCTCTCAGATGAAGCATATGAAATTGCATTGAGCCATATAAGGAACAACCGTGAGGCAATTGATAAGATTGTGGAAATCCTTGTGGAGAAAGAGACATTGACTGGAGATGAATTCCGTGCTCTACTGTCTGAGTTTGTTGAAATTCCAGGGGAAAATCAAGTCCGTCCTTCAACTCCGGTGCCAACCAGTGTTTGAATAATCCATATGTAATATCTGCAATATGCATATCTCAGAATACCCTTTAAAGTATGTTTCACATTTGTGAATGACAAAAGCTCCTAGCTTACTTCTTTAATTTTGTGTATAGTATGTATCAAAGAACAAATGTTTTGAGTGTAAAAGTTCATAGTTTTTTTTACACCTATAATACAGTGTACCTTTCTGAACAGTAACAAATGATTTATTCCTAGTGTATCATTGTAACTGGTGATATGCAATGTCTAGTTTGAGTGCAAATTCCTTGTATTTGTGAGTCCTGTTCTGTTTAGCACCCACCAATGTAAAGGATGATAAATATGGTCGGATACCCATTTTTTGGAGGATGGGTTTTGGTAGCAAGATGGTATTTCAAGTGTTTAAGGAGCAGCAGGAATGGACTTGTCTTGATAGTAGCAATGGCGAAGAGGAACTGATGGAATCAGAGTTTGCTTATTATAAGTAATTAATTGAATGGTTTCATAGAGTGGGCTATTATTAAAGTCAAATAATTCCTATAACATAGATTGATTCAATTGCATTTGCAGCTTTACCTTCTCTTCGCCTACCATTTTTTTCAAAAATCTATCTCTCACTTCGGAAGGGATACACGAAGGTCATAGGTTCCAGCCATGTATTCAGCTTCTTGCAAATTTAAGGTAAAACTGCTTATTATAGACCCACATAATAGGTCATACCCTTCCCTGGACCTGCGCATTACGGGAGTTTTATGGCACCAGGTTGCCCTTTAATCTCTCAGTTCTTCAGCATTACCTTCCAAACCTAGTTACTTCCCGATGGAAAAGAACAATTTGCCCCCTTGTGTTCCAAATGGCACATAAAAGAAGTATTTGACAGCTTCATATTGAGATATGGGCAAACCCCATTTATTCTCAAATCTTCTCCTAGCATGTATACCCACAAACTCTATTCCTTTGGGACAACAACTCCATTCTTTGACCACAATAGTTATCTTGTTCTCACATTAACCCTACATATCGAGTAACGAATTTGTTGTATCGTGTATTACGTATCGAGTTCACATTAAAGAAAATCTAGTAATAATAATTTAAAAAGTGACGAACCGCATACCAAATGACTTGTGTACCGCATACCCGTCTACTATATGCTTAAAGTTGTCTACTATAGACCCACACAATTGGTCTAGCTCTTCCTTGGACCCTGCCCATTGCGGGAGCTTTATAGCACCAGGTTGTCATTTAATCTCTCACTTCTCCACCAATACCTTCCAAACCTAGTTACAAGATGGGATTTTTTTTTTTTATGGAAAAGACAATTTCCCCTTGTGTTTGATGGAATGTCAAGGAGGAACATCATGTCTTGTAAGATGAAGATCAAGGTCTTTCTTGAAATGGGCAATTCTGAGAATGCCAAGAAGCTGTTTGATGGGTTTCTTGCCGGACGAGTATTATTGGGTAGTGTGCTCAAGGGGTGTGCATATTTGAGAGCTTTGTTTGCAGGGCAATAGGTTCATGCTTATGTTATGAAGTGTGGGATTAAGATTAACTTGGTTGTTGGATGCTCTTTAGCTCATATGTATATGAAAGCTGGAAGGTTGGATGATGGGGTGCAAGTTATCAAATTCGTGCTGAATTGTAATGTGGTTGCTTGGAATACACTCACGGCTGGAAAAACTCAATGGGTTCTTTGAAGGAGTTCTGGATCAATACTGAATGATGAAAATGGCAGGTTTTAGACCATATAAGATTACTTTTGTGAGTATGATCAGTTCATGTTTGAAGCAATCAAAGCAGGAGCTAGTGCTGTGGTTGACAAGGTTGGTTCATCAGGTTAGTATGTACTCTAGATGTGGATGTTTGCAAGACACTGTCAAAGCTTTTGCAAAGAGTGAGATATTGTATTAAGGAGCTCAATGATTGCTGCTTACAGGTTTCATGGGCAAGAAGAAGAAGCCATCAAGCTCTTCAATAAGATGGAACAGGAAAAGTTGCATGGGAAATGATGCTACATTCTTGAGCTTGCTATATGCATGTAGTCATTGTGGACAGAAGGACAAAGAACTTGATTTCTTTGAGTTGATGGTAGAAAAGTATGGACTCAAGGCTAGACTAGAACACTATAATTGTGTGATTGACCAACTAGGCAGGTCTTGTTACTTGGAGGAGGTAGAGGCTATGATACAATCCATGCCTGTAATTACAGATGCAATTATATGGAAAATGTTATTAATCTGCATGTAAAATCCACAAGAATGCAAAAATGGCAAGAAAGGTTGCTGAAGAAGTTCTTAAGATCGATCCTCAAGACTCAGCTTCGTATGTTCTACTTGCCAACATTCATGCTTTAGCTAAGAGGTGGCAGGATGTTTCTGAGTTGAGGAAAGCCATGAGAAACAAGATGGTGAAGAAAGAACCAGGCATAAGTCGGGTCAAAGTGAAAAATCAGGTTCACCAGTTCTGTATGGGTGATGAATCCCACCCAAAATCTGTGGAGATTAATCTGTATGTAGAAGAACTAACTTCAAAAATGAAGATGCGGGGCTATGATGAGAAAGAATACAACTTGGCACACCACAGTGAAAAATTGGCTTTTGCTTTTGCTTTAATGAGCACCACAAAAGGAGTCCCAATAAGGGTGATGAAGAACTTGTGGGTTTGTAAACTTTGCAGTGACTTGCCATGTTGCCATCAAGTACATATCACAGATTAAAAGTTTGGAAACTACTGAGAGAGACACTAGCAGGATTCACCATCTCAAAAGTGGTAATATTCTTGTGGAGATTGTTGGTAATAGTTATTCCTTGATCTTCATTTCAGATGTTGTTCATGATACAGTTAAGAGGGACTAAAGATTAAGTTCTTGCTATGGCTCTTTAGTCAATCAATTTCCTTCTCGTTTATCACAACCTTTCTACAATAATAGTTAGGCTTTCATATCATAATTTCCAAATTCATAAACGAGACTTCAAATTACAAAGGGAATTCTTTATAATCAAATTTTATTGAAGGATCTTAATTAGTGGTTTTAAATTGATTTTGACTACTATATTAGTTATTGTTAGTTATCAATTGCAGTTACCTGAACTGCATTGATGGCTAAATTATTATTATTATTTTTAAACCAACTCAGTGTAATTTCTTGTTAGTCAATAAATTTGATTGAGGCTTGGTTGGAGCTATTTCCATCACCTCCCTCAAGATGGCATGTGGCAGTGGATCCATGGCTTTTGTTCACATGGCTTCTGAAATTGAAGGGAGATTGAGATGAGCCTCTCACATTATTGCATTGCAACAAAGATCATGAAGAATAGTAGGTTTGACTCCCACAATTACTCTTCATGCCAGGCCATAAGATTGGTCGGATTTAACCAAAACAGTTGTGTTATTTGAACATCAAGTTTTGAACATCGTATATGACATCGTATATATTTATCTTTATCTTTCACTTGTACTTTTTATCTTCTTTGTATACACGCAATTCAAAAATACATCAAAAAACAAAGACAATATATTGTTGTCCCATTTTATTGTCCAAAAAACAATTCTCTAACAAAAAAAATCTAAATCTAAAGGCTGACAACTTAACAATCAGGTTTGAATGCAAGGATGAAGGTGTTCTGTAATGCAATGTCAGAACATATAATTACTTAGCCATTTAGGTTAGTTTAAGTTTTCCTGTCACGTTACTAAGAATTTTTTGGCAAAATTAATCTTTTCCTCCGCTAACTTAATTATTTTGTGCAAGTTGGTCTTATAACTTATATTTGTGTCAAGTTAGTCCTTTAACTTTGTAAAGATTAACAACTTAAAGATTAACAACATTAGCCTAACCATAAAAAACGTTATAACAACATAAAAAAAACCATTAAAACTCAATAAAAAATATTTTCTCCTCTCTTCTCTCCCTTCCTTCTTCTTCCTAAACTCTAAACTCCATTAATGGCTTCCTTCAACCTTCAAGCCCAATGGATTCCTCTAAATTTGGAGCAAAGCACGACGACGCATGGTCTAGGCAATGGGTTTGGATGAAGTTCGGAAGGTGGTGGCAGCCTAGGATGAGTGGGTAGTGGCACGGTTCTTGGTTGCGTCCCGTGTTGGACGTGAAATGCTAGTTCAACTACAGTCACCGGAATAAATGATGGAAGTCGCTGGAAAAATGGTTGAAGGAAGAAAGAGAAGAGAGAATAAATAATTTGCCATTGAGTTTTAACATATTTTTTGAAAGTGTTGTATGATTTGTGACTGTTGGACTATCGTTTTTAATGTATACAAAGTTAAAGAAGTAACTTGACACAAACAAAAATTAGCTGACTAATTTAAATAAAACAATTAAGTTAAAGGAAGAAAAGACAAACTTATTGCTATAGTAAGATTAGAAAATATCTACCCTCTTAAAGCATATAATGTGCAAGGCAAATTTAAAATTAAATAAGAATATATCATGATCAGAAAAAACCAATACAAAAAGAGTTGCGTCCACATATTAGCCATTGCTATATCAAATTTGACGATTGGGTATGAGAAAGGTGTTTTGAACATCTTGAAAGGGACACCATACAGTAATTCTTTTATGTTTTGATGTATTTTTGAAAAATATATATACAAAATGTATGTTTGATTCTTCCTTTGTGATAAGGAAATCATGTTAGGAATATCAATTTTGTAAATTTTTATATAAGTAACGTGAAAGCTATAGCAGAATAGCTTATATAAAATCACTTTCACGTCCAACCAAAAACCACACCAAACACACTAAAAGAAAATAAATAATAGGTGAAAGTTAAAAATAAATATATATGATGTCTTATACGATATCCAAAATTTGATGTTTAAACATCAGAACTCATTTTTTAAATAGTTGTACTCTCTTCAATAGTATGGATTTTGACTGACTGACAAAGAGGTGGCAAGACTTTCATTTTTACCGTAATGGGGTCAGATAATTTGTCTAATTATTTTAAGAAGTATTATAATTTTATAAGAAAATATTTGTTGACTTCTCAATAAATGAATAGTTTTCACTAGTTTAATTTATTTAACAATCACATTAAATTATAACCGGCTCAGATGGAATTCTGTCAAATATTATCACAATATAAGATTTGATTAATTAATTAATGAAGAGTAGGGCCGGTTTAAGAATAAGGCTAGACAAGCTTTTCTTTTAGGTCTCCAACCCACCCCTCACAGCCCCTACATAGTCCAATTAAACTGAAGGATGATATGTTAATAAGTATCTATCCTTCTTTGTTAAAAAAAAGTATCTATCCATCTAAAAATTTCTTTGTGGGCAAATAAACTGTTCTCCTCTCATCTTATTGCATGAATATTTTTTAGTTAAACATTATTTAATATATACAGTCAATTCAATATTAACAGTATGTAACGTTATGAAGTTAAAATTAAAAACAAAAGTGCTAAGGAGTACTAAACGAATTTTGTACCGAATACTTACTAATATATTTATTAGTTGATGGTTTTTCATTTTCCTATTTATACGGCTTATCTATGTCTTGATTCATTAAGTTTGAATTCGTCAAATTTCGTTTTGAAATTTATCGTCCTCAATAGCAATGCTCAATTAAAAATACACCATTTTATTCTATAAAAAAACTTTAAGCACATTGACTAATGGATAAAATGTTTAAGTGATGAACACAAAAAAATGTTTAAGTGATGATGTTAGATAATGTCTATCATTTAAGATAATTATTTTTTGATTTATTTCAAAAACAAATTCAGTGAATTAAAGTCACATATGGCAAAAGATAAATTCCGTATTATTTTAAGAGTAACTTTATCTTGTTTAGATGGTCCAATCAAATGATGAGAATCCTTTGACTTAATCCATTAACATGGTCCATCTAATTGAGGTTGTGCATTCTGGTTGGGTAGGATAACTTTTATCGTAAAATTATTGGAGATATCGGAGAAAGAACCATCACAAAAATATGAAAAAATAAATTATAAATTATCTAATAAAATACACACTTTTTCTATCATTTGAAAAATTACAAGTGTCATCGTTTTTATTTTTAAACTATTGGGAAGTTTCAAAATAAAAATACACGACAATTAAAATGGCAAACTTGTAAAAAAGAAAAGAAAAGAAAAGAAAAGAAAAGAACTAACAAAAGTACGAAAGATTGGAATGTTGAAAATTAGTAGAAAGGAAGTTGGCTTTCCCAAATACGAACGTCACCATAGACTCTAGTACGATTGAAATGTTTAAGAATTGATTGAAAAATATGTGTAATCTGAGATTTTTTTTTATTTTAATATTTTTGCCGCCATAGACTCTAGTATGATCTGAATATGATCGCTCCTCTGTAGGTAAGGCGGATGTTGCACATGATTAGATACCATAATTTTTTTTTGGACATAATTAGATACCATATTTAAACAGTATCAATCAATAGTCAATAGTTATTATATTATATTATATTATATAAATATAAATATAATAATTACATAGATTCTGTGTGTATTATTAAATGCTGAGCACGTGTCCTCTGAATTATTCTTTTTTTATAAATTGGAATTGATATTTGATATTGATATTGATAATTAACTACTATAAATTAGTCGTCGAGATTAGCATAAGACAGCAGTAGTTTTTTTAATGGTCGTACCTTCATAAAGTAGCTAGAAATATTTAACTAATTTGGATATACATTTTTTAATTTACAAAAATGATTGTAGTGGTAAGTAACAAGGACAAAGAATGGTAGTTGTGACATCGATCGTAGACTTAAAGATAATCGACGCCAACTATAATACCATATATCTGAGATATGCGAATGATAGAGATAGTGATGAATTACTTCTTTTTGAGTGTTGTTTTAATGGAAAAAATTTAGTCAATTATAAGTGATGTTTTTGTATATATATATTTTTTATCTATACCTTTATATATTAAATATTTAACCATTAAAGCTTATTTGATATTCTTAATTCCCGTGTCTTGCACAAAATAACACTTAAAAAGAAAGGAAAGTAATACTTACATTTTTTTTTGACGGAAATACTTACATTTTTTTAAAGTCACTATACTAATTCTTTATATTAAATTAGATAAGGCAAGAAGAAATGACCACGAAGATGGATAATTCAAATTGAATACTTTTAATCATTATTATAATAATTATTATGATTCATATCATAAATGGGACAAAGATCACCCTCCGTGAGGAAGCAAAATTCAAATCGAAAACTTTTAACTATTATTATTATTATTATTATTATTATTATTATTATTATTATTATTATTATTATTATTATGGTTCATATTATAAACAGTACTAATTAAAAATTCTTTTATTTAAACATCTAGAATTGATATTTAAGAATAAATTTTTTCTTTATCTATTTTATTTTAAAATACAGAATACCTCATATTCATCATAATGACATTAGCATATATTATGTATATGAAATGAAATATCTCAACTATTGACAAAAAATAAACATTTTCCAAATATATAATAACTTAAGTAGGAAACAGCTTGTTCCAACTTTCTCAATTCTAGTTCAACATGGTAGGGTATGAACTAAAAGAAATAAATAAAACCATTGAAAGAAAAACACATTAACAAACAAAACAAACTGATTTTAATTGGTATGTATTTTTTTTGGTTTGAAACTGGTATTCAGAAATTAGATAAGATTGTAACTGATTCCAGTTTGGTTGGAAAGCGTGGTTATACGAGATAAAACTATCTCAACACCTATATCTTTTATTTATAAGATTTGAACTTGATATCTTACTTATCAGTTGGACTAACCTATATTGATAATTTAATTGATATGAATAGATAATCTAAAATTTTTTATATCACCAACCAATTATAAATTGTTTTAACATAAAAAATATTCACTTTTATCCTAATTATTTATACTAGTTTAATTGTTATATACTGACGATGTAAAGTTCTTTTACACATATATCCAATCATAAATTATCATATCAGTCAAAATGTTTAACTTTTATTCTAATTATATCAAAAGTCATTCATATCATAATTGATGATTGATTGATAGAATAAAAAACTTTATATCATGATAATTAAACTTTGGTGCTTTTTTCAGTACCGTAATAATTTTGAAGTAAAAATTACCTTATTCAATCAAAATGATTCATTTCAATTAAATAAATCATACTAATGAATCAAATCAAATAATCCTTATCATTTAATTAACAAAATTACCATTCAGATACAAAGAATTCACCATAAACTTTTACTTGTATTGATTTATGATACGAAAAACTTTTGGGTACAAT
This sequence comes from Ammopiptanthus mongolicus, assembly GCA_039655645.1. Classification (NCBI taxonomy): domain Eukaryota; kingdom Viridiplantae; phylum Streptophyta; class Magnoliopsida; order Fabales; family Fabaceae; genus Ammopiptanthus; species Ammopiptanthus mongolicus. Next base: position 55,555,415 of record CM077350.1, on the reverse strand, counting down.
GTATCCATTAAATTAAAAAAAATTCAACAAATTAATCTCTGGGTCCCACTCCATCCCTCTTCCTCTCTCTTCCACCACCTCTACCTACATTCTCTCTCTAGTAGGATTGTACATTGTAGCTCTCTGCTCTGCTCTGCTCTGCTCTGCATCTCTCTCTATCTGTCAGAGATTGTTTTGTCTTGTAGCCCTTACAAGTGCCAAGAGGGTGCTGCAGTGTAACCGCAATACAGCAAGATGCAAGAGAAGAAGCTAACATGCTAAGCACAAAACAAGGATACCGTACGTGCTTTGCTTCTGTTACAGTCTTTGTTTCCTATCAAAATTCTTACATGGGTTATGTCCATCTCTTCATTTGCATGCTTGGATATGTTAAACCTGAGATGGGTTTTTGTTTTTGATTCTCTGCCTTAGAAAAAAAAAACACTCCTTTCTCAGTGACCATAGTGGAAGAAGGTGAGGCTTGCTTCAACTTCAACTAGCAGCTACAACAAACAAGGTTCTTTTATTATTATTATTATTATTATTATTATTTCAAATAAGTGGGGTTTGGTTTCTTGTATCAAATTTGCATTTTTGGGTTTGAAATGCGAGATTTTTGTATGGTACTTTGCAGTTCAAACTAGTTCTCAATTTTAATTGAAGTTCTATTATTCTTATTAATGCAGGCTTGGCAAATCTTGAACCTTTTTATTCCGGTTATCCAAGTTTTTGAATAATCTAAGGCTGGATCGGTGTAAGGGTATAGTTTTTTGTTGATTTTTGAAATTGGGTTGGTCAATTTTTTACCACTCTGTGAAATCTTCGATTTTGCTTTTATTTCCAGATTTTATCTGTTATTTTGGATCCGTGGTTGGAATAGTCATGGATTTGGAGTGAGTTCAAATTGTTTTGTTGCCGACATTTCGTGTGTAACTGAGGAAAAGGGATATAAGATTGCATAGCTATTATTGGTTGGAAGTTATTGAGCTGAGCTCAAAATGGCCTCAAGAGTGCAGACTGATGAAGACGATGATAACAAAGGTAGTATGTGGGATTTGGATCAGAAGCTTGACCAGCCTATGGATGAAGAGGCAGGAAGGATCAGAAATATGTACAGAGAGAAAGTATGATGCAACATTCCAACTTCCTTCCTCTCTCTCTTGAAATTTGTTTTGTTTTATTGTTTTTTATACATATTGATATGAAGAAGTAATTTATTGCTCCTAATTAGCTTCTTAACTTATACATAAATTATTACTTGTAATGATGATTTGTCAATCCAAACCAAGGTTTTAAGTTTCGGCCGTGGTCGCAGACTCGCAATTACATTGTGTTTACTGTCATTGATGATAATTGTGGAAAAATACAGCTAATGTAGACCCGATGTAGCTGTGGAGATCACCAAAACCACAATGTTGTGGCCTTAATTGCGGTTACGGACCTCGTTTTAGAACTTGATCCAAATGTAAAAAAGTTTAGTTAATGTAGCTATCTTCAAAAGTCACGGTTCAAAAGGATGCGTGGAATTTGAGTTTAGACTTTGGAATCTACAATTTTGAAATACCCTTCTTTTTTTTTTTTTTAATTTTAGCATTTAATACATATCCTAAGTTGGTAATAGTGAAGAGTGCTTGTTACGGCCTTCCTTAGAATCAAGAAAGGCGGTAAGGTTTTAAATTACAGTCACGATCGCTTTCCCATTATAGCTGATGAAGCCGATGTAATGCGAACCCATATGGACACAGTTGTGGCTTAAAGTGGTAGCGTTTCTGCAGCCAAGATGTTGCGGCCGCATCACATGAAGACCCTATTCTCTTAAATGCAGTCTGAGGCATGGATTTGGAATAATACTACTAGTCTCATTTCAAATCCAGATACTTAAAGCAATTTGACTGCATATCTAGATGTCAATTTCACCAAGACATCCAGATTTTTCTGTGGTTGTTAATTAGTTTAAAAGTAACTTCAATCTGAATGTTTTCATTCACGTATACAAATAGTTAAAATGTTAGCTAATAGGATTTGATATATAATTCCTTGTTGATGAAGTTTTGATTTCTTCAGAAATTTTCGACACTGTTGCTTCTGCGGCTTGCATATCAGAGTCTTGGTGTGGTTTATGGAGATTTGGGCACTTCACCTTTGTACGTTTTCTACAATACATTTCCTCATGGAGTGAAAGATCAAGAGGATGTAATTGGAGCTCTTTCTTTGATCATCTACTCTCTTACTTTGGTGCCGCTTCTCAAATATGTTTTTGTTGTATTAAGAGCAAATGACAATGGCCAAGGTATACATTGCTTTGTAATTTTTAGTGTTTATGATGTTTAAGATTGTACAAAGGAAATACTTAGCACTTTATTATAACTTTACACATTGACAGTCAGCTTCATTTCTCCATCTTCAATGACATTTTCTGTCAATAAGATTCCCATATCATACATTCTGTGTAGTAAACATTTGCATCTTATATGATTATGTCTGAGATAAAATCTGAAAAGGGATGGACATCTTAATACCAGAAAATGTCCCCCTTCCGTTATGCCTTTCTTGGGTTATCTGCAGAACTTTTTAATTCATAGTTACAATTTCTTCTAGGTATATCGATTACAGTTTAGTATAGAATAAATGATGTCTGAGTTTTCATGAACAAGTTTTTTTTTAATGGATAAACTAACTAGATGCCTTTCATAACTGCAAGTAAATCACACAAGTTTTCATATAATTTGTATAGATAGACATGCCTGTGTCGGACTGCTGAGCTGCAACAAAATTTTACCAAACTAACATTATTGGATCAGGTGGAACATTTGCGCTTTATTCCTTGCTTTGTCGACATGCAAAGATAAAAACCATTCCCAATCAGCATCGCACTGATGAAGAGCTAACTACATATAGCCGATCTACCTTCCATGAAAAGTCATTTTCTGCAAAAACCAAAAGATGGTTAGAGGAGCAAGCATCTAGGAAGAGTGCCATTCTTATCCTTGTTCTTGTTGGTACCTGCATGGTGATTGGAGATGGGATTCTTACCCCAGCTATATCTGGTATGCCTTCTCTCTCAAGCTGATCTTCTTGTTCCCATTTTTCTCATAATTTTGTAAATGTCAACTAGCTTGCTTGTTAATCTATCAAATACACATGCTTCAGTATGTTATATATGCACATTTGTGCAGATTTACCAAATTGTGAAAGGAATTAATACAAAATTATTTTATGGGATGAAAAAAAGGGCACACTGATGTGCATATAACTTACTGGAAGGATTTTGAATGACCTTATATGTAATATATTCCTTGCTACCAATAGATTCAGCAACAAAGAAGTGTATTTAAAATTGAACCTTGAGAGGGGCTAGGAATACATGATCTTAGTACATTACTTAGAAAACTTCTCTTATTTAGTACCTGGTTCACTGCTTATATTCTAAGAAATATGCTTTTCTTTTCTCTAGATGTATTGCTGATTGGCATGTTCCTAGTCCACTTTCCACTTAAGTTTCAGCTATGCTGATATTTCTCCCTATATATTGGTGATGTGCACAGAATACTCTGTGCCGTTCATCATGATTGAGGAGGAAAATATGTCATCTATAATCTGATTCGCACACCATATGTACTTTAGAAAGATCCTCAGAAGACTTAAATTGGTATTTCATATGGATACGATTCACTTGGAACCTGTATGGCTGTGGTATTTTCTCTGAAAATACTATGCTGCAGCAGATAATTGTTGATGTTACTATGCTATTATGACTTCATGAGCTTGTTTTCATTATATTAAGGTTGATGAAATGAGTTAGAAATAAAAAGAAAAGGGAGAAATTGATGCAAGGCGTTGTTTGGAGCTCGGAAAAGCTAGTGGTCGTACTTCTTAATATATGTATGCCAGGTTCAACTGAAGATCTGGTTCTTGTTGTTGGTGGCTTCAATAGGACTGGAAGAATTTAATGACAAAAAATTTAAGCAACTATAAAGTAACTAGGGCTTGTCATTTTTTATGAATGTGACAAGAAGAAAGAATATCTTTAATATTGCCTGGTTGTGGAGTTTCCTAAGATGATGCCCAGGGTGAAGGATTGAATGATAATGAATTTAGTCTGACTTCTTTGAGCTCTTATTTTGTATGTATGAGGTGGTGCTTATGGCTTGAGAAGGATTTCTGTAATAAAGTGAAACCACGGGGGACCAGAAGAAACTTTGCATCGCTTTTTTTGGTGAACAAAAATTTAGGGTTAGGGGTGACTGCCCATGCGCAGGGTTAGCACATGTCCCCAGGCTTAACGAGCGAGGGTTACAGGTAACCCAAAAAGAAATAACCGTGGTAGGATTGGAACCCTGGCCAACTTAGTTGAGTCTGTTCTCATCAGTTGTGCCAACCATCATTGGCTACTTTTATGCATTGCTTGTGTTGGCCGAGTGGACCTAATTTGGCTCAGATCCTTAACGTCTGTGGATTTTGGATAGTGTGAGCTTTCTAGCTTAGTTATGGTACTTTTCTTTTTACCAGGAGGTGTACATACATTAGTTGTGCCCCTGTGGTTCTTTGTTTAAAGCATGATTACAAGAAAATATGATAGAAAAACTTGATTATGGGTGACTCAGAAATTAATTATTTCTTGAGTTCTTTTGTTTTTCATTTATATTTTATGTATGTTGTATTACAAAGAGTCCTGATTGAACTTTTAAACTGCAATCAGTTATTCTTTTAATATCATCTTTAATACGTCCCAGTTATTTCAAGAGATTTATAACCATATCATCTGCTGCAGTTTTATCAGCTGCTGGTGGCATCAAGGTAACTCAGCCTCATATGAGCAATGGTATGGTCCTACACCTTTAAGAAGACATTTTCTTCTATTTCCACTGCTATGCGTGTAATAACTTACAGTTTTCAACTACTTTTATGTTCATAGGTCTTGAAAAGCTTCTTTCTGTCTGTGCTGCAGGTGTAGTTGTGCTGGTTGCTGTTGTAATATTAGTTGGGTTTTTCAGCATGCAACATTATGGTACAGATAGAGTTAGTTGGCTCTTTGCTCCAATTGTCCTCCTTTGGTTTCTCCTAATTGGAGGTATAGGTATATTTAACATCTGCAAATACGGAAGCGGCATTCTAAAAGCTTTTTCACCTGTGTATATATATCGCTATTTTAGAAGAGGAGGAAAAGAAGGCTGGACTTCCCTTGGTGGTATCATGCTCAGCATAACTGGTAAATTCAGTTTTTATTGCTGTTGATTTCCTTCTCGTATTTCAGAATCATTAACCAATGAAGTGAATACTGAATAGTTATTATTTTGGACTTGCCACTTGTAAATTTTTTTTTTCCAGGGACAGAGGCACTTTTTGCTGACCTGGCTCATTTTCCAGTCTCAGCTGTACAGCTTGCATTTACTCTAGTTGTGTTTCCGTGCCTTCTTTTAGCCTATTCTGGACAAGCTGCATACCTTATGAATAACCTGACTCATTCACAGGATGTTTTTTATCGTTCTATTCCAGGTCAGTTATAATTTTCACTCTATATTGAAAATTTCCTTTGTGATGCACTGGTAGTATTCCTTTGGAATATATTCTGATGCACCGGTAGTCATTCATATTCATATTACAAAACATAATGGATGTTTATTTTTTTCCCTCTCTCTCTTCGGACTTATGTTGACTAATTTATGGTCATTTTCTATCTATATGTTAATACAATGCAATTATTTCTTGTTCTTTTTCCTACTGTTGGAACCACGGGATAATTTAAATGGACGCCTTGGTGATATAATCAATGAAGTGTATTATTAAAGTAATTGCCCTTGCATTCTGCCAGATTGCTTTTAACGTGATAAATTGAATAAGTTCTTAAGTCTTAACAACTCCAATGAATTGAAGCTGACACCACACATCCTTAAATGATAAGGTCAAGCCTTTGTTACTGTTATTATACTAAATTGAGTGTTGTTGAGAGTCATAATGATATTTTGGGACTTTCGGTCAAGTTAGGCTTTGAGTTATATCATATATGGGTTAGTTGTCTGTGTGTGTATTGAAGCCTAACCCGCATAACTTATTTCTTTTAGAAGATGTCTTTTCTTTTTCTTTATTGGCTAACTAGTATGTTATACCTCAGCATGCACTCATTTTTCCAATGCAAAATTTAGGTGCTTAGGTTTATCGTTTCTCATGAAATGTCCATTTATTATTTCGAACCCTTAATCATGCACAATCTACTCTTTAGAGGATATATACAAGCTTCATGAGTCTATCTTAGCACACAAATAACCCAACACTTCTCAGATGTGCAGATTCTTTCAAGCAAACGAGAGATACGGTTATGGTGAGGCATAGTGGTTAAAAAGATCGTGTCCTACTTAGAGTATGTACCATTTCCCTATTTTCATTTTTTCTTGACCCATTAGGTCCTTCATTGATTTATTTAGGCGGCTGAATATTAACTATATTTTAATAAATGAAAAACCTTCAGGCCTTTGAAAACCTGCATGCACCACAAATCTCCTAACTTAAATCTATGCTTCAGTCTCCTCTATTGTGAAACCTACAATTGCCTCTCCCTTGCAATCAGAAGCAAAAACTCTGTTTAAATTTTGTAGCTGGACTAAAATACCCCCATGTCATTAGAAAAGTTGTTGTACTTGCAAAAAAAACATAAACATAATGGAATTGTTAAACAGAATAAACTCATTCGATTTCTATTTTTATATATAATAATAAGCACAATTGACTTATATTTGTTAAATAAGAATAAACTCATACACTTAAACGGCAAGGGCTCACGAGTTACTGACCTTAAGAAGTTTATTATGTTTCTGATATTTATGCTTATGTTAGCATTTGGTTAAAAAAGTTGATGTAAGTGGTTATTTGATTTCTGTAGTTAGGTTTAAGTTTGGAGAAGGGTAGTGTATATAATTTACTGAAAAAAAAATATTCATATGCACTACTAGAGGATCACAGTGATGAAACATAAGGTGCAAATTAAATGGAAGAGACACAAAAAATTGATTTTAAAATCAATTTTATTTTGATAGGCAAGAAATTAAATTTTAACAGTATCAAATAATTTTTAAAAATATATACGAATATCACATATGCTATCAAACTATGCTGAGCCCATTGGGTTGGCCCATGTAGCAAGCTTAAAATGGTGGGTTGGGCTCATAGTATGGCAGCAGAATAGCAGATATTGTAAAAGGGTAAAGCCTGGCTCACCATGGGTTGTAGGCCAAGGTGGTCTTGGCCAGCCCAACCTTATGAGCCAATCAATTTGTGTTTTTGTTTTGGTCAGGAAGCTACAAAAGTTAACTCTTACAGGTTGGCAAGTCTATGGTTCATTCACTCACACAATCTATAGGGGCAGGAAGAGGTTATTAGGTACTCTGGGAGTATTGCACCACTCCACTCAAAATGTAACACATGGCACCACATAATCATACATGCCGTTGGATTAAAACTAAAAATATTATTGAATTAGATTTGAATGGTTATAAAACTGCCCAGAGAATTAATCTAGGACCAGGAGTATCTTTAGAATTTATCGGTTGTAGGGGTTAATGGGCCAAATGGGTCATGACTTTATGTTAACCGTTACATAAAAATGCTTTCAATGGATGCTTGTGGGATCAGGATCCCTCATGTTATTCACTAACATGAGAGGGGCACGTTATTAGAAAGAAAGACACAGAAACAGATACATGAGGACCCATCATTATTTATATAGAGTTCATTAATTTTGATTTTCTCACTCATAACATGACCCTCTCACGGTAATGAGTAACATTTGATCCTTGGTTGTGATTATTTTTAAATGTCTCCTTACTGGCTCAAATCAATTTTAATTCTGAAATCTTATTTCATAGTTTCTTGTGTCTTTTTTCCTTGTCTGGATCAACTTACATCTCGCTATGCATCTAGGTTGTTTAAATACTATCATTTGGACTTGTTTGCCTTACTGCATAATTTTATACAATATCTTTAGAGATAACCTATTACAAGAATTGTCTATTTCTTTGTTAGAATGATCCAGATTTTCATTTAGCAATTGTTTATCTGTTAGATGTTGATTATCCTTATCTGCAGATAGAATATACTGGCCAGTGTTTGTTGTTGCAACATTAGCAGCTATAGTTGCAAGCCAGGCCACAATAACTGCAACTTTTTCGATTATTAAGCAAGCCCTTGCTCATGGATGTTTCCCAAGAGTTAAAGTTGTATATACATCAAAGAAATTCCTTGGCCAGATATATGTTCCAGATATTAATTGGATCCTTATGATTCTATGCATTGCTGTTACTGCTGGGTTCAAAAATCAAAACCAGATTGGAAATGCATATGGTAAGTTTTTCCCTTGTTGAATGTTATGATGAATATTTTTGAAGCTATTAAACATATGCTGGATATCAATCTTTAATGTCAGGCTTGATAAGAATTAAGAGCCCGTTTGGTGGTCAGGATAAGGGAGGTAGGATAGGATAAGCTATCCTGTCCTGTTTTAATCTGTAGTTTGGTGAACCAGCAGGATAGGATAAGCTTATCCTGTTAGCTTATCCTATCCTGTTACTTAGTTATAATTCTATCCTGAGGGTGGAGCTGGGTTAGAACCAACAGGATAGGATAAGAAAATGCTTTCTTTTATCTCTTACCTTTAATATTGTTATTATTTAATTACGGTTTCAAACCTAATTAGTCAACCTTAATACTAATTAAAATATGTGGTTTAATTAACAATTTTTATAAAAAGTGAAAAAAAAAGTTAATTTTTTATAATTTAAAAAAATGGACTAATTTATAATTAACAAGCCAAAAATATATATTATTAAATATTTTTTAATTTAAATGTATAAAACAACCATGTAATATTAAAATTTATTTTTGAAAAAAAATATAATTTTGATATAAGGATAATTTTATCATTTGTGGATATTTTATATCATATCCTGTCATTATCTGATACACATCAAACATTGGACAGGATAAGAGCTTATCATGCTCATATCCTATCCTATCCTTATCCAGCTCTCATATCCTATCCATCCTTATCCTATCCTGACCACCAAACGAGCCCTAAGAAGACATTCTTGATAGCAATTACTATCATGTGAAGTGTAAACATTCCATCGTCATAACATCTTTGCATTTTCGTTTCTGATGATCCATATCTTGCCATGTAGTGTTGTTTGAGGAAAACACTCAAATCTTAGCTAAGTAGTATTTTTTCCCCTTGTAAAAGTATAAGAAGGTAAATTCCTTTAATTGCCTGCATCAACTCATAAATGCTAAACCTTGACCTTATTACAATTTACAACTTTTATGCTACTGTACTTCCCATTTACACATCTTGATGATTTCTAGACCAGTATGTCTATTCATGCACAAATGCTAGCGTATGCTACCTTGCATCCAATTCATACATCTTGATGTTTTCTTGACCTATATGCCTATTCCTTTGCAAATGCTAAGGTCAGAGTCAAGAGAGAGAGAGAGAGAGAACTGTAAAATGTGACAGACTAACAAACTCTAGTATTAGCCTCCTTGTATAATGTATATGCAAGGATTAGGGTGTGTACTAGTGTAGTACATACATTGACACCAGCCTAGTCCGTACTGAGATAAGGTTGAAGACACTTATTAGTTATTATCATATTCTAGCACTCCCTTGCAGCAGAATCTTTGTTCGGGTAATTCTCACTTTTCTGGACTATTTCCCCTCTGCATTGGGTCAAAACAAGCACAGCAATTATCTCTTCTATATGTGTACTCCCTAGGCACAGCACTAAACCCTATGTTTTGAAAACCTTAGCACACCCAAACTTCCCACGGACTCCAACCCACAGGGCAATGCATAACCAAGTGGCTTGTCATCTTGGAACTTCTATAACAATAGGCACATGTCTGGATACAAAACCATATTTCATTGTTAAAGAGAAAGTGTTTAAGCAGCACTACATTTGCATTTCCTGTGTCAGAACTCGTAATTACATGCAGTTTAGGGAACTTTGTAATGGTTGTGGACATGTTTAATGCTGCACCTCTGATTTACAATGCCATTGCAGCCTTTCTTTTAGGGTGCACTCAATTGTATAATTATCTTTGTCATGACAGGTACTGCAGTTGTGATAGTATTCCTGGTTACAACATTCCTTATGATTTTAATCATGATATTAGTGTGGCGCTGCCATTGGATTCTTGTCCTCATCTTCACTGGCTTATCATTGGTTGTAGAATGCACATACTTATCCTCTGTACTCTTCAAAGTTGATCAAGGTGGGTGGGTTCCCCTTGCAATTGCTGGAGCATTTCTTGTTATTATGTATGTTTGGCATTATGGTACAGTCAAACGCTATGAGTTTGAAATGCATAGTAAGGTCTCGATGGCATGGATTCTTGGGCTCGGCCCAAGTTTAGGACTTGTTCGCGTCCCTGGAATCGGACTAGTCTACACGGAGCTTGCAAGTGGAGTACCCCACATCTTTTCTCACTTCATCACCAACCTACCAGCTATACATTCTGTCGTTGTTTTCGTATGTGTGAAATACCTTCCTGTCTACACTGTGCCAGAAGAAGAGCGATTCCTTGTCAAGAGGATTGGACCTAAGAATTTCCACATGTTTCGATGTGTGGCACGATACGGCTACAAAGACCTACATAAGAAGGATGATGATTTTGAGAAAAAACTCTTCGATAACCTTTTCATGTTTGTTCGGCTCGAGTCTATGATGGAAGGATGTTCGGATTCAGATGAATACAGTTTATATGGACAGCAAACATTGCATTCACAAGATGGCATGTTGAATAACAATGGAAACACAGCTTCATCCATTATGGATTTAACAATTTCCTCAGCAGATTCAATAGTGCCAGTTAAATCTCCACCACATATGAATATTACTATCAGGTCCACTGGTCAAGTAAGCAGCCACACCGAGGTTGATGAACTTGAATTTTTGAATAGCTGCAGGGATGCTGGGGTGGTTCACATACTAGGAAACACAGTTGTGAGAGCAAGTAGGGATTCAAGGTTGTACAAGAAAATAGCTGTTGATTATATATATGCATTTCTTAGGAAGATATGCAGGGAAAATAGTGTGATCTTCAATGTTCCTCATGAGAGTCTCTTAAACGTAGGTCAGATTTTCTATGTATAGCCCTATCCTTTTATGATTGCCATTTTGTGCACAGTTGAGCTTTAGTGTAGCATATGAACAACACATTGTGTATGTGGCAATCAATGTTACAACTGGAAGGACCTGATTTCAGAAGAATGACTTTTTGGCAATACTCTGTTGAAACTATAACCACCCCCAAATGGCACAATAGATTGTTCAAACTCATCTTTCTGCTAGAACTAGGTTTTTTTCACTATTTTCCAGTTCATGCTGCCTAAGTACTTGAGCTATAGGAGACATGAATAATTGGGGTAAACCACTCTTAAACCACCTATAGTTTGGGGTTTGTTCAGTTTCCCTACTTGTAGTGTACACACCCCAAATCAGAGGTTGGTCAAAGTGAACAAATCCCAAACTATAGGAAGGTTAAGTAGAATTTGCCAACCTTTCACATACGTAATAACATTTGGAGTGAAGTTCACGTGGATTAAGTGATGCTTTTAAAATAGAGGTGGATGAACAAACCCCCAATTAGGCACAATGGACCTCGTATTTTTTTTTTGAGTTTAATTTTGATACACTAAGTGTAAATGTTTTACATTATTAATCAATCATATAGATCTCATGTATGACTTTTAAGATTGTTATTATAAGAGCAAAATATCTTTTAATCATGTGGTAGTGTATGATTGGTTGAAAGTGTAAAAAAACGAAAGGGCATTATAATTGAATATTTTTTTTATTGTGTGGAATCAACCGTTAGCGTTTCATGGGGCTGAATGTTTCTATAGTTACAGATTTGATTCTTCTAAAGTAAGAAAGTAAGGGTGTATCTATCCTTGATTTGATAAATGTATAGAGATCTTAACCCGTTAAAAATGATCTAAATGTATATACATCCTCACTTTCTCACTTTAGAGACTTTCTCACGTCAGAATAGTCAAATCCTTTACAATAATAGTAAAAAATAGCACCTTTGGATTACGTGATATAATTATTTGCCAATGAATTTATTATTATAATTATTTCAATTTGTTTTTCTATTGTTGTTCCATATTATACAGTGGTTTTTTTTTTTTTTTTTTTTTTTTGCATTTCTTCATATTTTTCTCAATTCAATTTTCTTTTATTTCTCTTTTTCTATATCATACAACAACAAATAATATTAAATAATGAAGATTATATATGTTATCTTCCGTTAGCGTATAACCCGACAATTATGTTGGATGAGAGGCAGGTGAAGAGACGCTGTCATACATTATGTTTCATTAAGTGTGTAGATATTAAATTGTGAGGAACAAAAGTAGCAAAGTGGGAACAGTAATTAATTGAGTGAAACATTGATATTTTTATATAAATCTAATTGAAAAATACATTTTAATCTAATGTCGAACAATACTATTTCATTAAATAAAATTTTAGTTGATAGGTGTTTATGTCCAAAATTTGTTTTTTCTACTACTAAAGTATCATAAAATTTAACATAATTGTATTTTGCAAAATAAAAGGAGTATAAAATATTATTAGATGAAAAAAATATAAAAATTTCACACATGCTGTAAACTTGCTTGTGTATTGCCATAGTTCACACAGAAAACTTAGAAAAAGAAAGTAAGAGATTGTGATGATTCAGTGAAGTATGCCTTAATTTGGTTCAAGATGCTGTAAGGTAACATCCCATGGTCCTTTTTACAAATACACACTAATGCATTAAACCAAACACAAGGACAAAAGGATGAAAAATCGGCACCTTTGAAAGCAAAGCCTGACTAATATGATTGCCTTCAACTCTATAACATAGAAGTAAATTTTTGTCGGTTCCATATGCTCTCCACCACTTGTGTGTTTTCCCAAATCTTCAAGGTTCTAATAGATGGGCTTTTTTAGGTATGAGACCTTGACTGTTTAGCAAAATTCCATATGTCCATTTATATCTGTTGATATCTTTGGATGAACTAATTTATGTACAGCAGGATGAGAGCCTCTCATGGATTGGGAAGAGTTTACAGAAATCGAACTCGGGCAGATACAAACAACCACGTTTTGTTGTGTATAGTGGATCCCGATGAAAGTTGGAAAATTAGTTTAGCAAACAAAAACATTTTTTCAAAGAAGAAAAAAGAAATATAGAAAAGGGATTTACCAGCGTTTATTTTAGACCTTCAGCAGCGCTTTCGGGCGCTGACTATCTATCCGCTAGCAAAAGGAGGAAAAGTTCGCCAGCGCTTAATGAAGCGCTGGTAAAGGTTACACAATTGCCAGCGTTTCCTTTAAGAAGCGTTGGTAAAGGTTACACAATTGCCAGCGCTTTCTTTAAGAAGCGTTGGTAAATGTTTTAAACCTTTATCAGCGCTTCTTAAAGGAACGCTGGCAATTGTGTAACCTTTACCAGTGCTTCTTAAAGGAAACGCTGACAATTGTATAACCTTTACCAGCGCTTATTTAAGGAAACGCTGGCAATTTTTACCTTTACCAGCACTTCTTCAAGTAAACGATGGCAATGTCCTTTTTTTTTTTATATATATAATTACTTTTACTATTCCCCCTGTTTTCCATTACAATTTGCAAATCAACACAAGCATAACCAGCAATATACAGATGATTCAAAACCAAACAGGTTATATATATATATATATATATATATATATATATATATATATATACAAGAGCAAAAATCTTGTACTATCACAGTAGCTTGATTGAAGAAAGAAGAAGCCCTCGATCAATCTTAGCACAGTATATTCATGTACATATGCATACAGTTAGGAAAACCAACAATATGTTATATACAAGAGCAAAAACCAAAAAATAATCCTAGCTAGTACTAGCTTGATTGAAGAAGCCCTTGATCAATTAATCCTTTGCTTTCCCTTCAACAAAATCCTTGCTCCCCTTCAATAATATCCAAATAAACATTGTTAAGTTCAAAATGGTATATAAACTCGAAATGACTACAATAGATCACAACTTACATATATATACCTTTATTCGATAAAATCAACAATATAACGGCACCACTCTTGCTTGAGTGCGGTAAGTTGATCATCAGAGTATATCGGACATTTACGTTCTGGATAGTACTGCGAAACGAAAATTAAATCAAGTTAATAATTAAAGTATGTACATTTCAAATATGGTCAAATGTGAGAGTAATTAAATATATAAACTGTGGGGAAAAAGGAAGAAGAAATCCACACACACTACTGAAAACAGAGTATTTAGAGAGAAAATATATATGCTGAATAATACTCAAAATTAACTCTTTATTGAATTCATATACCACTGCACTTACAATACTTTCATGCACACATTTATAGATCTGCTAGACCTCTAACTAATAAGTCTAACTAATTCATCTAACTCAGAGCTAACCACTTTTACTGTTATAATCATCAACAGTTCATAACTACTAACCACTAACTGACTTTGAAATACTCTGTCAACACAACCACCTAATTCGAAGTTCACTCAACACACAAGATATGCTAATTTAGCATCACTATGGAGTCTAACATTCCAACTAGGTTGGCACCTAAGGTTAATGCATGTGTACACCGATAAAAATATACAAATCATTATTGAACAGGAAACTAAGGTTAATGCATGTGTACACCGATAAAAATAAATATGTCTAATGATTATACTGCTTATAAGAGATTAAAAAAAGATAAATACCTAGTAGGAGTAAGAAATCTGTGGTAGACAATAAGAAAATCAAGACATGACCAAAACTGCAGATTATCAAGTGACAAAGATAAAGTAAAGGTAAAATTAGACATAGAAGGTGAGACCAAAAGCAGAACCAAGGACAGCATAAAAGAGAAGAAAACTAACCTATTTCGATATGTGAGAAATGGGATGTCCCTATCAGTCTATCACTTCATGAACGAATTTCTTCTAAGTGATTCCCGCTTGGTAATGTGCTGCTTCAATTATCACATGTTAGAATATATAAATGAGAAACAGAAAATAAATGAGTTTAATTTTCATTATATCAATTATCACATGTCACATTATTATTAAATCAGTTTGACTATAATAATAATCATTAAACTCAAGAATATTTTAGTTACCCAATTTAAGAATTTAAGAACAGTGCTTGATGACTTACCCAATTTGGTTCCAACTAGTACCACTGGGACACCAGGAGCAAAATGTTGGAGTTCAGGGATCCACTGCTAAGTGTATACAAAATTAGAAAAGCAAATTCGAAATCTGGAAGACATGTCAATTAAAGTACAAAACAAAGAAACACAAATATACCTTCTACAACACATTCTCATAGCAAGAATATACCTCAAGGAAAATAAAAGAGAAACCGTGAGGTTTTTTTTCCTTGAGGTATATTTTTTTCCTTGATATAGGGGAAGAGGATAAGGAGACTGCACTCTACAGGCATAATGAGAAATTGGCTATTGCCTATGCCCTTATTAGTACAGTACCTGGAGTAACCATAAGAATAGTGAAGAACCTTAGAATGTGTGTGGATTGTCACCATATGGCAAAGCTGGTTTCAGAGGCTTACAGTAGGGAACTAATAGTTAGGGATAAAACCAGATTCCATCATTTCAGGCATGGTTCATGTTCATGTAATAATTTCTGGTGAGTGGTGAACATTTTAACAAATAAAAAGATCCTAAAAGAGTAGCCACAAGTAGCTAATGTCAATTTAGATATTCATTTAATCATTATAGAAATGGAATTCTCCTGGGTTATATGCATTTTATTAGTTGCTAAGGTCAAAACCAAATGCTAATCTTGATGGAGCTAGTCTATAAACAATGATAGAGGTTCCATTGCCAAATCTGAAGGGCTTTAATCTGCAATACTAAGAGCTACTTAATGTACATAAACAAGTCCTTACACTTGTGGATTACTTGCCGAATTAAGTAGAAGGCCACTTGTTGCAATAAAATTGAAGATAACTATAAATTTTCTATCTTATCATCACACAGACATTTTCTCAGTAAAGCAGAACCACAAATGTACAATACATATGCAACAGAGCTTATCCAAGAAATTGTGACACATTTTTTTCTTTCCCAATCTGGTGGTGGCAGTGACAGTGGCCGAAGTGGCAGCGGCGATAATGGGGAGAGAGGGTAGAGAGGAAAAAGAAGAAAAAAGAAAAAAATACCTCAAGGTCCTCGCGCTGTTGAGAAGAGGATTTGAGGAGAGAACCGTGAGGTTTCGCAAAGGTGCTGAACGTGAGTGCTTAGGTCGTGAGTGCTGAGCGAAGAGAGATATTGATCTAAAGCTGCTTCAATTTTGTTACTTTGTTGTTCTCTGTAAACCACGCTAGCTGGAAGACTGAAAATTAAAAAACAAAATAAATAAAAAATCTGAAAAGCTTGGATAATTTGTTGGGAAAGCACGAGGTGTAGTTCAGCTCACGTGGCAACCTTCGTTCTCACCGTGGGGGAGAGGGTTGTGGACGACGGTTGTGGGGAGCGGATTGAGGGTCGCTGTGGTGGAGGAGAGGGGTTGAGTTCGCGGTTGTGGAGGAGATGAGGAGGGTTGAGTTCGCGATTGTGAAGGAGATGAGGAGGTTTGAGTTCGCAGTGAGAGTACTGTGTGAAGACTATTACTGAAAGCGCGCGCGCGAAAGTGTTAGTGAAGATCGCGTACTGATCAGCAATACAAATCAAAAAATTATATTTATATAGAAATGGACAATTGCCAGCGCTTTTCCAAATAAACGCTGGTAAAGGAACAAGACATTTGCCAGCGCTTACTTAGGAAAGCGCTGGTAATACTATTACCAGCGCTTTCCTAAGTAAGCGCTGGCAAATGTCTTGTTCCTTTACCAGCGTTTATTTGGAAAAGCGCTGGCAATACTCAATGTCAGAGCTTTGCTTGCGCTTAGTTAACAAAGCGCTGGTAAATCCCAATAATTTGCTAGCACTTACCAAAGAAAGCGCTAGTAATACTTCTCCGCCTCATATTTTCTAGCGTTTTACGGGAAAACGCTGGTGAATGTTGCGTCAATTTTTCCCTATTTTGGTGTAGTGAATGGGGGAGATTATATGCCTAATCAAAAGGGGAAATAGAGGAAGAGATAGAATAGTTTGATACCAGAATGATTTCAGAGCCGTTGAAATGGAGGAGAAATGGTGTCTATGAAGAGGAGACCGTGTGAATGAGCATGCAAACGACAAGGGTAATAGGCAGGGACGGAACTAGACTCGGATGATAGGAGGGATCAATTATAAAAATTAAAGTTCATCCACATAAATATATGCACATCGAATTTCATACAAAATATTCATAATTAATGCAACATGTATCACATAGTACATAGATCATTTTTCGTTACTTTTGTGAGTTGGATATTAATATTCTTCAAAATAACTTTGCAAGAGTGTACCCAGTAAAGAAAAGTCATATGTAACTAACTAGCTGTGAGTAAATATACTCTTCCAATTGTGTAATTATATATTGAGAGAGACGAGGAACATGAAGTTGCAAGATTGTTATGAGAAAGCAAATTAATTTTCTATCAAAACTAGGCCAACACTTATTTTCAACCATGATATTCTATATATACAAAAAAAGTAATGTAGCAACCGGTGGTAGGGGCCCAGGCGTTGGTTGAGGTAAATCCGTCCTCAGTAATAGGAAACTGCAAAAACATTGTGCTGTCTCTCGTTTATTTCTTCACAGTTGTTCGAAGAATAAAGAACTTTGTACAATCAACCTTTTTAGGTAGCAAATGGGGAGGCCGGTGGTGTTATAGTGTGGGGAGTTACAAAGTTTTTGATGTTAAATGGGATTTATGAAAGCTAATGTCATTAGTGAAAGGTAAGAATAGGAAAAGGCAGAACGTAGATGTAGGTGAGAGATGAGGAATATAAAAGAGAGATCGACACGTCAGCATAAAAATGGAGATGACAAAATATTAAATGGTTATGATTGCTGAAGAGTCAGGGTATCCATGTCGAGGAAAATAGAATACTTGTCAATAGTGATCATCCTAAAAAAATGCTTTGTAATTAGAGTGAATAAGGGTGTATTTATCTTTAATTATTTATATTTTTTGTATATATACTTTATCAAATAAAAAGTAAATGCATCCATTTTTTCTTTGGGTTAAGCCCCTTCCAATAAAAAAAAAAAATAAATGCATCCTTTTTTTTTATCTCTAAGCAAAAGATAAATTCAATTTAGAATAACTTTATCCATTATATTCTTCTTACGTCATCCGACTCAAGGACCGCATAGCAGGGCCGGCCCAAGGGGAGGCCACTAAAGCTCTTGCTTTAGGCCTCCATCCAAACAACTTATTTGTTGTACAAATGTTAGGACTACTTTTTTTTTATTGCTTACATCCTAAAGGTTTATGCCATTGTTGAAAGGTCTATTTTTTTTTACGGTTACAATCACAACTACACACACACACACACACATATATATATATATATATATATATATTATATGTGGAAAGCATCTCCATATTACCATGACTTTGTTAACTACGAATCTATGGAGAGTCATATAGGAAGTTATCTTGTCTTATTAGAGAATAGAATACTAAATGCCACCAAGATAGTTGGTTTGGTTATTTAAACTAAAATATGCAAAGGTAGTTATAGCACCTAAGGACATCTTTGGAAGAATACGAAAAGGTTATGAATAACCACCATTTGTCTTGTGAAATACCATTGTTAAAATGTTGTGTTGGTTCATGGAAATCCTACATTATTAAAGGTTGTAGCTCTTGTTGGGATGCTAATTTTAATAACCATTGATGGGTAGTTGTGTTAGTTTATGAAACCTTGTATATTAGGAAGACTATATCTCTTTATTGAAGAGTTATGTGATCTTTTCATACCACATAACATGTCTATAAAAAAACTTCTATCAACATCCAAATCACAAGTTCATTTTGCCTTTACCTTAAGTGCACAAAAGTTATTAACAAACTATAACTTTGTAAGCTATTAACCTAAGTTGTACCTCAGGTTTAAAATAGGCGAAGGCGAATTAAATCTAAAGAAAAATGTTGCCTACACCTTAAAAATATTGTGTATGATTTTTCTTCTTATCTCTTCTTCTACCCTAAAAGAACCATTGACAAAAATAACCCAACCCTTTACAGGTTGCGACCAAATGGAATAACCCACTGATCCAATTCCTTTTAGGAAAAAAAAAAAAATACTTTCATAACTAATAACATGTACTAACATATCAGATCGATCTATATAAAATTTTCTTTTTCCTACTACATTCTTGCATCATCCTACTATTCTATTAATATACATTAGCATTTGATAGTCAATCAATCAGAACCTAATGGAGCTCATCACAAAAAACATATAAGAGCTCATCATCATATAAAAAAAAGTATAGGAGTACATTAAAAAAGAACATAAGAGCTCCTCATATCACAAAAAATATTTAAAAAATTCGGACAAACGGGTTGTGTCCAACCCATTAGCCCACTTGTCTTATCAGACTTTACACCCCTACCATATTTTGATGTGTTGAGTTGGATCCGATTGAAGAAAAAAATTCCTTCAACGTAACCCAACCTAGTGAATTAGTGAACGAATTTTAATTAAATATAAAACTCACCCAACCCTTTCAATAAACACCTCCAATTATTTGTATTAGATTTACACCAAAATTCCCTAAAAAAATTTGGCAGACACCAGCCTCCATGCACCTACCTCTTCGATTATGTCAAATCTCAATCTAAGCAATCAACACAACACCATTTGCTCTTCAAATTTTTCTTTTGATTATTTAAACAGATTTGTAGGGTACTTAGCATTTTAATTTTAATAATATATATTCAAATCATTGGCATCATTTAACTTTTTGGCTGCACATGCCTGAATGATACACTGATCATAAAATGGGAGTGTTGTCAGAGCTTGGCCCTCGAATTAATTAAAAAAATATATTTGCTGTGTTATTGAAAATAATAATTCTCCCTCTTTCTCTATATATATATATATATATATATATATATATATATATATATATATATATATATATATAGTTGTATTCATATTGACATTTTACACACTATAATAAATGTATGCAAGAGATAAAAAATGTAATATGTAAAACGTCAGGTATCATAAATATAAATATACAATACGAATATGACTTGATATAAATAAATTAAATCAATAAATTCTAGAAAATATACAACTGAGATATAATATACTGAATAATATTAATATACAAATAAAAGTTCTAAAATCCAATGAAAAAACTAACATTCATCCACTTAAACTTTTATCCAGTCCCAAACCCACGGCTAATTAGGTCAAGAGATAATTTTGATACATAGTTAATATAAATTTTTTTATTGTCAATCAATCATAAATCATCACATATATGATTTTTAAAATAATTATAATATAAATCGAATATTTTTAATGATGTAATAATTTATGATTAATTAACATTATAAAAAAAATTTCTACTGATAATATATATTAATTAAATTCTTAACTAAACTTTGAAGTATTTCAATTTAGCTAGTAAATTACTTTTACAAATAGTCATTGTCCAATTTTAATATTAGCCTATGTTTGAAACTAGGGTGAATTGGACCCGAATCAATCCCTCACATAGTTGCTTCTATCAAATGGGCGGTAGAACGCTTCAAACGCACAAGCGAACCTGTGCTGAGTAGATGAGTGACTGTAAGCAACAAAACGACTTACTCTATTCATAATATTATTAGAGTAAATATAGAAATGGGTAGTCGACAAAAATTCACGATAATAGTTTGATTTCTGATAAATGAAAAATATCAATCTAATCCTCAAAAATATAAAATGTAGGTTAAAATAATCCTTGACAAAGATTAAAGTGTTTTTAAAAATTATCCTAAAAAAGATCAATTTGATCCACTTTTTATATTTTTGAGGATCAAGTTAGTATTTTCATTTTTTAGGACCAAAATATTACTGTATTTTTTTTTGTTAAGGATCAATTTGAACCTTTATTCATAGGATTATTATTATTATTTTATAAAATATTATTTATTCAGAATTTGTTCCCATCCCAGGCCAGCCCAAATTGGTCCCGGGAATAGAATGTGGAGGATGACTCTCGGTCTCCATGTGCAGCGTTGAGAAGAATGTCTTGCTAAAGGACTACTTGAGTTGAGAGGCAGGTGGAGCTGCTCGTCAAGCTTTGTCTGATCAGCAAACTACTGGCAAAATGCTAGCTACAATCAGCTTTTTCATCTAATTCATTTCATTTGTAGATAAAGTTTTCTTGTGTTGCCTTTTCCATTATGGTTGATGGAGTCTTAGGTTGAATAATGATATCGCCATAATAGTTTTCAAGTAAGGGGTAACCCTTATATCATGAGATAATTTTTGGGATTGAGTTAGACCCAAATTTAAATTTTAAGATGGTATTAGAATTTATTCGAGATTCGTTGGGTCACCCGTAGATGTTCAGCCCGACAAACTTCACGTTTCAGATGTCCAGTCTTGGACATGAGGGTGGTGTTTTGAAATCCTAGATTGGATAGTAATATGACCTGAATAGTATTTATAAATGAGGGACAATCCTTATTTCATAAGCTAAACTTTTGGGTTAAGTTAAGTCCAAACCCATATTAAGAATGATCGCCACCATCCATGGGTCTTTATACCCTGAAGGGAGGAGGTAGATACCATAAATTGCTATTCGGGATCAATTTGGACTGGCAGGAACTAACTCTGAATAATAAATTATTTTATAAAATAATAATAATATGGTAAAACATAAAATATTTTAATATATAATAATAATTATAAATTATAAAAAAATATAATAAATATTAATAAATGCCATGAGACATTAAAACATATTTTTTCCATGTAATAGTGTTGGTGTGACATTTCATTAATCGCATTAATGCTTAGTAGATGGAAGTAGGGATCTAATACAAATTTTTTGAATTTACCGACATCAAATCCTAAGAAAAAAATTATAGGGACTAAAAATAAATATTTATAGTTGCATGGATTAAAAAATCTATTAAACCTGAAACTTAATATGGTAATAATAGGATAAAAGTTATTCAAATATATTTTTTGATTTTTCAGGTATTCTGCATGTAATTATGGAGATTAATCTCATGAGATATTGGACAATATTAAAGGATTGACCTCTTTCAATCAGATTTTTTTCATATATAATAGTCAGAAATCGGACTCTTGATCCTTTAATTAAGAAGTCTAAGTGTATTATCACTCGGACAACCGGTGTTGATAAAAAAAAGTTATTCAAATATAAGATAACTTGTGCCAAAATATGTAACTAAAATGAGTCGTAAAGTAAGGCAGCTTCTAGGGTGAGAGACTATGACAAGTCTCTCATCATGAGAGACCCTAAAAAACCCTTATTTACAAAACGTAAAATTATTTTTAACCATAAAAAGCCCTTATTTACAAAATGTAAAATTATTTTTATCCCTTTTTTCTCCTCTCTTCTCTCTTCTCTGCCACCCTCTCACTGCCCCTAACCCCACCCCCACGCGATGGCCGGACGACACAGGTGGACCAAAGCATGACGCGGCAGTTCGCGATGAGAGGTGCATGTCGGTGGCAGTGGTTAGACAGGGACAATGGCTTGTGTCGTGGGTCGTGCGGCGATTTTGGCAGAGGCGCGAATGGAGGATCAGAGGTGGGGCATTCACCGACAACCCCAAAACAAGAAATCAACAATCCCAAACCAGACAGCATACAAATTTGAGCGTTTCCAGTAAAAGACCCACAAATCGGCGAACGTCGTGCTTATGCGGTGGAACGCCGTCGTTCATTTCACGGGCGTTCCTTCCAATCCAAAGAAGCAACACGCCATAGTAGGGCCTCAAAGCCGAAACGATAAAGAAACTTCTGATCGTGTTGCATCAGGCGCCGTCGGATCCGAATAGCGAGTTGGATTGCTGCATATGCTTAAGCGCGTTCAGAGATCGGAGATCGACAGCTGGAGGTCTTCACATGCAAAGGAGGAGGGTGAGAGGGAGTGGGTGGTTTGGGCATAGGGAAGAGGGTGAGGGGGAGAATGAGGGAGGAGAAACGATGGATGATTGAGGGATATGGGGTTTCACAGGTTGAGAGATTGAGGGAGAGAGGATAGTGTCGCTGGTGTTGAGAGTGAAGGGAATGGAGGTTGGTATCGCTAGTGCGTTACACAATGCCTACCCAATCAAGCGCCACCAGCGAGCCCGACACAGCCGCATCCTTTTCCAGAATATTCATTCACTAAAAAGAAGCTCGACAAGATAAAGAAGGATAAGGGAGGTTGGTGAGGAGGAAAGGGAAGAGAGAAGATAGGATGAAATGTTATATTTAGAATATTTAATAATTTTAAAATAATAATTTGTTTTTACAAAAATAAACTTACTCATGACAGAAGATATGACATTATCTCCCACCCTAACAAAAGTGTGTCAAGTAATACCAAAAGGTCCAAAACTGAATCTATTACCTAAAAGCTACTGTATCTACAGTGCACTGACTATATGATTTTTATAAGAAAATAAAAAGAAAGGTTGAAGCTGATAAGTTGGGGTGAGATGGATGGGACCCATGTTAACATTTTTGCATCAACGAGGCACTGCAGTCAAATTATTTCTATGTACATTGACCCGTAACTGACCTGTGGGATGCAATATGTCATTGCCACGCCAGTGTGGCACTGTCTTTTCCATATACTGTATAAATCACTCCCTTCATCACATTATATATACCATACTTAATTAAATCCTACGATTTAAAAGAAAATAATAAATAAAAAAATAATTTTATAAAATTAACATTATTTATATTTTTATAAGTATTTCAAAATATTAATAATAAAACAAAATATATTTATTGATTATTTAAATATTTCACTTTAAAAATAAAAAAAATAATAACTTTGATTAATGGATCATGTAACAAAATTTTAAAAAACATGATTAGAAATAAAATTAACAAAAAATATTTAATATTATATTGAAAATAACATATATTTTGAAATAATTTTTTATGTGACAAATATAATGGTATGGAAGGAATATAATTTATTGTGTTTTTTTTGTTGTTACAAAAACGGGATAAAAATCCAAAAGAGAACCTAATGAGTTACAAGACGGGATAAAAAGACCCCTGAGATATCATTAATAAGCTGTATACTAAGATCTGATAAAGGGAGAGGAATTTCCTTATAATCAAATTTATAGTGTTTTAATTAGTCTTAAAAAATAAATTATATTATTAATTATATTAATAATTAATTATAATAGAAATAGTTTATTTCTATATATATTTATTGAAATCTGATTTTTAGATGACTTTTTTTGTATAAGTTATGTTAAAAAAATATTTTTATATATTATATTATAAAAAATAAGTTATTTGATAGAATTAATAATATTTATTTGATAATAAATTTTACAAATTTACATAGATGAAGGTGAAAATGTTAATGGAAAAAATAATAAAATAAATTTTTTAAAATAAGCTTCAATCTTTTAATTTATCTAAAAAAGATTCCTTTAATATAAAAACTATTTTTTCATACTTATGTTTATCCTATTTTGTTAAAATCAATAAGAATTTAATTGATATGCATTGTTATTATAAAGATTTTTATATTGTCAATCAATTATAAATTGTCACATCGTTAAAAATATTTTATTCTTATCCCGATTACCTTGAAAGTCACTCATACTATGATTGATTGACAGTGTAAAAAACTTTACGCTAATAATATATATCAATTAAACTCAAATAATAATAGACATGCACATACCTCTAAATTTTTTCTAAGTTTCTGAAGATATGTAGAGTGAGTTAGGTTTAACTTTTGAAGATAATAAAAGTGTTTTTGTACCTGTCAAACGTAATTTTAGCAAAAAAATTATACTTTCATGAAAATAATTTTGTATCCTGAATCAATTCTATCAGAAGCAGTTGAGAGTAACTTCTGCTTTTGAAATGAAAAAGAGATGTTTCATTATATATTTGTTAAAGTAATTTTGTATCCAAAATTAATTCTATCAGAAATAGGTGAAAGTAACTTCTTCTTTTGAAATGATAAGTTACACAAAATTTTATATCAAATTTACTTTCAAAATAAAAATATCCAAATATAAATTATTTTATTTTAATTTAATTATATTCAAATCAATTTTACAAAATCAATTAGGTTCAAAATGACCTTTGTTAGGATTGAAAGAGCCAGGTAATGTACGTAACATTTTCAGCGTTATTATACATGAAAAGGAAAGAATTGGTACAACACAAGTTGGACAACCCTGCTGCTGAATAACATAGACCTTATAAAGTTATAAACCTATCAATTACATATTCCATAAAAATTAATTAATACAATTTATAATTATTATAATATAAAGTATTTTTAATATAAATTTTTTTAAACTATTAAATTATAATATTTTATTACATTATTAAAAATATATAATGATTATAATAATTATTTTCAAAATCACATAAAAATAAAAATATAAAATTAATTAATAATATAATTTCTATTTTGTCGATAAATTTTGTTGAAAAAAAAAAACTGAGTTTCAGACTGGTGAACTCGCATGGTTACCTTTTGCTTTCCGCAGAAAAGAAAGGGCGAGACATGACATCCTCCTGCCCATTGCTCTGCCATCACAACTGGGTATCATCATTCCTTATCAAATCAAATGTTTATTATAATTTGTATGGAAATGGATATAAATCCATCATGCTGCAAAGTGCAAACTATAGTGATCACGTGGCCGATGAATATTGCAGTCAAGCCAACTTATTCATTGCAAAATGTTTTTTTATACCTTAAAAAATACAACATTTGTATAAAATATTATATTTTTTTCATTTTAGAATATTTTCAATCCCATAAATAAGAGATTAATTTTTCGAAGTATGATTGACATTTAAGCAAGGGATTTCTTTCGATAGTATTTTTTGATATACATGAATTTAGAAATCATACCTAAAATCATATATTTAAGTGATCCAAATCTCTTTCACTTGGATCAATATTTGATATATGAAATATTGTATTGATTACAATGGAAGGTGACTATTGTTGTTAAAATAAATACATTATTATATGTAAATACAAGTGGAGTTTGATCTGAAAAACAATCTATAACACATTTAGATTAATATCTATACTCATATAACCATCAATAATGCTTCCATTCATCCAGTCAAAAAAAGATAATGCTTCCATTCATTATTTGAGAATATATTTTCTCTTAATTAGTAAGTATTCGTGATTGTTTTTCTTAAAAATCCAGATAATATTTAAATAAGTATATATTAAAATAAATTAATATTTAAATTATTAAAACATATAAATAATAAATTTATTATATAAATATAAATATAAATAAAATAAAAAATTAAAATTGTAAAAAGGATATGTATAATTAATTAAAAATAGTTTAAATATCAAATTTAAAATAAAAAGTAGAAAATGACATATTACTTTGGAAAACAAAGTAAGAGGTTATACTACTCTTAAGAATAGTATCTCTTAATTTATTATATAAAGATAGATAATGACATGTAATAGAATTGGTGCGTTTCCGTCTTTAAAAAATGGAAGAGGTTTCATTATTATTTTATAATTAGACTATTAAAATTGTGTAAAATTTAGTGCGCAATATATGTGTAAATATATATACGTTTATTTGACATTGTACACGTACATATGCACAAGACTGCAACATTGCTTCTTAGACATTATTAGAAAATATATCTCCTTGTATGATGAGTAGCGATAAAATTATTGCATAATTAAGTAGGCAAAAGTAACAAGAGGGTGTAGGTAAAATTAGTCTTTTAATCTCTTATTTTAATTATTTTATTTAACTTGATCTTTTAATTTTTATTTGTGTCAAATTAAAACGTTAACATTATTACATTTTCCATTAATTTTCATCTAATATAGTCATAACTTGCACTAAAACTCAATAAATTTTTTCTCTATTTCTCTTCTCTCTTCCTTCAACCATTTCTTTCTTTAAGATCTACCATTTTTTCTGGTGAAAGAAAGCTAAATTATCATCCTTCCTCTTTCTTTCTTCTTCCATTTCTTCTATCTTCTCTCTCTTCTTTCTCATCTTCTTTCTCTTTCTCTCTCTCTTTCTCTTCTCCCTCTTATTCTTTCTCTTGCGTTCTCCCCCTTCCTCCTAAGTAGGGGACCACATCCTTCACAGACTTGAACGATGACAGTTTTGGGTGGTTCAACGACGAAAAAATGGTGGCTCAACCTCCTTGAAAAAAAAATGGCGGATCTCGTCGGAAACTAAGAGGGAAGAGAGGAGAGAGAGAATTTAACAAAAATTTAGACGGTGTTAGATGGAAACTAACGAAAAGGATAGCAATGTTAACGTAGCTATGCCAATATAGAGAATTAACTCGACAAAAATAAAAGTTAGTGAAGGAAGTTGAACAAAACAAATAAAGTACAAGATAAAAAGACTAATTTTGCTTGTAAAAAATTTATGAGCACTTATTAAGAATGAAAAATAATTTTTTTATATGTAAAATAGAGTATTTAATGCATTGAAAATAAAGAAATGCATTATTTATTAAAAACCTTATTTTTTTTATTTTTAGGAAGTACCTTTAATAAAGTTCATTATAAAAAAGTGAGATAATCTATATGAGTATGTTTGGTAAAATTAGCTGTTAGCGGATAAGCTAGTTGATAGTGGATAGCTTATAGTAAATAGCGGATAAGGTAGCTGATAGCGGATAGCGGATAAGCTAGCTTATTTTCTATGGAAGTGTTTGGTAAAACTAACGGTTGAACTAGTTGAAAAAATATAAAATGACATAAAAGTACATCTTCATTAATGATTTTACATAAAAGAGAGAGAAGAAAATAAAGGTAGAATTAAATGAAGATAATAAGGATAAAAGTGGAAAGAAAAATGAAACGCTATAAGCTATAAGGTCAAACGCTACTTCAAGTAACGTCTGGAAAAAATGCTATAAACTCGTGAAAAAACGTTAAAAGCTCGTGACAGAGACGCTTACCAAACAAGGCTACTTTCTCATCTACTATAAACTATCCGCTATAAGCTCGTAGGAATGTCTTACCAAACAAGCTCTATATATACTGGAATGTATATACCATATTAGTATCGGTTTATTTTAGATTTTCCACAGTAAAATCAAATTCCAAAATCACATCGATCAAAAGGTATTCTCATGACTTTTTGAAAAAGTATCTTTGAATATCTTTTTCTTATTTTTGCTATGCCAATAATCTCAAGTAAAGAAGCTCTTATTCATAAGACTTGCTTCTTTATACTGACACTGACACACATAGATATATATATATATATATATATATATATACATGAAACTCACGGCACCTTCGGCGCGTCACTTAATAACACTTTCCTCTTTATATATAGTGGTGCCAAGTTAAGAACACATCCAAGAGAGAATCGCCCTTTAATTCTTAGTTCACACTCACTTTTCCCACTTGGAAGTTTGAATCCACTTCAGCAGGAGCAACATTCCCTTTCGAAGAAAACATACATATACATGACACATATGTGGCCTCTGTTTTCTCAAAAGAACAATACCACCACCACCATCACCATGAAGATGCAACACGAATCTGCTACCACCACCACCACTACTACAACTACACCTACCACCATTCCAACAAAATCTCTGGCTGACACCAACTCAACATGCAACTGTTGTTGTGTGGTGACAAAACTGATGAGAAAACTCAAGAGACGTAGCCGCACACTGAGACCCGCGAGTGCAAGTCGACAAGGTTCGTTCCAAAGCTGCTATGATCCATTGAGCTATTCCTTGAACTTTGACACCACTGGATGTGGGAGCTTATTGGATGAAGATTACTACAAGTTCTATGCCTTTTCTTCGAGGTTTGTGGCAACAAATCAAAGAACTTCATGCCCCATTGTTCAAGTAGCAGCAGGGAACTCCCATTAGAAAAACAACTAGGATCTTCTTTCTTTATGATGAATACTTTCTTATGTTCCAACTTTTCTCACACAAAAAATTTGTGGGTAATTTTCTATTCTTTGCATGCTGATTAAGTTAATTTCTCGGCAGTGGTAACAACGGGTTTCACTCACAAATTTTCAGAGTGGAGAGATCTGATGTCGTAGAGTTTGTTGTATAACATATATATTAAATTAATGACAAGTTGGACTGATTTTGCTGAGTACTTGATTGCAATTTTTGAGCCTTGTATAGTTAATTATATAGTTGCATGACTTGAAATTCACAAGCAGTCTCTTGAGAAAACTAATTTTAAGTTTTCTTTCATATGCTCAAATTAAATATACAAGAAAGTTAATGATTATTTTTTCTCTGCTAGGAAGTTAATTTACACCTAGTCAAGAAAATTAACAAAGAAACAAGAGTAAAAAAATGTGTGAACTAAAGGCCAAGGCCTAGGACCTTGCGTCATATGCTTTGTTTTTCTAATGATATATATTTGCATTATAAAACTTTCAAGTTATTTTTATTCTAGTTAATAATGACTTAATTATTGATAGTATATGGATTATTTAATACTAAATGGTTGATGCTAAAGTTTAGACATTTATTAATGAATTTTCGATTATTTTCTTATGAAAAGTTACGTACTTGAAGTGGATTCTTTCATTTTGAAAAAAAAAATATGAGAGATTTATGATTTTACTTTTTAATCTTCATCATTCAATTCTCTTTTTCCATTTTTAATATTTTAAACATACACTCTTTCTTTCAACATATTAAATGAAGGATTAAGATTGAATGTGAGAAAAAAAATAGCATAATGGATCCATTCGCCGGCTTGTTAGTAACATAGCTTTTTCCCGTTATCTATTATATTATGGATTTATCTATTTGTGGTGTAGCTGACCTGCACATGGCTGCCCGCACTTATCTATTTGGAATAAATTCATAGACGAGGTTAGATTGTTAGTTATACTTATTACTATCGATTAATTTCAATGTTTTTTATTTAGTAAAAACGAATTTATAGTTTAATTAATTTATGCCTTTAAAACCTAGTATAATTTTAATTTAAACGTCAAATCTTCTCACCTATCTTTTTCCTTGGTTTATTTGAGAAATTCAAATTCTGGATGCAACAAGCAATATAATAACATGTTTTTAAGCCCTTCAGGTAAAGAAAAATATTATTAATAATACGTTCTTTATAATACTTTGTTTAATATATTTTTTATTATTCAATGATGTTTAATGACATTCACTAAATAGAGCATAGACTTAAGTAATTTAGTGAATTATATATGAAATTTATCCAAAACAAATATATGTTAATTAAAAAGAATATTACAAAAATGTGTTAATTACTAGCATTGCTGATATGTAAAATTCTCATTAAGGAGCAAGTATAGAAAAATGTTTAATCTAGATCATTTAGAGTTACATTTGTCATATTTGAGAAAGTCTTTATATAGAAATTAAGACCATGAAATCACATATAAGAAAAATATAGTATAAATTATGTAAATGTAAAATGAAATATGTATAAGTATGTGTGAATAAATATACTATTCAACTTTTTTTTTTTTTGACCGGAGTATACTATTCAACTAAACATTGCTATAACTCCTATCATTAATTAATCTTAGGATGAAGGTAAATGAAAATATTTTTTTGAATATAGGTAGGTAGGGGAATATATCGTATTTCAAAGTGAATCCGATATATTATATATCAACATAAAAGAAATATTGATCACTAAGTATAATATTATGACTATTTAAATAACGAGATTGGATATTATATTATACAAGTAGATGTAGATATGGAAATGAGTCATAAAGGAAGTCGTCACGGTCCAACATAGAAGTTATAATTATATTATATAGTTTTTTTTTGTAACGATAGTGTGAGAAAGTGCGATTGTTTCTTGAAATGTGAGCAGCCATGTGCCGGTAAGCTACTTTCTCCGAACACATACGTTACTAGTAATAATAAGGAAAGTTTTGAGACCAAATTCCGCAAATAATGGTCAACAAGATTAGCACCAAAACACATGGTTTAAGTATAAGACAGCGGTTAACTTTTCTTTTTTCATTATATTATTATACTATTTTATATTGATAACGGTCAACAAGTTCAACACCAACACACATGGTTTAAGAGATATTCCCAATTTGTGCTTCTATTTCATTTCCTGATATCTTAATAATGCCATGAATTGGTGACAGCGCAAAATCCATAAGCTTCCAAAAAATTGCTCTGAAGTTATATTGCCCACAGTTTCGATCAGAACATGTGAAATAGTTTCATGGTATTAGTTCTCGATTTGCTGAGTCCATTCATAGAGCTTTACTGTGGTATAAGTGTTGAGTGTAGGCATCTTCATGTTTTATTGAACTACTCTTTTTTTTTTTTTTAATTAAAATTGAACTACAAGTTTTATTATGTCTTAGCATGGGTCACAGAAACTAGTAAGATTAGAATTAAGTAGCACTTGTTACTTGTAAATCCCGGTTATTCTTTGCGCCACTCTTTTTTCATATTTTAATTAATAGTGTAAGTCTAATGTATATTTATTGCTAGTATTGTTAGAAATAAGCGAGGAAAATAAATTGTGTGACTACGAGTTCTCCAAACTCTCTACTTTCTCTTCAAGAGCTCAAGATTCGAATCACATTCACATGCTATATATACCGCTTTACATTGGGTTTTTTACCCAAAAAAAATAGTGGGTTAGATATCTATTTGTCTTTCTTATTTAAAGTCCAGTCTATTTTTTTTTTTTTGTGCTAAGAAGAGTTAATTAAGTGGATGTGTATTATATCATATAATATAGGGTTAACACGTAGATGATCTGCGAAAAAAGTTGTGTGAATAAATAATGTCATATTTTCTTCTGACATTAACTTCCACCTTATAGAATCGTAAGAAAAAATAGAAATAAAAAAAAACCCACCTTATAGAAATGAGTTCCATATTCACATGTTCTGCAAAAAAAAAATTCCCAGCTATTATTCGTAAAATAACAAATACCATTTACATAAATGATTAACGCTTTACAATTTTGAATAGTTGGGATATTGAGGTCTCTTGAAGGAGTAAAGGAGATCAATTAACAATAAACAAAATGACTTGACAAAAATGAAAGAAATTAACACAAATCATCTGTATTAGAAATTAGAACACCATAAAACAAAAAGCAAAATAAATTAATAAATCGCATACTTCTAAAAGAATAAAACATATAGACAGCAGTAGCTCATAACTTCTTTTAAGCGAAAGTGTGTATACGTCCGGATCAAGATCTTCCACTCGAAGGCCTTCTCAATATCAATCGCCACTTCGATGGAGTAGGGTTAGGAATCAAGTGAGAATCTCGTCCTCTTAATTAAAGGTCAGTGATCTATGTGACCCACCAGCCTCTGCATAGTATTCCATTGTAATCCATCAACTTACCATTGGGCTAACATCTAAGCCCAGCAAATAATTATCATCATATATGATGTTTTCCAAACTCGTAATGGATCGTACAATCATATTGGCCTCCCGAAAATGTAGAACTGTCAAAACGGGCCAACCCGGCCCACCCGAGTTGGCCCACCATGGGTTGGGGGGAAAACGGGCTAACCCAACCTGGCTCACATTTTGATGAGCTAGGAAATAAGCAATCCGGCCCGGCCCACCACGGGTTGGTGAGTTATGCGGGTTGGCTCACCTATAATTGAAAAATTAAAAAAAGTAAAAAAAAAACAGAAATTTTTTTTAAAAAAATTCCAACTCCTTAACTTAAACATACATCTGCTTAATAGGACAAGGGTTTTCACGAAAAGGAAAGGAAGCTGCACAAAAAAATCTGACTTGGATCTTTTTTGAGTTTTTCTTTACTGACTTTACAGACATATTGATACGTTGCATTTTGGGTCTTGTTTTTTTTTTTTTTTCAAATGTCTCAACCCGCGAGCCAACCCGGCTCACCACGGGTTGAACCCACCCAACCCACGGGTTCGGTGGGCTGGGTCAAAATGACCCGGGATTTAAATGAGCCAGGTTTTTTGCAACCCAACCCATCGGTGAGCCGGGTTGAGCCGGGTTGGCTCACGGGTTCTAACCCATTTTGACAGCTCTACGAAAATGTCCCTATATCCATTCTACCCGTTTTAATAATAAAAAAAAAAAAAATGCATCAATCAATAGTAACCCAAACAAAGAAAAATCTAATAGAGGAAGCTCAAACATTCATGTTTGGATACTAGAAGAAATGTTATATCTTTAATAATTGTTTTTACGAATCCTTCTACTTATTTGATAAAAGGAAAAAATGTTAAAAAATAAAGATTAATTAATATTTTAAAAATATAATATATATAACATGTGTCAATTTTAAGTGGATAAAAAATTTATAAAAAGATTTATAGGAGAATAAAATATTTCTTTAAATTAAATAAATACTTATTTAAGTAGGACCAGTTAAATAAGTTCTGATGTTATAAATGCAGTCTAAAATAAATTAAATAACATTTACATAAGTACACTTTGAAAAATACTAATACAACTAGAACTCTGACGATTTTTTTTTTTGGTAGCCATGTTATTGATATGAAATATTCATCATCTTAAACAGTGACTAATCTTCGTCGAGGGACCTGATCGACATTTAAGGGGTTGCCCCCTCCCAATTAGGTTTTTTCCATACGTAAGAGTCATGAATCGAACCTCTGGCCACTTGTTTAAGGGGCGCGAGCTCGTTACCACGTGGACCAACCACATGTTGGTAGAACTCGGACAATTTAATAAGGTTAATTTAGTTATAAATTATTATGAAAACAACTAACGCATGAATTGTTTTTTAGCTTTTTCTAGCTTGTAAAAATAAGCCCCAAACAACTTGTATGAGTTTCAAAAGCTATGTTAATAAGATTATCTAAATAAGACCAAAAGGTTGCATCAATACTTATTCTAGTAGATAAGCCGAAGACAAGTT
Source organism: Ammopiptanthus mongolicus (assembly GCA_039655645.1). Classification (NCBI taxonomy): domain Eukaryota; kingdom Viridiplantae; phylum Streptophyta; class Magnoliopsida; order Fabales; family Fabaceae; genus Ammopiptanthus; species Ammopiptanthus mongolicus. Next base: position 55,521,390 of record CM077350.1, on the reverse strand, counting down.
AAAAATAAGCTCATCCAAATGAGGCCTCAAGGCACCATGCTATCTAAACAAGAGGCCATTAATTAAGAGAGCTCTAGCTAGGTGCGCGTAATTGCTCTACCCTAAAGTATTTCTCATGGACCTAACTCTAAATAATGTAAAACAATTTACAGATAAATCGTTCATCACCATTCTCATTACTATGAGAATTTGCATCAACCTTTACATGACCCGTATCACAGTAAGACAATGATTATTTGGGTAGGGATGTTAGGGTAAGTAGGTCCTCAACTCGTATGCAACTTAAAAGTACTCCACGTATATTTGCTTGGGGTTCAAATTCACGTATTATTTGAAGATGAAATCATGTATGCTAATATTAGCATTAGTTTTTCACATCTTCTCACGCCAATTTTACATTTGATTAAAAATGTAAAGATAACTAATTAACGAAGCTACTAATCAAGTATCAATAGTTACTAGCACTGTTATTTATACTGTTAATCAGATGTGTATATCGTTCACAGGGTGTAAAAATAGTGATAAGAGTGGTCTACAAACACCCTTTTCGTTTATTTTACTTGGGTTCGGATACAGATTGTGCATATTTATATTTAACTCCTTTTCAAATTTTGTTCTCAATTGTAAAAATCTTGAAGTATATTTTATCATATTTAGATCGAGTCTATATTTTTTATGATATTTGGATATAGTTTACAAGAGATGTGGATATAAATACTGTGCTATTCAAGTTCTGGTTCGGGTGATGTACAATTCCACCCACAAACGTATCATTCCTATCTTTTTTTTTTGTATAATCATCCCCATCTTCTACATGAACATGCAAGTCACTGCAATACTAACGTTGTTTCCATCATACTTCATACTAACCCAAGGACTATGGATTGTAAAGGAATTATGGCAAAAAATTCCATGGAATAGACAAACAAAAAAAGGGCTACAAACAATACCCAACAAGCAACACTATATTTTTTCATTTCACGTGGAGAAAAAACTTTACATGTTCTCAACAATCCTATATTTGCTAGTTCACTCATTGTCATACCTACAAAAATTCAAGCGCATTGGTGAAGAGACTTTAGCTGCAAGAAAGAATATGGTTTTATTTTTATCCAAGACACTAGAGTGATGTTTCCTGATCTCTCACAGCATGATCTGAGACAGTTCCCTCGGATGATACCTCCACTTCATCAGGCCGTTCAACCGGGGAGGGATCTGACTGAGTCTTGCTGGAATCTCCACTATCAGGGTGTTCTACTTCATGCTCTTGAGGTGGACACCAAACTTCTGGTGACATCTGCCTAGGTTTCTTGTTTCTGAAGGCACCTTTCGAGTCTTTGAATTTAGCTCGCCCAACAGGCATTGGCAATGGGAGCTTGCTCTCAAGAAAGCTTGAAGAACCGGAAATGGATGGAAGATGCGGGCCAGGAGCAACACAGGATGCAACCAACTGGAGCACTTCAGGAGAAGGAGGTAGTCCCGAGCCTGTCTTTTTCGATAGGTGGACTGACGAGTTTGATGGGTTAGCCACTTTAAAATTTAGAGGAGGCAAGTTGAGGTCAGACTCAATCTGCTGAGGTCCTAGAGTTCCTCCTGTCTGAGAAAGTAGAGGCAACGGTGGACCCAAGGGATTTGAGCTAGAAGCACCATTATCAACATGGTGGCTGATGTTTATGTCCCTGCTGGTTCCAGCAAAATCTGGCTGCACCTGATTGAAATTATGTGATCTTCTCCTCTTTCTCTTCTTGAGACTACTCCTGGGGTCCTTTGGGAGGGAGGGAGGTGGTCCTGGAATCACAAATGGAGGAATTGTAGGCTTATCTTCTCCATATAACATGCGAACCGATTGAGCAATGGCTGATACTGTAGGTGGGAGTTCAGGTTCGGGATCAGGAAGTTTGGCAGGGGAACTCACAGCTTCTCGCAACCAGTGAGGAAGCTTGTCTTTTGAAGTACTACTTCCAGCTACTTCCTCCCCTTTTGAGTGCAAAAGATCAGACCTAATGGGGTTAGATAACAATCCCGAGCTCATAGATTCTCCATTTCCTACATTAATGCAATCATCCCTCATATCATTGGGTGATTCATCCAGAAGTACGGGCAACTTTCCACACTTGGTGTTTACTTGTTCATCCTCCTTTTGCTGTATATTAAGGTTGCCTGAGCAATTCAAACCTAAAGAACCCAAGCGACTTGTTCCAAAAGAATCAAGCAAAAATGGCCTTTCAGTAGGCACATTGGAAGAAGTCCCTGGCCTGTCAGATGTTTCAGCAGAAGCATCTTCAGGCAATTTTGCTCTGTTTTTATCATAACTCCAAGATGGAAGAGGCACAAAATGTGGTAGACTAGTTGCAGAATCACCTATCCCTAATTTCATGTCAGTCAGATGGTTTTGAAATTTTGGTGGTGTAAGAAATCTGCTCCCATGCAAGGCCCTTTCCATCATTCCATCAGAGATTGGAAAATGTGCAGATTTGGTAGACTTTGTCATCTTGGATGATCTTGGCACAGGAAAAGCTGGCCCCTGAAAGACCTTTACTTGTTCCAATTCCCACCTCACTGATAAATCTTCAGGTGTTTTATACTTCGAGAACTTTAACCTGGGATCTCTTAACATAGCATCCCAGTTACCCCTTCCGTGCCTACGAACACCAATCCAGAGGGAATCAAGTTCATCTTCAGACCAGCCATCTGATTTTGACTTCTTTTTAAATACACTACTTGATCCAGATCCAGTTCTCATCATTATGTTTTCGAGCACCTTCCTATGGTTTTCCGGAAAAGATGAGAATGTGGTTGGCCTCTGACCCAAACCCAAGGTGGGGGGCACATCCCTGTCTTGCTGATTATATCTGAAAAAATCTTCAGGAGGAACTTTAAAATTAGGTAATGCTGGCATTGGAAGGTCTTGCATAGATCCATGCAAAGCTTCAAGTCTGCCTCCTAATGACAACTTCGGTAAGAGGTCCAGATGTGAATTTGCCGTGCTTTTAGATGTAAGTGGAAATCTGGCCAGCAACCTTTCATCAAATGGCAGGTTTGGCAGGGGCATCTTCTCATGGAAACTGGAGAATCTAGCACCAGAATTTTCAAATGCATTGGGTTCCTTTCCTTGCACAGCTGGTGGAAACTGCAAAAATAGAAAGGATATGAATCATAATGGCACATGCATAAAGCCAGCCAAAATTGACAATCAAATCCACATGCATATTAAGAGAGCATACTGGAACAAATGGGAGACTGTTATCAAGCATGCTATTTTTGGAACTTTGTTGTAAATTTGCTGTTGATGCATCTGATAGTTTGGTATTTGCTGCCACTTCCTGACTTCTGACCTCAGCATCCATGGGTGTCCCAGAGCAAGGGGCAAGACTGAATGGAAACTCTTGTCTGGCTCCATGTCTATTTTGTCTCCAATTTAACTTGGAAACATTATGTTCTGATGGTTCAATTTGGTTAGCATTAGGAGCACAAAGTCCCAGAACAGGCAACAAATTGTTTGTAGGCATAGAGTTCATGGTGTTTAACCCTCCCTTATAATGGTGATTTGGCAAGAAAATGTCAGGTAAAGAACGGCGTAGATTATTGACAGAAACATCTATATCACTGCTCATTATATGTTTCGAAAGCCTGTCAATCCTTGAAAAGGAGTCAGAATTGCTATTTCGAGCTTCAGAAAGTTGTACATGTTTGCTGTCCTCTAAGTTTGAAGAAGGCCCCTCCTGCACTGGATGCATTGGTCCAGCTCCTTGATCCCCACCCTTGGCATTGGCTGGAGACTGTGGGAGTGACTCGGTTACTGGGAGTTCGTCAGCAGGTTGTGACCCTCCAACCGCATTCCTCCGAGCAAGTCGTTCTTTCTGCCGAGCACGGAGCTTAGCACTGTTGAACAATAGCAAGTGTAAATATTCAGCATTGAGGGAACATTTAGTCATAATGTTAAAAAATATTGGATACGACAGTACCAATCAGAAGGCATGATATCTTGGTCCACGTGCTTTAAAATTACCAATTAGAGTGAGTAATTTAAACCTCAAACAAACAATCTCATTAGTACTAAATAGAAAGTACCAATATACCATGTTTAGCTGAAATTAATGTATGGAAATTGGATATTCAAACTACCATGACCAATTCATCAACATCCTATAACCATATTTAAAAATTGTTGAGCTGTGTTGAGCCGTTATAATTTTACGGTTTCCACTTATTGTACGGATTTGATTTGTTTTAATTTGTAACTGTATTTCCTTTATTAGGATAGATAATTAGGACAAATTTGTTTCTATAATTTGGCTTTAGTCTATAAAATGTATATTCCAATTGTACAAAGAAAATATTCCAGAATTAAGATTTCAGATTATTCCTTTCAACTTGGTATCAGAGCTCCCGATCTGAGAGTCTCTTTTTTCTGCTGCCTCATCCTTCATTGTTGAGTAATCCTGAGGGCCCAGTCTTTATTGCAGGCCGGTCCAGCCTTCATCGCAGGACCCATTTCTTCAATTGACAGCATCTTCATTGCATACCCAAACTCCACAGAAGCCACCTCGCCGGAATCAAGCCACCTCACCACAGAAACCGTCAACCGACCATCTATTGGGGACCCGACACTGTAAAAACGATCATGCACCCCCATGCGTATCCCTCCTCGCCGGCGCATGTAGGCCACACGCTACCCTCCCAGCCTCTGTCGTGCCGCTGCTACAGACCTGTTCGTCAGCCTCCTCTTGTTCAGTTTCAGGGGTTGTTCGGCTCTCCCTTGGCACCGTGTTGCTGCTGTTTGCAAGCCCTATTTGGATTAGAGTACTGTTCACAACCATAGTTCGTGATTTTTTAGGTTAACCTCATTTTTGGCACTCTCAATATGTCAGACACCGAGAAGACAGTTCCTGTTCAACCGACAACACCATTGGACCCTAATGATCTCTTCCTGTACTGCACACTACATGTCGCCTTGATTTTGAATTTGAGATTGTTACAGATGAGACTACAGCCCTTAGTAGAGAGGAAATGGAGCGCTTGCGGCTCTCATCGATTCCCCCACGAAGTCTTCCACCTCTTGTTCTCTAGCCATGCATGGTAAGATTAAGAATATGTGTTCCTTATCTTCTCATGCTTTTAGTACTGACTCTAAGGATTCCAGGATTATTGACTCTGGTGTGACTGACATTTGACCTTTCAATCTTCTTGTTTCTCATCATACCAACGCTATTCCAATAAGCATCATATAAAGTGGCTGATGACTCTCATACATCAATTGCAAGTTGCAGTAATATTAAACTCGATTCCTCACTAAACTTACTAAATGTGCTTCATGTTCCCAAACTCTCTACTAATCTTATATCTATTCATAATCTCACCAAAGACCTAAAATGTGTTGTAACCTTTTACCATTCCCACTGTTTTTCAGGACCTTGTCATGGGGAGGACAATGGGAGTTGCTAAGGAACAGGAGGGTTGTATCATCTAATATGCAAGCTTCAGATGAACCTGGTCAAAAGTTGTTTTGTTCTTGTCATCAGTCCAGTTCAAAGACTCCTACATTCCAAATCTTGCTCCAACACAAGCGTCTAGGTCATCCTCCGTTTACTTAAGTCTATGTTTCCATCCTTATTCTTGAAAGAGTCTATTGAGTCATTTATTTGTGATGTTTGTGAACTTGCGAAACACATTTGTGCAGTTTTCCTTCAAGTCAAAATAAAAATGTTGAACTTTTCTCTCTTATTCATACTGATGTTTGGGGTCCTACTACTATTTCAAATGTTTCTAGTGCAAAGTGGTTCGTTTCTTTCACAGATGATTGTACTCGAGTCACCTGGTTGTTTCTTATGAAAGACAAATCTGAGGTACATCAACTGTTTGTTTAGTTTTATCGTATGATTCAGACTCGATTTGATAACTCTATTAAGTGCTTGAGGTTTGATAATGCTAGAGAATGTGTGAACCAAATGTTCTCTACCTTTCTCAAAGAGCATGGTATTGTACATAAACTTACATATATTGATACACCCCAACAAAATGGTATGGCTGAAAGAATTAAACACTTGCATGAAATCACCAGGGCATTATTATTCCAAATGTCAGTTCCTAATTCATATTGGGGAGAAGCCGTTCTAACTGCCACTTACTTGATAAACCGATTGCCCTATCGAATTCTTGGTAGTGTTAGCCATGTTCACCTCATGACCTTTTTTTTCCCCTTTGTTCCTATTATAGAGTCTTGAATCTTGAGTTTTTGCATGTGTTGCATTCGTTCACATACATCGCCAACATGGTGGCAAACTTGATCCTCATGTTGTTAAATATATTTTTATTGGCTATGCTCCTGACAAGAAGGAATATGAATGTTATCACCCTTTGTGTTGACGTTTCTTTGTCTCCATGGATGTTACCTTTCAGAAAAATCGGCCCTTCCTTACTCCCTCTCAACTTCAAAGGGAGAGCATTGTTCCGGAAGCGGGGATCTTCTGAGATAGTTATATTCCCTTGTCCCTTTCTGATATGTCTTCTAATACATAGGAATTAACACGTCCTCCACCCGAGACTGCTAGGACTAAACCCAGTTCACCAAAACTAGTGTACCAAAGGAGAAGAAAACAACTTGAACTGGACCAACAATAACTTCAAGCGTCTGAACTGATGGCAAGTATTGAAGACACTAACTCCCATGGTTCCGAACCTGAAACTTTAAATGTTCCTTTGGATATCCTGACCTAGATGACTTATTGATTGCATTAAGAAAAAGGAAAAGGTCTCGTACTAAGTACCCTATTTCCCAGTTCGTCTCTTCTAAACATCTGTCTATGCAGCACCAGAGCTTTATTTCAGCTATTGATTCTATAAGAATCCCTATGACAACGCAAGAAGCATTAAAGGATAAGAACTGGGTTCAAGCTATGAATGAGAATATGAGAGCATTGGAAAGGAATGGAACATGAGAAGTAGTTGAGAGACCAATGGAAAATAAACCAGTAGGGAGCAGATGGATATACACTGTGAAATATAGGTCTGATGGCATACTAGACCAGTATAAACCAAGGCTGGTTGCAGAGGGGTATGCACAAACCAATGGAATTGACTAAGAGCAGACATTTGCTCCAGTGGCCAAAATGGCATAGTAAGAATTCTAATATCTTGTTGCACCCTTTCTGTGGGAACTTCACCTGTTTGATGTGAAAAATGCCTTCCTTCACAGAAACTTAGGGGAGGAAGTTTGCATGGAGATCCCTCTCGGATATGATTACTATGGTGAGAGAAGAATGAGGTATGTAAGCTGACAAAGGCTTTATATGGGCCGAAACAATCCCCTCATGCTTCGTTTAGAAGATTCATGAAGACAATGGTGGTCGTAGGGTACAACGTCACGGGGATCATACCCTCTTTCTCAAGCACTCACCTTAAGATAAACATACTATTCATCTTGTTTACGTGGAAGACAACATTATATCAGGTGATGATGCAACTGAAAACTATTCCTAAAGGAGAGACTAGTTGCGGAATTTGAACGAAGGATGTCATGAGGTTGAAATATTTTCTTGGAATTGAAGTTACCTACTCCAAAGAGGGTATCTTTGTTTCCCAATGGAAATATGTCCTAAAACTTCTCAAGAAGGCTAGGAAGTTTGGATGTAAAGCTACGGTGTGCCCATTGAGCAAAATCATAGAATAGGTCATGATGAAGAAAGACCCAGAGTCGACAGAGCTCAGTATCAGAGGTTGGTTGGGAAATTGATGTATATGACACAAACAAGACCAGATGCAGCATATGCTATTAGCATTGTTAGTCAGTTCATGCATGATCCAAGGATAACACACTCATAAGCTGGGGATCGTATCCTACACTATCTTAAAGACACACCAAAAAGAGGTCAATTGTTCAATAAGGGTTGACATCTATCTATGGAAGTATACATTGATGCTGACTATGCGGGTTCGATTATTGACAAGAGGTCACATCTAGCTATCGTATGTTTCTTGGACGAAATCTTGTAACATGGAGAAGTACGAACCAAATCTAGTGGCAAGGTCAAGTGCAGAGGCAGACTTTCAGGCTATGGTACAAGGAGTTTGTTAGTTGTTGTGGATGAAGATTGTTGGAAAGCCGCCTTAATAGCGATCCCCCTAGCCGCCTTAATTGCGGCAACTTTGGACTGCCTTCATTGTAGACTCCAACACCTTCATTGTGTTGGATGTGAGGGGGTGTGTTTAGTCCCACATCGCCTAGAGATATGGCCTAACTAGTGCTCATAAGGCTTGGGCAGTCCTCACCTTACAAGCCGGTTTTGTGGGGTTGAGTTAAGCCCAATCCCAAATTCTAAGATGGTATCAAAGCCTATCCTAGATCTGTTGTTGGGTCGCCCGCATCGTCCACGCTCTAGGTGCATAGCCCTAGGCGTGAGGGGGTGTGTTGGAAAGGCGCCTTAACTGCGACCCCCCTAGCCGCCTTAACTGCGGCAACTTTGGGCTGCCTTCATTGCAGCCTCCAACACCTTCATTGTGTTGGATGTGAGGGGGTGTGTTTAGTCCCACATCGCCTAGAGATATGGCCTAAGTAATGCTTATAAGGCTTGGGCAGTCCTCACCTTACAAGCCGGTTTTGTGGAGTTGAGTTAGGCCTAAGCCCAAATTCTAAGAAAGATCATTATGGATGACCTCAGAATAAAGTATGAAGCCCCTATGAAGTTGTATTGTGACAAGTCAGCCATCAGTATTGAACATAATCGGGTTCAGCATGACAAGACGAAGCACATAGAGATTGGCCGACATTTCACCAAGGAAAAACTAGTTAGCGAGCTGATTACCTCCCTTCGGGCCATCAGTTGGCAGATGTGTTGACTAAATGACTCCCCACATAGCGATTTCAAGATCATACTGGCAAGCTGGAAATGATAGATATCTATTCATCAGCCTGAGGGGGAATGTTGAGTTGTGTTGAGCCGTTATAATTTTAGGGTTTCTGCTTATTGTACAAACTTGATTTGTTTTTGATTTGTAACTGTATTTTCTTTATTAGGATAGATAATTAGGACTGATTTGTTCCTATGATTTGGCTGTATTCTAGAAAACTAATAATGAGCCTCAGTCAATAAAATGTATATACCTATCGTCCAGAGAACAAATTCCAGAAATAAGATTTCAGATTATTCCTTTCAACTAAAACTGTAAAGCAAATCAGATTCAAAAACTAAAACATACAATTTTGCCTTCAGGGCCCGTCCTGCTGGCGTATATTCACGCTCAGGCTCTGGTTCTGGCTCTTTTCCCTCCTCACCACCACTCTGTTTGAACAAGCAGATCAATAGAAAACATTAACATTAGCAAAAATAGAAAGACTGAATTTCTACCAGGAAGAATCAAAATGCAGAAACAACAATGCCAAATCTAAAGTAGTCAAACAAAAGAACAAATCTAACATTTCAATACTGTCAAAAACTAAGCAAAAGACCGTCATACCATGAACAGTGGCCTATTTATAGCCCTCTACACAAACTAATACAATACTAAGCTAGATGTAAACTGGGACAGGAATACCCCTATCCAAACAAAGAATGGAAGTCGTAATTTACAAAATTATAAACCCTAATTTCAAAATTGAAATTATAAACCCTACTGTTTGGAGAGTCACGTGATTAAAATGAAGAAACCAATTAAACCCTAGCTCGAAACTTGAAGGTGCCAGAGATGTTTAGAAAAAGCCATGACCCATAGAAAAGAGCTATTTAACTCAGAAGATACAAACATAGCAAAATGCTATGGGCTCACAACTAATATCTGATAAGAAATTTGTGATCTGGCAAAATCCAAAATAATTACTCCAAAAGCATTTGGTCTATGAGAAAGCCGGATGTCAAGAATCCAGCTTACTAATCTGAAATATGATAAACTTCTATATCTGATAAAAGCATATGTGAGGATATTTTGAGATTTTATCAGATACAGACCCTTCTCATCATCTTCCCACTAGTGGTAATCAGGACCAAATACATAATTAGAAATTCTAAAGCATATTAACAAATAGGCTTTACTTGCAAGCAGAAAGGAAGCAATTAGCAAATTACCTCACTCATTGTTTCATTAGGGTGTGGGGCATATACTTCCCTATAAGAAACAGCTTTCCTCTGCCGCTTCCCTCGACCAAGAGCCGCTTCCTCCTCACTTTGATATTTCTCCCACCTACAAACCAGATTAGATGCACAATAAAATTCAAGCTAAGCTATATTATTCACACCACTTGATACCTAACTTTGTCGTCAAACTACAAGGCAATATGAATTAAATATTTTTGCTCAATAATCATTTTTAGAGATAAAACATATTCCCCAGGTTTTACCTATAACATTCTGATTTTCAAAAGGTGGTTTCTTATAATCATGCAGTCAAGAGTTCATTGCTTGCTGCTTCAGTTCTCAAATACTTATATATTAGGAGTAACTAAGTAGTAGTCAGATTGCATTTTGACCATGGCTTGAGCCAAAAAGGGTTTCATGTGAAGGGCATGTTAAAATACAATCTATTTCTAGGCCTTCCACCTTTATTTGACCACTTAAACTTGCATACAAGAATGAAGCTTTTATAAATAAAGTTAAATACAGAACAGGAGGATCAGGAATACTCCTTATGAGAAGTGAAACATAGGAAGTACATCAGCTGAAAAGATGTACCCAATTTCTCAGCATATCTGATACCCAAACCTCCACAAAGACACCACGAATGGAAACCAACACAAACAACACCTAAGCCTTATCCCACTAGGCAGGGTTGGCTAAATAGAAACCCACAGAAACAAGAAAAACTATCCTTAATAGTAATAGCATAAAACTTTTGTTTGCATTTTAGCTCAGTTCTGACAAGGAGGGATTGTCCTCATGTACATGTGAGAGTGCTCTTCAGCAACAAAAGGCAATTCTACCCTTTCAGCTATGTTTCAAAGTTATTAATTCCTCCTAAAAATATTTATTCTTATTAAATAGCTACATAACTTATCTAGCCAATGATCATTCACACGGAACTTGGAAGTTGTGAAAGTAATATATGACATAAAAAGAGGATGCAACCACATAGAAGCTCCGTACCTGACACGCAGTAGTCTGTCCCATTCATTTTCTTCAATGCCAATTACCACATTATCCTCTTTCTTCTCAGAATTTACTGTACACATATCATCAGACCCATCAGGAGGAGATTCACCCACTCCATGCTCTTCAGTTTGTTCGTCATTCCACTCAAGAGCCTAAGTAAGACAGAAAAATTCAATCATGACAAGGGGCAGAGCATTCTTAAATATATCTAAATGTAAGAGACTAAGAAGCACTGGAGATACATCTCAATAAAATAATAAAAAGGAACTTAAACCTTTAATTAACATAGAACTGAAATTTATGGGAGAAAAAAAACTTGTATCATATTAAAAATAAATGGAATGACTTTAGATAGTATTTAGTACACGGGGAAAAGAAGCATAACTGAATTCTTGGTAAAGATTGTGTATATGCTAATCGGAGAAGCAACTTCAAAGGACCATATATAGAACCAAGTACAACCATTAATGAAAGAACAGTCAAACTTAAATCATTGTACAAGCACTCGGACTACAAAGATGGTCTCACAGAGAAAGGAGAAGAACAAGCCTTCAAAGAGGGAGAGATATGGGAGCATGGGGAAGGTCCTTGTCCAAACATATACATGCAAAATAAGATTCATGTATGTCACCGAACACACTGTATGACTAACTTTGTTGGCACGGTTCTTCAGCCAAAATTTAAAGATACAATTAAACAGTAAATTAACTAGATGTTAATCAAGTACTTCACCTTCACTGAGCCCAGCATATCATTCTCAGAATCCCCTTCAGCAATATCAGCTGAACCATCTTGAAGATTTGAACGATCGAGCAGTTTTAAAATTGCATTTTCATCCCATAGAATTTTGCTGCTGCTATCTGTACACTTATCCTGGTAAACATCTCCCAGACCACCAGTCCTCTTCCGATGCTTATGTTCTACCTCTGCTACTGCCTCATCTTTGTTACTATTATTATTTTCACTTATACCTTTCCCATTCAGACCAGGAGAATCATTGAACAGTTCTTCAGTTCCCCATTTTAAAATACATTCTATTTCTTTTTGAGATCCAGACTTGTTTACAAAAAGCTGATCAAGCATCAGTTTCTTTTTAGCAAGCTGCAAGATGCGCTCTTCAACACTAGCACGAACCACAAGCCTGTATACCAAAAGTCTCTTTGATTGTCCAATTCTGTGTGCACGATTCATTGCTTGGATATCTGCATGAGGGTTAAAATCGGAATCATAGATGATCACAGTGTCAGCAGTTGCCAAATTTATCCCAAGTCCACAAGAGCGAGTGGATAACAAGAAAACAAATCGACTTTTGTCTTGGTTAAAGCGTGCAATTGCTGCCTGACGATCTGTGACAGAAACAGCACCATCCACTCTCTCATACGTTTTAGGCCCAAATTCTATGTTTAAATAGTCCTCTAGGATGTCAAGAAGCTTGGTCATTTGCGAGAAAATAAGAACTCTGTGTCCTTCCTTATATAAAATCTTAAGCATTGAATGCAAAAGAGTCAACTTTCCCGAGGCCTTTATTCTCATTTCATGAAGGAACTCAACAGATCCAGAATCAGGCTCAGTTCCTGGTATGAGATATGGATGATTGCAAACCTTTCTCAGTTGCATCACAATGTTCATCATAGATTTATGGGCAACCCCTTTCCCAATATTCCGCAATATCTGATAATTCTTTGTAAGCATCGCACGGTAATATTCAGCTTGGATGGATGACAACTCAACAGGAACCAATTTTTCTGTCTTGGGGGGGATATTTTGCATAGCATCCTTTTTAAGTCTACGAAGCATATGAGGAGCAACAAGTTTTTTCAATTCATCGACTTTCTCCGCAGTCGTGAGATTGTTAAATTTCTCCTCAAATGAAGACAGAGAAGGAAATGAAGCTGGTTGTAAGAAATTAAGCAAGTTGTACATCTCACCAATGTTGTTCTGGAGAGGGGTACCCGTCAACAGCACACGTTGTTGAAAAGAGAATGTATTCAGCAAGCTGAAAAGCTTACTTTCAGCATTCTTCAGTCGGTGACCTTCATCAACAATAAGAACTTCCCAAGGAACTCCACGCAAATGAGAAGAATCAGCAAGAACCATTTCATATGTAGTTAAAAGGACATTAAATTTATAGGCTTCCGTTTTCTTATTTAATCCACTTGGATCACTAGCATGCCATTCATACTGGCGAATTATGGCTCTTGCTTTCGCACAGCCATGGTATTGCACAACATTCACATCCGGAGCCCATGTTGCAAATTCAGAAAGCCAATTAGGCATTGTAGAAAGAGGTACCAAAACCAAGCAAGGAAGTGCAACTTTGAATTCAAAATACAATGCTGAAATAAAAGCACAAGCAGATACTGTTTTCCCAAGCCCCATCTCATCAGCAAGTATCACATTTTTGGACCTATACCAGCATTTACGCAACCAGTTCAGAGCCTCAAGCTGATGGGGAAACAAAGAACCACCTTTTAGCTCCTTGGGTTGCTCCGTAAGATTCAATATATCATTTTGAGGGTCATTGCTTTTTCGGGTTGCATTTTCCTTTGATGCATCCCTTTCCAGGGTGAGGGTTTCAAACTTATTAAAAAGGGTAATCAGATGAGAAGAATTTTGCAGCACAGGTTCATCTAAACTTTCCCATGTGCATTCATCATATGGTAGTCCAGACCATTTTACAAATGCTTCAGATGTTCCAATTTTGGAAGTACGGAGAGCAAGCAACCGATGCGGCTTCTTCCAACGCTCCTGACAAATATTTATTAACGCCATCCCATGCTTTGCCTTGTAATTTTCTAGTTTTCTCTTTGCAAGAACTTTCAACTGGGATTCAGAAATCCAACTATTATGAATATGAGACTTTCCCACCCACTTAACTAAAAATTCATAGGAAACTTTCTCTCCGTTTAGACATGATGATTCAACCACATTAGCATCCGGAACTTCATTATCAACACTGCTACTTGTTCCCTTCTCCACATCCACTTCCTTTGGTTTTGTTTCAAGAGAGACCTGTATTTCACAATTTTTTGGAAGCTCGCTGTTATCCTCACTCCGCAAAGCAGCATTGATATTCTCTCCTGTCTCCACCTTGTCATTTGCTTTTTCCAAATGTTCAGCAGATACAGCAGAATCATCCTGATTTTTACCATCCCTGGCACAGGAACCTAAATCATCAGTGGCTTTGCTCAATGAATCTATGAGATTTCCTTTCCTATTTTCCTTTGTCATTGATCTTCTATATACATGGATTGTTTCCACTCTGATAATGTTTTTCAATATTTCTTCTTGATCAGAACTCTTGACATTTTGAGGATCATCAAGATTTTCAGCCGTTTCAACATCCAAATCATTATCAAAAGCCAAACTATCCTCTTGCAGTCTGTTCTGGCTTTCTGAGATTACCGGATCACCAGGAGAAGGGTCATCCACAATGGTCAAAGATAAGCGTCGTAATGAGTTTGTTTTCTCACCTTGAACTCGACATCCTAGAACCCGATCAACCTGTGAGGCAGATATACAAGAAGAAAAAAAGTCATAATAATCGCATACAAGATACCAAGGAAAACGTTTTATTTGACAAATAAATGCAAACAATCTGACAAAAGCCCTTCAAGATGGTTACCTGCAGAGGTTCACCAATAGCATTGTCTTCATGCATCGAAGTTTCATGCACAAGACTTCCTGCTTTATCAAGCTCATTTGATGTGTCTTTCATTAACTTAGGGAACTTCTGCATCCAAGTAAAAACAAATTGTACTTACATTTGAACACAAATGCAATAGCATCTAAACAATAATATGGTAAACATATTCTAGATCCCAGCTAGTATATCAAATAAATGATCAGATAGCATGATTAATATATTTCACCATATTATACTGTTCCTGAACCATTAAACCACAGCTACTGACATTTCTAAATCTAACAGAATGCAGCAAACCTTGCATATTTTCATAGATACTTATATCTTCGTTTTCATCCTTTCCTGAGGATTTTCTCATAAAAATAGTGTCTAAACCTGATAATATTCAAAGTTGCTCCTAATAAAGGGGAATGTATTTATACAGATCATCTCATTCAACAGTTTTCTCCTGTATCCTAGCCATCTTCAACTACTAGCTCTTTGCTGTCGTGGGCCATTCTTCCTTACTTACATATACAAGCTTTAGTTTCCCTAACTGAAAGCTTACAGCAGCTTAGGAGATGGGGACAATGCACATAATTGAAATGTAGGTTGCAAATTTGGATTGAATTTGAAGGCAGGTTATGCCATTTAAGGACAGTACAGTTGCAAAAGGCTAGACGTAAAAAAGACCTTTCCTGTAGCCCACTTGAGTCATGGTAATTTAAGGCAACAATCATTAGCCTTTTTATCATTTAGATATCACAAATGCATTCTTAATGAATTTTCAAGAGACACATGCAAAGCCACCAAAACAGTATAATGATTAAAATCAGTTATGCTTTAAGAACAGCACCATATCATTTAACAGTTTACCAAGGTCCGGAATTGGTGTCAGAGGAGCAAAAGAAGGACAATGCTTGACTTATATAATTTTTAAGATGGAGTGGAAATTAGAAATCTTAATAGTAGCCAAATTAAAATATGTAAAATTAGTAATAAATCTAGATAAATTTTTAGCTCTGTAAGTAAAAATGACAACAATATTATGCCAGTATTTAGTAATTTGTAAATATTAAAAGAATGATTCTACACCTAAACTAACAAGTAAAATGAACTGTCGACAAGAGTATGCAATCATAGTTGTCAAATCGTGAACCTATCGAGAATCATTTGTTCAATTTTTGAATCGAGAATCGTAACGTACTGTACGATTCAGAAACACATTTATAGACTTAAATGTACATGATTCCACATCCTTCTTCCCCTTCTTAGCCTTGGGAGCCATCCAAAGTGGCTATATGAACACTCTACACCAGAAGAACCAAAACAGAGTGACTGCATGAATACTCTGCACCAGAAGAACTAAAACAGAGTGACTGCCTCTACATGAAAACTGGTTTGCATGAATGCCCAATCACCCATGTAGTTCTTTTTGTTAAGCCTCTAACCCCTTCAAATTCTTTGATGAGAATATTGGTGAAACAAAGAGAGAAATATATCTTTGAATCTTAGAATTGTACATATCATATCGGTGATGCAGAATTGCACCGATTTCATATGATACATGCACGATTCAAAGCCATTTGCAATTCACCAGATGATACAAATACCTGGCTTGCTGAATCGTATCGAATCGTGCAATTCAAATCATAAAGCATGCAATTCTAAGTTCTAACAACTACTGCAATAACTACATATCAAGAAGTAAATAGATCAAATATAAAGTTCTTAAAGTCAAATCCTACAATAAATTATAGAGTAGGACAAGTACCTCATCTTTCTGCTGGACATCAAAATTCTTGTTTCCGACATCCTCTTTTGATACAGATGCAGAAATGCTATGGTTTACAGACTTCTGCTTCTTGTGTACTTTATTATCTCCAGACTTGAACTTTACAGGAGTATTGACAAAAAATTTCCCCTTTTCAGTCCTACGCTTCTTTTGACTAGCATTATTACTAACAACTTTATGCTTCCTTTTTCTCACTTCCTCTCCACCAGCAGCAACACCAAGAACAAGTGTTTTTCTTAAAGGCATTTTATCACAAGATAAATCAGGCTTCTCCTCCAGCTGTTTATCATTTGCCTCTGAACTAGTCATTTTAGAGGGAGATAAAACTTCCTTAGCAGGTGAAGTTGACTTCCTGTCCATAGGGGAGACTGTTGGGAACAAATTTGATTTTTTTTCATCAGCGTCCGCACATGATGAAGTTCCTTCCATGGAACTCCCAAGATTTGGGTCACTTGGCTTGTCACTACAAGTTTCATCTACTGGGGAAGACAACGGTTTCTTTTCTAAGAATTTGACTCCCATTGTAGAAATAGGTTTTCCTTTGCTGGAGGACCTTTTCTTTGAAATAAGTTTACCTCCGAAAATTCGGGATATTTTGTCCAGGTTAAGTGGGTTGCCTCCATCTTTTGATTTTGCAGTAACAATCTTTGTCCTCACTCGTTTTGAAATTGAATCCAGGTGGTTTATTGGCTTTAGTTCATCATTTCCTTGAAAGCAGCTTGGACATTGCCACTTCCCCATAGGGATGCGCTTCAGGAGATAAAATGATCAGAAACAAATCAGATAAAAAATTAAATAAAGCCTGCAAATCACAGCTTTGTAATTGATAAAAAGCATAGCATAAAACCAGCTGAAATAAACATACCTTAAGAGGTGGATTGAGGCACTGTAAATGATAAGTGCAAGGACAGCTATCACAGCACAATAAGTTGCCACGAAGATCACAGACCACACATTCATAGTAATGCTGGATCAGAAGTTTTATTATATCACAGTTAGAACAACCAACCAAAAATAGTAAATAAAACTGGAAAAAAATCCTTAAATTGGAAGCTTCCGAAACAGTTTTTCTTAGAAATTAATAAAATATTATTTCTGGAAAAAAGAGAGAAGTATGAAAACATAGGATAACATGTGCTGCTAGAAAATAAATTACTAGACAAGACAAACAAAACAAGGAAATTATTGAGATGACACTGCCATCCAATCCCACTTCATATGCCCCAAAAAATCTTTTTTACGAAAAGAAATTTTTTTAGAACAAGAGTACTAATGCAGAGAGGACAATATATCCTCTTAAAGGTAAAAAGAATGACTGAAAAAATAAAATAACATCGAGAAACCAAACTCACTACACATTAGACAAAGACCCCTTCAAAGAACCCATTAGCCGTGTTAGAGATATAAAATCATTTTTGTGCCTTCAACTAACAGCTCAAGCTACAGGGATAGTTGGTCCACAGTTTGATCCTTGCCACCCCCATTATTCTAATAAAAAGATGAATTTCAACACAAATGGTCTAAAGTTCAATCCTTGCCTCCCCATTCTTCTAATAAAAAATTAAATTTCAACACAAGGTACGTGGGCATGTGCATTATCCACACTCCAACCCCAAAGAGCTTTTGCCTGAAGGGGCGTGTTAGAGATATAAAACCATTTGTCACCTAACAGCTTAAGCTTTTGAGATGGTTGGTTCATAACAAGCAGAACGCCATAAAAAACCAAAACAAAGTTTTCCCATATAAGAGAAAGCAGTATATAGTTCTTCAAATATTTTAGCATTTCTCTCCAACCATAAACACCAAATAAATGCATTTCTCACTACAAAGCTACCAAGCTACCCGAGCAATGTAAAAAGTGATGGCTACTTGTATCGGGTAATTACATGACATAATCCTATAGAAATTAGAGAGTATGCTGAATTGTGTTTCTAGGCTACACACTGATCTCTTGTTTATAGTATAATACAATCAATCAATGAGCAATCAAGCAGCTAATTAGGATCTAATCAAAAGCTAATTTACAGCAATCCTCATTAAGATGGGATAGATCCTAAAAGCCTAAGTCACTCCTAAAAGAGTCTCTTCGATCTGGATTCAGAGGCTTCATCTAAGTAGAGTGAAAGACGGAAATCATAGGTCACCACATATTTACACATGTGCTAAATCGGTAAATCTAACACTCCCCCTCGAGATGGAGCATATATATTGTTTATGCTAATTGCTAAACTTGTTACAAATAAAGTCAACCCAAGCCCTCTAAGGGGCCTAGTAAATATGCCTGCAGAGCAAATATGCTTGCTAGCTGGTTTCAGATAGCTGCACTGAGGGTGATAGCTGGTCGGACTTTTATTCTTCTGATGTGAGGTCGACAGCGGTCAGAAGTAGCTTCTGTGGTGGTTGGTAGGTAGCACAGCCGTTAAAGCCATAGACTAAAAAATGCTCACACCAAAGAAAAAAAGATAACACAGTTGGAATAGGAAGGCACCACTGGTTACTGAACAGTGATGAGAATGGAAGTGGCAGCACGAATTCGCAGAAATTGAGACAGAGCAGAGGAAGGCAAAGCTTAGAAGAGGAGAAGGCTAACTGTTAAAAACTGAAGACTGGCGTGAATCACGGCTAATAGAGGCACCAGCAGATCTTGGTGGGTATACGTGTTTTCTCCCCACTAAAGATGAGGCAGTTGCAGAGCATATACTTGAAATCTTAATGTTGACCTTGAAGGTGCTTCATCCAACAGAGGTAATTCAAGAACTGGGTATTGATACCATAATGCTAACAAGGCTGGAGCCTGGAAATGAGTTTGGTATGTTTCTCTGAAAAAATTGCCAACTTGAGCATTTTTGTAATGCATCCGGCAAACTCTGGAGGGTGGGTTCAGCCGTCAGAGATAGATTCTTGGGCACACTTCAAGGCTCAAGCTAGGATTGCTGATGCTGGAGAGATGGTATCTTTGTGCACCCACTAGGGAGATGCTTTCACAGAAATGCAAGACAAGTTGCATGACTCTGAACAACATTTGAAGCAGCATGAGATCAGTTCTGGATTTAGCATCCAGGTCTTAAAAGCATCTACAACGACCTTGGAGTCGTTGTTGGAGAGAGAGGCAGCCTCAATGTGCAACTTGCAGCACTCAATGAACTTAATGAGGGTGTTTCTGTCAATAGTCAGCAGAGGAATCGCACTATCTGCACTTGGAGTGTCACTGCCTCCCCACCTCAAAGGTATCTTTGTCATATCTGACAAGTGGAAGGGCAATGGAAAGGCTGAACTGAGGCAGATCTGAGTTGAGGACTAGCTGAAAAGGTCACTTTGGGCTAGTCTCTGTGGAGGAACCAACTGAAGAAGATATCTCACGCTCCATCATGTGCAGACGAGGCATTTCGGACAAGATTTCAGCAACCAGAATGTGGCAACGCGTCAGAGGTCCATCGGAAGCCATCTTCCGTAGTTGGCAACTTTGGGGCCAGCAAACACAATAGTTGGGGGTACTTGGGTCATTCAGAGCAAATAAACACTCCTAATTTGTGGGCCAGGGATCAATATGCGCAGGTGAAAAGAGAAAGTAGCTCAACACCAGCGATAAGAGAGAAAAACATGCCTAACAACTGAGGAAAGAGAGAGAAACTCAAAACAGCCGCAAATAGGAGGAAAAATTAGGGTTTCGATGACCAGAATTAGTGCCCAGCTCATGGGAAAGAAAGAATCCTGAGACAGACACCGTAGAAGGAGTTCTAGATTTTTGGGAACGCATCAGTGGAATAGTAGAGTAGGTCACGGAGGATGATACTTTAATACCATATAAAAGATAGAGAGTATGCTGAATTGTGTGTATCTAGGCTGCAAACTGATCTCTTATTTATAGTATAATTACAATCAATCAATGAGCTAATTAGTAGCCAACATGCAGCCTAATCACTAACTTATTCACAGCAATCATCATAATTATAGTTGACCGTGTAACTACTGAGAAAGCTTTTGAAAAAAAAAAACAATTTTTAACCTAAAATTAAGCAAATCCGAACATGCTATCAAATTCTCATAATCAACTCTCTCTATTTATCCAAAGGCTGCCAGTATTTATAGTAGCAAAACATTGGCTCTCAAAAGCAAAGAATAAAAAAAAACTAAACGAATCCCGTAATATCCTAAATTAAAATAAATTAGGAAACAAAATTGATATCCTAATTATGTGCCGAAATATTGCCTAAACTAACGCGTTGTACGCTTTTACTTCCCACAATCAATTTCCTCCAAATATCTATTTCCTAATTCCTCTATATCATAAGTATTTTCCATTTGAACTAGATTAATAGTAAAAAACATTTATTTCAAGTTGGCAAACCACACAAAACTTTCTCACCTAATGTTTGTCTTATCTGTTTCTTTGACTGTGACGAGCAGCCATTCATTATTACATTATCCACCAGCTAGATATTTATGGTGTAGACTCTTTGATATTGTTGGTGAATGTTGGATACGTAAAAAGGGAGATGCAAATAGAGTATATTCCAGGAGATGCAAATAGAGGATTTTGGCGTATAAAAGGAAAGTTACAATGCAGAGTAAAGGGATGAGGCCCATTTCAGGTAATGGGCCAAAAGAGGAAATGGTTAAGGGGCATAAAAGTGACACTGAGCTGGAACGGTGAGAAGGGAAGAATGGTAACGAAAAGGAGCACCAAATCATTAACAATGATAATAGGGCAGGCAGGCAGGTACTTAGGGGGTAGGAAATTTTGTGTAGAGAGTGGTTTGGGTAGGGTTGGCTGTTTCTAAGGCTAGGACTCTCTTGGAGTCTCTCTTTGCAGTTACATTAGCATAAACAGTCACGATGTACTTCAATAACAGTTCAGCAGACCCTTCCCCTTTCTCTTCATAGGAAGGGTTTCCAACACTTAACATTGGAAATATAGTATTCCAAAAGTGAAAAATAAAATAATCTCACCCATAGCACTTTTCTGTTAATTGCACCTTTTTATTACAGGGATAATTTAAGGTAAAATTGCCTTAAGTAACAAATTAAGCACATAGAAGGCAACTCACCCCATCATTTCCTTTCTTCTTAGCTGAAAGTCGATCAGTAGCTACTTCAGTGTGTAGCGTACGTTTAGTTGAAGCATTCCTAGAAGATTCAGACGTTAATGAATTGTCTTCTTTGCTGTCGGATTGCTCTTTACCAGAGGATTGATCCAGCCCGAAAGGAAGTTTTCTCCGCTTGCGCTTTAAAACCCAGTTCCTGTTAATCATTTTAGGTGCTGACGATTTATTTTCCTTCATCATTCATATCTGTCCTACATAAGCAATCAAGACTTTGACCATCAGCATGTCACGAGATAATGAAAATTCAAGGCATCATATCTTTCACACAGCAATATTTGCATTTGGTCACATGGATTTTCTTCCAGGAGAGACTAACATGAATAATAGCATGACCTTCTATCATGGAAACAATGCTTACACCAATCTCATTTCAAACGTTAGGCCCCTGCTTGCAATTATATTCATAGTAAAACAGAAAAGACTGCAAAGAATATTGCCTAGTCCTAAGACCTACCATTTTCCCAGACCAATACATGCGCGCGTGCACAAACAAACACAGATACACAATGGTAAACTACTTGAGAAGCTATAGGACTCACAATTATGTTGGTATCCACATTCTGATTCAAAGCAGAATCAAATTATTCATACCAGCATAGACAGAACACTGTCATGTTCATACACAACCTATTAAATGTGCTGAATCTAATGAAGCATATACAACAAAGACCAAAAATCTAGTCACTTTATGTTTTAGCACACCACAAAAAGGAAAGATACTTAAAATCAACAATTCACTGCCAACCAGACAAGCATTATGCACATTCAACTAATACCAAGACCCGGAAGCCCCATTTGAGGGACTACCCAACTCAGGAACCAGTTCAAAACCCAAGTGTCAAACTTGCTCAATAAATTTACAAACTTTTCAGCAGAAATCACAATTAAAGACCAAGTGGCTTAAGAATCAAGGGACTTACACAAAACCCAGCTGAAATTGAACAAAACAAGAGATACCACAAAACCCCAGAACCAAAATTTCAGCAAGAACCACAGAAAAACAGCAAAAAATAAGGAGATAATAAAAAGCATACCAATCAATCTTGCTGATGGATCAAATAGATTATGCAGAGGGATTGCATGTGATTGGAAGATGAGAATGGAGGAAGTGGGTATGCAGAAAAAAGGGGTGTTAGGGCATGGAAGCAAGGAGATGAGAAACACACGATGAGAGAGAGAAAGAGGAGAGAGAAGGGGCAGACAAATGAATAAATAGAGAGAGAAGAAAATGAGATAGGTGTTGTTGTTGTTGGTGTTTGTTGATGTTGCCTTATAGAGAGAGAGTGTATGTGGTATTATAGAGAGAGAAAGACACACACACATACGGATTCGCCGGGGTCATAGGACGGGGTTACCCTCTGACATGGCAGAGGAGAGAGAGAGAACAAGAGAGAGAGTTGTTGCTGTTCTTTTGTTGTAATGTTCAACCCAAAAAAGCACTCTTCAACTCTAACCATGCCACGTGGCATCACATGGAGTCTTTGCTTTCTCTTATAGTAGTTGCATTCGCATTCGCATTCGCATTCGCATTCCCTTTTTCTCATTCTTTCTCCCTCAAATTCTAACTCACTTTGGTCTTTGATCAACAAGGATCATAAATCTAATAAGTTTTTGTTTTTGATATTTATACATATTATATATGTGATGAGATTTCTAGAGAGAGAAACATACTCACTCCCTTTATATAATCTCATGATCATCCAAGCCATATCACTCAATTGTTTGCTGCAGATTTTGATGGGGTGCTCCTTTTTTTTTTTTTTTAATAATACCCCTTTTTTTTACAATAATACCCTTTAACTTTTTGATTTGTCAGCTTTCTCATTTCAAGATTACAAGATAATATAGGACTTTTGCACTTTAATTTTCCCTCTAGTTTTCTTTCCTTCTACCCTTCAAGGACAATTTTTGCATTTTAAGAAGTTGCTATTTTATTGATTGTTTGTTGAGTGAGATTATCTAAGTAGGGTTTTCGTATTTAGTTTAGTCGTGTGTATTCCGGACAGGTAACAGTTATAAAATCTATATGAAGCTCACTTCAAATAAATTCCATTCATTATGTTGGGTTTGATATATATTATCGCATAATTACGTCTCAAGTTAAATAGATCTTCCTCTCAAAATAACAGTTATTCAGTTATATATAGCATTTCTATTAAATCTTCTCTTTGGTTGATTGGAAATAAAAAGAACTCAATAAAAAAAAAAAAAAAGGAAATAAAAAGGATGAGGGATATGCTACGTAGCCTAAAAGAAAGTTGCCTAACTCAATCTCAAATTCATATATATACATAAAATAGGCGAATCCCACTTCACTAGTTGTTGTTATCATCATATCAAATTCATTCTCTCTCTTTTTTCCGGTAGATTTTCATTATCTCTTTTACAAGTTTGTTAGGTGATGCTTGCTTCATAAAATATTTTATTTTTAGGTCAATTAGGATCTGTTTGGTTTGTTTGTCGTTTCCTGTTTTCATTTCCTACTTTTATAAATAATTATAACACAAATAATTATAAAATTATCACATTCTTTCCATTTGTTTTTTATTTTCAAAAATTTGTATAGGAAATACGAAAAATAACTTTTTGTTTGTTTTCATTGTTTTCTATATAAATCTTTGAAAACAAGAAACAAAATAAAAAGAATATGATAGTTTTGTAGTTATTTGGTTATAATTATTTTTGAAATCAGGAAATATAAACCAAACATACCCTTATATTTTCAGAAATATTTCTTTTCCAACCTCATACATATGAATTAAATTTTTAACTTTCATTCATAAATTTTATTTTTGGACATGTTTTATGGGTTTAATTGCTATGCACTGTCAGTGTAAAGTTTTTTATACTGTCAACCAATCAGAAATCATGATATGAGTGACTTTTAAGGCGGTTAGGATAAGAGTCAAATATTTTAGTTTATTTGACAATTTCTGATTTGGTTGACAGTATAAAAAATCTTTACACTTATAATATATACCAATTAAATCCTGTTTTTATACTTGAAAATGATTTTTTTATCTCTTATATTAAATATGAAAAACTTTTATTTTCACCTCACTCCTCCAAAAATATTAAAGTATATATGATATCAAACATTACCTTAAACATATTTTTAAGAGGATACGACATCATTGGATAATTGTATAAAAAAAATTATATCAATAATAGAACAAAATTCATTTTTTTTTATTTTTTTAATATGAACTTTTTTTTAAATCTCTACTCAACGTATTAGTTTTGCTTATAAATATAAATCACTTTACTAGAAAGTTACTTTTGTCCAAAATCAAGTTTATAAAATTAAGTTTACAAAATATAATCTAAACATATACATAATGTTTTTTTTTTTTTTGTACAAGAGATTTATTTATAAATTTAAAAAAGAAACCAAGGCCTAAAAAAAGTAACAGCCATATATAGTATCAGCCAAGGCGGTGGACTGTGTAGAACAATGTAAGCATCATCACTCATTATTGCACTCTTTCGGCTATAAGTAAAATTAGCATACATTTGACTCAGGAAGGATATAGGTGAATTTCCCAATCCTCATTCAAGAAGCTATAATGTCATCTCAACGCTCTAATGGCGAAAGTCTGTTTTGCACGAGAGCACCAACCAAACTATACCTTTTATGAATCAGTCACCTTTTCATGCAAGGCTAGCTAGACCAAATGAGGATAAACAATAGATATGGGTATTTAAACGTGTCTTTTATTGAGGAAGAAATAAAAACGGATAAGCAATTCATTGAATAAGAACTTTTTTTCTTATCTTATTCGATGTTTCATATATATAAGATAAGAGCAAATAAGATAAAAGTTAGTTATTCACCTAATATATTATAGAGATACTTGTGAATGAACTGCTAAATATTGTGATTCTTGCTATTTTTTTTATTGGTAGTCTTTATATAATTACTGATTGCTTATAAAAATAACTATCGTTACATGTGTAATTCACATCATATTGCTCTGACTGGCAAATTCTTTTGTCTTTCTTGCTAGATCAATAGAGAAAACACTTTATTGATATTAGGCAGTTGACTCCATCAACATAATTTGAGACCTTACTATTGCGCATATTACTCATAGAGTCCTTTCAACAATTGTGAAGTTTATAATTACTTGAAGAGAAAAAATATTGAATGGGAAATTTTAAAACTTTTAAAACATTAAATTAACCTACCTTTTTACCTTTCTTTTCAACTTTAACAATTAAGAAGATTATTAAACTAATTACTGAAGAGGATTTAACTTTTTATATTATATATGTGAAGTTTCATAATAGAGTTACTTTTGAACAAAGTGTTTAAGAGAAAAGTGGTGATGAATTAATGGGTTATATGGTATTTGAGTTAAGTGTTTAAAGAGACTTATGGTACATTCGGGTAAACAGCTTAATTAATCGCTTATTCAATATGTTTTTTTAATTAAGCTAAAAACAACTAATTTTAATAAGTTTTTTTGACAAGCATATGAAAATAAGCTAAAAAAAGCTTATAGATTTATTTATATAACTATTTGCATAAGTTTATTTTCATAACTATTTTCATTAGTTTTTTACAACTATTTGCATAAGTTTGTTTCCATAACTATTTTTATAAGCTTTTCACAACTATTCACAACTATTTGCATAAGTTTATTTGCATAAGTTATTCTCATAAGCTCAAATAAACTTTTCCAAACGCATCCTTAATTACTCTAATCATAAGTGTAGATTGAGTCAATCCAACTCCAAAGCACAAAATGGAATAGTCCAAAATCTTAAAATACTTTTTTTTTCTTGGGTCATGCTAACGAGAGCTTTAAGGACACTAGTTAAGGAATCCAAAAAAACAAGTTTTCATTGAAAAACTGACTATATCACTTTTTCGAATATTAAATACATTAATTCTTAACAAAACTTGCTTTTCTTGATATTATCCTTCTTAGTGGTTACATAATTTTGTTCTGAAGGTTTTAAAGGAAAATGGTCTTTTAAAAAGCAATACAAGAAAATTGCTTAGAGAAATTCTAGAAGCTATAAAAGAAAAAAGGGTATTTTTAACCAGGACCCTAAGGACACTGGTTAAGGAATCAAGAAAATGTAATATTTTATAGGAAGACTAAAAATTATATTTCACAATAGATTAATTACACCATTTCCTCATGAAACATTACCATTTTAATTCCTTAACCGATACCCTTATAATACTGTTTAGCATTTCCTTTTTTATATGGAAAGAGTTTAGCATGAAAGAAATTTATTTCTACTCTAAAGTCAAGACAAATTATTAACCTTAAAGAGAATTTATAAATGAATAACAAATAATCTTCTAATGGTGTATTCTTGAATTCAAGCCTGGAATATCATTTCATTGTCACGAGTGAACAAATGACATCTAAACGATTTGGATTTGAAACATATAGTATTAAACTGATGTTCTTTTATGAGATTCAGTACTTTTCTTTCGAAAAAACAAAAACAAAAATGGAGTTGATTGATAAGCATAGGAGTGCTCTGTGGGAGATTAGGTGTTTCGAAAACGACAGCCTAATATTATGTATAATCTAGCAAGCTGCTTACAAAATACAAAGTCGACCTGCTGCTTGTACATTTTTCATATTGTCACTTTTTGACGGTTGCAGGGGATCATACTGTTCAAACTGACCTATAACTTGTTGATGCTAGTTGATACTTCAAACTTTTTTTTTTTTCCTCTAGCTCCCTAGTCAATCTTGTATGGTAGAATTGTCAGCAGCCACCGTAAGCCAGACCCTAGTCAATCTTGGATGCATTTGAAGTTTCTTTACTAGTGTCCCACTCTCATCTTTCTCATTGTAAAACCCATTATAAGATTCGAAAGTATGAGGAAAAACAAAAAGAGAAAGAAAAAAAATTAAGGTTAAACTAACAGTTTAGTCCATATATGTGACACTGATTTTCAATTTAGTCCCTATATATAAAAAAAATTTAAATCAGTCCCTATATGTACAATTATTTTTAATTTGGTCCTCGCCGTTTATTGGTATTATAACGCCGTTATATAACAGGAACCAAATTAAAAGTAACTGTCACATGTAGGGACCAAATTGAAAATGATTGTCACGTGTAGGGACCGAATTCAATTTTTTGTTGTTGAATTCAGTACTTGCACGTGACAATCATTTTCAATTTGATCCATATACTTAAACTCCAATAAACGACGTTATAATATTAATAAACAGCGAGGACGAAATTAAAAATAATTGTATATATAAGGACTGATTTGAAAACTTTTTACGTATAGGGACTAAATTAAAAATCAGTGTCACGTATAGGGACTACTAAAGTATTAGTTTAACCAAAAATTAAAGAAAAGAAAGGACAAACAAAAAGCAAAAGAGTTTATGATGTTCAACATCTTCCATACATTTTGAAGAGAGTAAATCCCCAATTTGGTCCTCAAATTGTAACACTGTATCAACTTAGTCCCTAACATAAACGAAATTTCAAAAACGTCCCTGAAGTTGTCAAAAATTAATCAATCTAGTCCTCAACCTCAATCAATCTAGTCCGTGACATTATTGACGAAGGGACTAGATTTAATTAACTTTTGACAACTTCGGGGACGTTTTTGGAATTTCATTAATGTCAGGGACGAGATTGATATAATGTTACAATTTTCAGGACCAAATTAAGGATTTACTCTTTTGAAGATGAATTCAGGTCAGGTTCACCACCCAACAAGCAAGAGTTTCAAAAGAGCCATCCTAATGTATAGACCATTTTTGGCCTGCCTAAAGTAAGCAGCCCTTGGATCAGCATCAACATCCACAGTGATCTGCATGAAATCAAAATCAATTTCGTGAATCAATTATGTAAACTCAATGCTTATGCTCCTAGAAGGCATCCTCTACAGCATTTGATATATCATGCTTACTTCATCTAGTCTTGGAAGAGGGTGCATAACCACAGCATGATTCTGCATCACCTTGAGAACATGCTGATTCACAATATACTTGCCTCTAGCCTTTTCATAAAGGTCAACTCTTTCTCCGAACCTTTCTTTTTGAATACGAGTTTGGTAAACCACATCACACTCCGAGGCCACTTCCATTAAATCAGCACTTTCTTCCCACTCCACTCCCTTTGATGCCAAATAGTCTTTTATATCATCCTATACATGTAAATATAAATAGTAAGAGACCAAGTGTGTTATTTGTAGCAATACAGATGGGAAGGTTAAAATTGGCAATATATTTAGACTTACATATGTCCAAATACACTGCCATTTTCCATCTCTTCCTATTTTTCAATTGCTTCTTGGGAATGAAAATAGGAAGGTGGAAAGTGGAGAGATGGAATATAGAAATGTATCTACACTAGTATGATACTCAAATACATTGCCATTTATCTCTCTTCATTTTCTACCTACCAATTTTCTTTCCTCATACCAAGGGAGCGTTTGGAAAAGCTTATAAAGAGCTTATTTGGGATTATGAAAACTTATGAAAATAGCTTATGACCTTCCTATAAGCTCTTTTAAACTTATTTTAATAGACTTTTAGAGAAGCTTATGAAAATAAACTCTTTTTAGCTTATTTCAAAACATCTTATCGAATAAATGCTTAGTTAAGCTTTTTATCCAAACGCGCACCAAGCACGCTGCCAACCTCAAAGTTATTATCTTCTCGTGATTGGTCAACATCAGTATGTTCAGCAATTACCTTCATTTTTACCACATCAGGGGCAACAAAATAAATTTTCACATCCTTGTACTTGGCAAGCAAGTATGCCAATGAACGAACTGTCCTCCCATTAGCAAGGTCTCCCACGAGCCCAACCTTAATTCCATCAAGCTTTCCAATCTCTCTTTCAATGGTATAGACATCTAAAAGTGCCTGAGTAGAGTTTGAAAAAGTAGTAGAGCATTAAACTCAACTTCTTATAGAAGAAGTACTTCAGTTACATGGTTTATCACAAAATAATACAAGACCTTTCATCAATTTATCATTCAAAAAACTGTGAAAAATAATCACAATTCATAACCAGAGAGAGAGATATCCCTCGAGTTCTTGCTCTACAAAGATAACAAGAAAAGAATAAAAAATGAACACACAGAATCTGCAGAAGCATTAACAAAAGGTACTTAAAACACTTGCAGATTGTAATTCGATAAGTTCACAATAGGTCTAAAGCAAAGTTCCACTCAAGATGTAAACAAAAAAAAAAAAAAAAGTTCCACTCAAGATATTCCTTCAAGCTAACAATTCAGTCCTATATATTAAAAATAGGGCACATTACACTGACCTCCCTTAAGGTATATAATATGATCTTATTTATCTCTCAATATTACATCCCAACCCAACTGACAAAGTTGACAAATAGCACATCTAATTATGTTAATGGAAATATTCCCTTTACCCCTAAATCTAATAATGATTAACATTTGACCAAGCTCAAAAACAATGATAGACAGATGTCCACATGTGACTGGAGGCAGCAGGCATTTCTGTCCCATTTTCATTGAATAGTATATCAAAGAAGATGGAAGCAAAAAGCCAAACGTGGCAGAAACAAAATCATGTTCTATCTTTCAATTTTCGTTTGATGGTATTTTATTTTGGTTTTCATCATGTTTGATATGTTTTGAAACTTAATCAAATTTTGGGTAGCCTTCCATGATTACCTAAAGATGACCTGAAGGTAGAAAATGAGGGAACTTTTCATGTATTTTCTTACAACAAATTGAAATTTGCCACCTGTGACTTTTGTTTCTTGAGCAAGGTTGGATGTTGGAAATAGCAATAGTAAATGTTATGGTTCATGTATTGATAGGTTCGTGTACTTGGGGAGTGGCACTCTTATTATTTGTCTTGTAAATATAAGTTGTATTTATTTCTAAGTGCATATCAATATCAAAGTATGTTGTGTTGTACACAAGCAATTCAAAAATATACATTTTATTTCTCCCTTTCAATTTTGGAGAATGCGACTTTGTCCTTGTCTAAGAGGGTTTTTTTCATTCCTTTGCTGCAAGTTGTTGAGTGTGGTTCACTTGTACAGGGGTGGCTTCAATTGGGCATGAAAGTGCTAACAAATGAGCTGGAATCCATGTGGGTGGAGGGGGCTACACTCTCTCATATCAAGAACGAAAATTTTGTCAGTGCTCAAGGATGTTCTCTGGAGGTAGCTCACAGATATTCTGTATGCAATTACGCGAAGAAAGGAACAACAATCTTCACACTTTCTTAGGTATATTGGGATTTCTAGGACTTTGAATGCAAAGAAGTGAATGCATTAGAGGATAAAGAAGACCCAAAAATTATTTTCTGTTTGCTTTTGGCTGATAGGTACTCAGCAGAGCAAATAGTTTTATTTGTTTTTGGCTTTTGAGATGCTTCTCTGTGTGTATTTCTCACTTATTAAACAGAACTTATATTTCATACTTGGAATTAATAGTATTTTTCAGTGTCGAAAATTGCAGAAAACAAAGAGGTCATTATTTTAATCTTAAAATAGGATTGTCAATAAAGGTAGTTTCCTTCCTATATTCCTTTCCAGTACAAATTCAAAACTAAAAGGTGAATGCTCCTAGCATTAGAACATGGACTCTACTTTTGAAATTAGGTCATCCTGAAAGAGCCAATCATACACTCCAACCATTACTTCAAACATAAAAAAAAAACATCATTAATAGAAGTGGAAGTATAATGGTCTTGCAATTAGCCTAAATCAGTCTCATCCAGAAGAATAATCTATTCTATCCATCTTTTTGACATTCTCTCTGGAAACGATACTTCGATTGCACAGACTGCCATGGCAATTTCATGCATACCTGTGTGGGATGTTGTCCAGGACCATCCCCAGCATTGATTATTGGAATGCCAGCTGTAGCTGCAGCTCTTCTGGCAGCACCACTTTCAAAGTGCCGCATCACAATTATATCAGAGTAACCCTCAACAGTCCTTATTGTATCTGCAGGGAAATCTCCATGAGAACCTTTTAGGAAAAAATCCACAGCAAACTTGAAAACATAAATCATGAGAATTCACCTTCAAGTGTCTCTCCTTTAGCTGCTGATGAAAATTCTCTTGCATTTTCAGTTGTTAAAACCTCTCCACCCAGTCTTTTCATGGCAGACTCGAAAGAAAGTCTAGTTCTAGTAGAGGGCTCATAAAATAGGGTAGCCATAAGATAACCCTTTAAAATTTGGCTACCAGGAGAATTCTTTTCAATACTCTCCATATCCCGTGCAACTTCAAAAATGGCATTGAGAATATCTCTATCAAACTGTTGGGCTTCAATAACATCATCAAGCTGAAATTTCAACCCCACTGAAAAGGAAGTTGCACGCTCAATTTCCAAAGCACGGCAAGGGATTCCATTTCTTTGACAGATTTTTTTCATTTGTTCCCCTTTTGATGACTTCTTTTTACTTAAAAATCTTGAATTAGAACAGCATATTGAATTTGAATAACTAGGCTCGGTATAGGAAATTTTGCTACGACAGCTTAAAAAATCGTCAGGGCATTTTGATCTATTTGGAGCAAGCACCTCCATATGCATTGAGCTGGAGAAAAGAGAAGATGAAGCTGCCATTGCAGATAAAACCAGCCCTAAATAAGCAAAAGCATCGTTAATTCGATAAATAAATATTGTTTGTCTAACCAATTATCCCTAAATAGACACGAAAATATGAATTAAAACTTTTCGTTTTAAGCAATTCGTCATGAAAAATTCTAGCAGAGGACGAAAGATAACGAATGTCTGGAAAATAAACAACCAGCGCAACATAATCAAAGAAAGAACAACTCTAAACTTTGCTTTTAAAATCTCAATAATCCAGCACAAGATATAAGTAAATTTAAATTATTAATCAAAATGGAAATGAGAAAAGAGAGAGAAATTTTTCAAAATGAGAGGAACAACAAATCATTGAGGTAAAGGATTTATGTAATATATATGTAAAGTATTGGAGAAATCAAAAACCAAAAAGAAAGATATATCAACAAGCAAGACACTCCAATTCACATATTATATGGAGAAGCCCCTCCAAATAGTTAAGCATTTATAACAAAGCAACAAGTAAAATATCTATAATATTGGCACTGCAGCAGAGATTTTTATCCTTGAAATTTTTGGCATTTCTTTCCATTCATAAGGACCAATACGCACATGATCATAAAGACTTTATATTATTTACCTCAAATTCTAAAACAACAAAGACTCATGAGTGCTTTAACTATTACAGCCATGACTCAAGACTTTATTATCCCAAAACAAAAACTATACAGTATAGACCAACCCACTCCAGTCCCAATCAGAAAGGACCAGTCATCAACAATCATAGACGGTAGGCTATTTGAAGCACCCCTCATGCTGGATTGCATTATTTTCCTAAAACCATAAATCATTGGGCCCAAAAAATAAATTAATAAACTAATCACTAAGAATCAGTCATGACTCATTACAAAATTTAAAAATTTAAACGACAATTTGAAGCATCCCACATGCTTGATTACAAAAATTCTCCCAAATTAAAAAAATAAAATCAAATAAAACTATTTTTGAAAACTATCAATCATAGTGTCAAAAACAGGAATTTTTAACAACTGAACCAGAATTCAAACACACAAAAACTAACATGGGAAACAATAAAGAGAATCCAATGCACCTTTGCACAACTAGCACAGGAAATATATCAAAACCAAAAATCAGAATGAAATTCAAGAAAGACACACACGCATATATATGGAAGGCCCTTCATCAATGAACACAGATCAGAGTCCCAGGTAAGTAGATCCATGAAACACATAAAAACAAGTCTCCAGAAAAATACACACATCCAAAAATTCAAAATTTAAACCACTCTGACAAAATAAGTAGAAAAATAACAAGTGTATAGGATAATAAAAAAATCAACATAGACCCATGATACCTGTGATTCAGTGGCAGTGTAGTTTGCTCTAACCTAGTTATAAGAGCTTGTGAACATTTGAAGACTGAAGAGAGAAACACAATAGAGAGAAAGACGTAGCCAGTGGATGAAGACGAAGAGAGTGAGAGTGGACGAAGCCACCGTGAGCTTTTCGGTGGCGCCTAGGTTGCTTTATTTTATTATTATTAATTATTATGGATATGGATTAAATTGATATTTAGAAGATTGAGTAAATAAATTGATATTTAGAAGACTGATTAAATATGGTGTAATTAAAATTGTAGGATCGTATCAATTTAGTCTTTTATATTATTAATATTTTAAAATGATCCCTGGAATTGTAAAAAGTTAATCAGATTTATCCCTCCGTTGTTATTTGCTATACTATAATGATATTAAATTGGTAATGTCATGGATGCATTTAAAACTAAGTAAATAATATCAAAGATGTATTTGCTAAAGGATCCAATTGGAGGGACGAATCTGATTAACATTTTATAATTTTAATGATCATTTTAAAATATTAATAATATAAGAAATTAAATTGATATAATCCTATAAATTTAAGGACATATATCATATCTGATCTTTGACGATGATATTTATGGATTTAGGGCGCATAAAATTAAGCACTCATATATGATTTATTTTTATAAATTTTTCTGATAAACTTATTTAAATAATGTAAGGAAACTTATAAAAAATTATAAACTATTTTCGAGGAAATCATGAAGAGGCTTGATACCTTTTGATTCACAAAGTGACCTATGACAGTGTCTCTTACAGAACCTAATTTATTTGTACAATTTCATAAATTCAAATAAATTCTTAATAAATTTTTTCAAAAATATTGTTAATTTATACGATTGTGTTATTTAAATATCAAAATATAAACATCATATATGATATTATATGTATTTATTTTTATCTTTTATTTATTTTTTATCTTTTTAAATATATATACATTTTAAAAATACATCTAAAAACAAAGAAACATCGTACGATATTTCCCTTTTCTAATGTTCAAAAAAAATTTTCTCTAATTTATATCCACTTTTTCACTCTTCTGTTTTTTACTCTAGTATTCTCTTTTGTGAGAGTGTAGAAAGGGGTTGCGTGCTCCTTCATTGTTATCGGTCACTTCCTAATCATCTTCTTTTATTTTAGTGTACTTTTTAATGGATTTAATAAGTGATTTAAATCTGTTACATTTTAAACATATTTGTCAAAAATTGATGCTTTTAAGGTTTTAATGAAAGATTTTATGATTTTAGAATTTAGTTAGGTGCTTGTTGTCGTGTTTGTGGGTATTTTCGTTTTTCCTTTTATGGTTGTCTTTTTATAAACATTTTAATTAGGATTTTTAACTCTTCCGTAATATTTCAAGGATTTTCTATAAATTTTGATCCTTGAATCGACTATAAGACTAATCCTCGATCGACTGCTTAGAACAAAAAATTAACCCTTCCAATTAGAATATCTGTTACCAAAATTTACACTTACATTTTTTTATTTTTATGAAATTAAGATGCTTACCATTCCCCCTCCCGTGCCTTGATGATTCTTTCTGTTTTGATAGTTTTGTAGATAGAGAAGATCTGTATACATATTTTGAGAAGTGAGATAATATAATATTTAATCTATAGCACTTTTTGTGCTGACCTTTTATGTAAAAGATACTAAGATATTAATAGTATGTTGGCAATGAGTGTGGTTAATTTAATAAAAAATATTTTCTTTTTATTCTCTTTAAATCTAAAGGTCTTATTAACGAGCGTCCTAACAGCACTGATTAACGAACCCATAGGGAAAAAAAGTTATTGAAAAATTAAGTATGCAACTTCTCACAATATTAAATATATCATTTTTCTATGTAAAATTTATTCTTTTGATTTCTTAACTAATATACTTATGACACTTATTAGCATTCTCCTAAATCTAATTTATCATTTTTTATTAGTAAGCATTGTTAAACTTTAGGATTTAATTAATATGCACTGTCAGTGTAAAGATTTTTTACACTGTCAACCAATCATAACTTGCCACATCAGCTAAAATATTTGACTCTTATCCTAACTACATTAAAAGTCATTCATACCATGATTTCTAATTGGTTGACAGTGTATAAAACTTTATACTGACAGTGGATAACAATTAAACTCTAAACTTTATACTTAATAATTTTTCCTTGAAGGAGAAAAAATATGAATGTAACTGATTAATCTTTTGGAAGAGATTTTTGTCATAGGCTAGAATCAATTCCAAGAAGTTAACTTTGCCTCCAAAAACGTAATAGATATGTTTTCGCTGCAAAGTCAAAATCAAGGTTCGTTTTAAGGTAATCACTCCAAGTTAGTGCGTACCAGTGTGCATTCTTTCTGACCGTTAATTACCGGTTACCCTTTTGATAAAGCTAAAAAACACTCCTTAAATTGTGAAACCTCGTTTTCCTGTTCTTATCGGACGAAGATCTTTTGTCCCAATTTCTTGTCACATTCTTTGTCCCCTATCAATAATAATTTGACACTTAAGAAAATAAAATCACACCTCATTAATAATTGTGTTAATTCCCAATATTTAATTGGTGGAAGACACCGAAATACCATTTTTCGGAACAGCAGATTTTTATTCGTTCTTACCCATCTAGCTAACATCACATGCAAACAAACCATCTTTGCCACAGATCTTTGCCAACCACACCCACGTCCAAGGTCACCTTGTTCGCTGCCCCTTTGGAATCGGATGTCGGCGACCTTTCAATAATCTTTTTCCACCATTGATCGTATTCATACCACATGCAATTGCGCCTCCCATCTCACTCTGTTTTTCTCTACTTTGTTAATGCTCAAGGAAACAAAAAGTAATGATGATTCTCTTGGATTAATCTGATACATAAGAGCGAATGAGGACAATGAAAGGTTTTTTTGGCATGCACATTCTGACTTTAACCGCTAAAGTGCATGACAAAATTGGGTTCGAACAAAATCCTTTTCCTATCTCTACACCATTGTCAAGCGTAACTTAAGTTAAAATTCTTTTCTTTTTCTCTACTATGATAAAAGAGCTAGAATTCACGAGGGGTGAAAATGAAAATTGAACTTAAATTCACTTGTAAAAACTTTAATTTAATCTTAAGTCCTTGCTGTAACATGTAGAAAAAAATTTATTAGTTGAGTTAGCTGATATTTATTACTTAATGTTAATTTTCAGTGTATTTTTACTCTAGTATTATGTTGAGGGTCTAAATCACATGCTTTTGCTAATACGGAGCAAGACTTGGATTCTATATTTTACCCAACATGATAATCTCGTAAAAAATATAAATCCAACAAATATATCACACATGTCCTAATCGTCATCATAATATAAATATTTATAGAGAGATTATCATATCATAGAAAAATCTTAGTACAAGTTTCTCAAAAGAAATAATATAAATGCATATAGCCAGTATACCCAATATACATATCACTCAATACATCCCCTACAAAGTTGGTTCAAACGTACTATACATATTCCGCACATTTCTAAACTACTTCGTTCCGAATAGCGACAAACATATCAGCTAATGAGTGCTCCACCCAAACATCATGGAACATGGTCTTTAGGTCCCTCGGGCACATTCGTCATTTTGCCATCCGAAAAGTTTAATAATTCAGAAAAACATAAACAAAAGAAGACAACATAACAAATAGGAGGTAAGATGACAGTCATTTATACAAAAAGGCAGCAGAGTAGTAATAGTGTCAAAACAAAACAGAAATTCAAACAGAATATTGCAATTAAAAACTAAGTAGTCAATTACAACAAATCTAGTATATTCATTTTCTTTCAAACATTTGCATGAAAAATCAATATACTATGTCCAACATAAATGCAACATGTCCAATGCCAATGCACATGCATGAGACCCAACTCGACTCAACTCCATGGAGTGTCCAAATAGTGGATGAGCAATCAGGAGTACATGTTCTGTATCACTAGCCCAATAGGGGCCATCAAATCCAAATGCGCACTAAACGGCCTACCGGAACACTCTTCACTGATCTCAAGTAGTTTAGGATCTGGTAGGGACACCATTGTGTTCGCATCGAATACCACTACTCGAGGAAGCTACCACTCGGCCCCTGTGAAGTATTACACCATGAATGTCCCCAAGGTCTTCTCAACCTTCCCTATTGTACTCTCACCCGCACTTGGTGTAGCTCTCTCATCAGCATCAAGCCAAAGACCAAACTTTCCCAATGTGTTAATGATCATGCCAATATCGTACATGACCTTAACACAATTACATTTCATATCAGCATGGTAGACTGTTAAGTCATTCTCTTAGGTGCTTGCCCCGGAATACTTTTCGGGGTTGAGAACTCCAACAGGTTGAATGCCCTTGACGCCTAACTTGTTCGACATTCTCGGGCCATGCATGACTCAATGCACATGTCACATGTTCTTATGCATAACATGATCCCAAGCACAACCACAATAGTCACGTGATAAATTTCAAGATGGCATAGCATGATATCTTAACACATATTTTTCATCTCATTCAAGCATAACATGGTTTCAGGCACAATCATTCGCAAATCTGGGAATATGTTTCTTGTATAGTCTTAAATTTACATGTGCAATACTTTCACGTTAGATTTAAATAAAAGCTAAGATTCTGATATAACAATGCATGTCCTAAACCCTAAGGTAAGGTTTGTTACGAGATTATTGAAATATGCCAAGGTAAGGTTTGTTGGTTTCCTTTATGTAATTGCATATAAAGTAAGTGGTATAATTGATCGATAAGGTGATACTAGATATGAATGGAATGGCTATAATGTTGAGAAGCTTATGGACATTACTGATTACCGCTGAGATCACGCTATGTTACGAAACATAGTGAACGTATGTTATGATAAGGCAAGATATATTGTAGTTGGTATTTTGTATGGTGCTTAGACATTGGACAAGACTTGGTGTATCCGACCGGTCAATGGATTCGACCTATACATAAATTTGACCGTTGGAGTGTAGGTATCTAGTGAAAAACCCCGGAGTGAGAGACTATAATGAACAACTCCAAGGAGATATACAAGCATCTTGCCCAATGGAAAATTGATTTCATATCAAGTGAATAATTGCTATGTAAGATTATGTACAATGTAAAGTACTAAAAGACATATATTTATTTAAATGCTTATGTATTGCACATTTTGTTATTATGTTTTGTTTATCCCTCACTGAGTTCTGGGACTCACCCCCGCCTTTTTTGGTTTTAGCTTCAGGTGCTTTGAGAGTAAAGCCATCTCAGGGAACTCATGAAGTAGTGTAGTACGAGCAGCTGCTGTCTCAGTTTTTTTTTTAGTTCGATTTATTTTCATATGAGATTTCTCCGATAATTGGAGTTTTGAACTTCATTATAGTTGTAAACCCGTTTGGACTTTGTTTTGAAACTCTTGATGTTGACTCGGGTCCACTGTTGGTTTTATTTTGGTATAACATTTTATGCTAATATTTACCTATGATATGTAATATATCTTGTTATGATGTGACTTATACGTTCTTTAAAGACATTGGGAATGGATGACGGAGTTCCATTCTGTCCGGTCAAGAACGCCTAAGTTGGGTCATGAAAGTTGCTATCAACAATTTATGTCAAAACAATTTTACCAGTACAAATTCTCTAATTTTAAAGTTTGATTTAAAAATTTTTAACTTATTCTTTATATCATTGACTTAACTAGATAATGATTTATGATATAGTTAAATCTTGCACGACATTGGTTTATATATATATATATATATATATAGTTTTAAGTACATGTCACGAATAAGTAAATAGTTATGGTGTAATCACTGAATTTTCTAAAAATGAAAATTAATTTGGCACGTTCACAAACGAGTGGAAAGCGAGATATATATTGCAAGTAATTGGTATGTACTATTAGGGCCTGTTTGGTAAAATTAGTTATTAGCGAATAAGCTAGCTGACAGCGGATAGCTTATAGCGGATAGCGGATGAGATAGTTGATAGCGGATAGTGGATAAGCTAGCTTATTTTTTGTGTAAGTGTTTGATAAAACTAGCGGTTGAACTAGCTGAAAAATATAAAAAGACATAAAAGGACATCTTCATTAATGATTTTACATAAAAGAGAGAAAAGAGAATAAAGGTAGAATTAAATGTAGATAATAAGGATAAAAGTGGAAAGAAAAATGAAACGCTATAAGCTATAAGCTCAAACGCTACTTCAAGTAGCGTATGCAAAAAACGCTATAAGCTCGTGAAAAAAACGCTATAAGCTCGTGACAGAAGCGCTTACCAAACGGGGCTACTTTCTCATCCGCTATAAGCTATCCGCTATAAGCTCGTAAAATTGCCTTGCCAAACAGGCTCTTAGTGTAAATATTCTTTATAATATCAATCAATCATAAATTATCACATCAGTATAAATGTTTGACTCTTATTTTAACTATCTTGAAAGTCACTCTTATCATAATTTCTGATTGATTGATAGTACAAAAAAATTTACACTTACAGTATATCGCAATTAAAATCTATTTTAAATAACTAGATTTTCAATTTAGTTATAACTTTAAAGTCACTTTACTAATAAGTATAGATTTAACATATGTATATAATGGATTTTTCCATTTTCTAGTCCTACTAATATTATTTATTTTAATTTTAGTTAAATTACATAAATTGTATCATATATAGTGATATACA
Organism: Ammopiptanthus mongolicus; assembly: GCA_039655645.1. Taxonomy (NCBI): domain Eukaryota; kingdom Viridiplantae; phylum Streptophyta; class Magnoliopsida; order Fabales; family Fabaceae; genus Ammopiptanthus; species Ammopiptanthus mongolicus. The sequence continues at coordinate 55,481,165 of CM077350.1, read as the reverse complement.
TTTTTCTTTGACTTTAATTAACAACAGTTAATATTTTAAAATTACTATCATTAACTACATGCGATAAATTTTATTAAAAGTAATGTTATTGATTAATATATATATTATATAATGTTATCATATTTTATGACTACTATATATATTTTTCTAAGTTGATTTTAATTATATTTTAAGTATTTTTATTTAATAAAAGCAATTTAATGTTCTTTTGGGTTATTTTACAAATATACAAATAGATTAAAGATATAGTCAAATTAATTGATTTTTTCTAATATTGGATTGTTCCTATCAAAAAATTATGTCAAAAATCTTACTAATACAAATTCTCTAATTTTAAAGTTTGATTTAAAATTTTTAAATCTAATCCTTATGTTATCGATCTAACTTGATAATAATTTATGTTCTTGTTAAATCCTGCACGACATTGATTTATAAGTTTATATATATATATATATATATATATATATATATATATATATATATATATATATATATATATATATATATATAGTTCTCATATATATTTTATGGCTATTATGACTATTAAAAATGCAGAAAGAGAGATATATTTTGCCAACTAAATTTTAAATAACTTGATTTTCAATTTATTTGATTAACATATAACTTAAAAATAATATATAATGACGTTAATAACTTCTTTATATGTAGTAAATAAAAGTTATGGTTTAATAATTTTTAATATTTATGGCATTCGTTAGAGATTTAACAATAGTTATAGATTAGTCGACTGTGTTATAACGAATTTTTCTATTTATAATTTTATTAAAAAAAATTATTTTACTTTTATTTAAAAAAATTTAATTTTATAATACATTTTTCTTTGACTTTAATTATCAACAATTAAAAATTATTTATTTAACGGTTTTTCGTTTTGTATAACTTCTTCATGGCCTATATAAAATGAATAAATATCATTAAATATTCAAATAATAACTTCAATTGAATATCCTCAATTAAGAAATAATATATAAAAACTTATATTGATTTTTTTCGGGGACAACTTCTATTGAATTTTTACTACCATCATTTACATTATAAAAACACAATTATATATGCTCTAGAACTTAGAAACCAAGAGAAAATTACGGTGCATATAAAATATAAAGTAAAAATTATTACTATACTTGAATTTATTTATCCTAGGGTATGCCAAATGGCCATAGTAATATCATATTGCAAAACCATCAAGATCATCAATTATACTATCAAAACAATTAATACATCAATGTATATAGGGAGCTACTAAGATGAGAACACTTTGTTATTGGAGGAAATGAGAACAGTGAATCTTGACCATTGTTTCTTATCTGAACGATCAAAATTAAAAGATAAATACTTGCGACCCTTTTCAATTGTCATGTGGTCACTAAACAACTTTTAATCTTAATTGTTCATTTATGGTTGTATTGTCAAAATTTATGGTTCTCACATTATTATAATGTGGAGCGTTCCCATTATATATTCTTATAATGTTGGTTAGGAATAGTAAAGTTTCTATTTTACGAATTTATGTATAATGCATCGTTATCCCGATTAATTTGCTCCCCAAATTATTTTTTTGGTTCACTTTTCAAGACGCACTCAAGATATTAGTAGCTAGCATATTTTAAATCTTAAATAGATCAATATTCATACCATCTCTTAACTTGTCAAGACATACATAACTTGAAAGTGTTCTTATACAAATCTTTGCAACTCATAAACTTATTTGTATTACTCTTGATTGTTCTTCAAGCTTTTTTTGTAATCCACTCTTTTGGAAGCATCATTGAATCCTGCAAATAATGGATTGCAAGTTAAGAATCATATTCCAATTAAAATTTAATGTGTATTTGTGCGATAATATGGTGTAGAAAGAGACTTACGAGTTGCAATCAATACTGGGATCAAGAGGAAACGGTAGATTGATATGACACAATTGAGGAAGTTGTTTGGATCTGTCAGGATTGACACCTAGTTGGGAAGCGGCTTGTTTGAAACATTGGCAGAGATCCCTGCGAGTTTGAGTAGTATTGGCCCTTTGAAAAACTGTTGATGCTCCAGTGCAACAAGTTGCAGATGGTTGTCCAGGGCCGGAGCCTTGCAAATATCCAACGCATGGCAACAAGTATGGTGCAGCCTCAGCGCATGATATGTCATCGACATGAATTGCACTCAGTGTTGTTACCAGTAGGCCTAAAGCCATCGCAAACACAAAAAGAGCAACCATTTTCTTGTGTTCCATCTTACTTCAAATATGTATGTTTCTTTTTCTCTTGATATGAAGTTGTGATAAGCCATTAGATGCATGGCTTAATTTATAGTCAAGTTCTCTCATCATTTTATGGCAGCTTATTAATTATTTTCAAGCAACCAAAGCAAATATTAATATATTAAATGTATATAGATTGGATTTTATTCTTAAAATCCTTTATTTTTTTTACAAGAAAATCCATTATTAATAATGTCTTTTATTTTTAATTATATAATATTGAATTAGCAGGTTCTCTTACATAGAAGAGATATATATTTGGTAGAAAAAAAGAGATATATTGCCAAATAAAATTTTAACTAAATAAAATGTAATAAATAATAGTTATGGTTTGATAATTTATAATATTTATTGCTTTCGTTACAGTTTTACTAATAATTATAGATTTAACAAATGTATACAATAGATTTTTTTATTTTATAATTCTAGTTTATAATTTGAGTTTAATTGTTATATACTGACAGTATAAAACATTTTTACACAGACATCTAATCATAAATTGCCACATCATTAAAAAAAATTGACTTTCATCCTAACTATCTTAAAAGTCATCTATATCATGAATGGTGATTGGCTGTCTGTGTAAAAATGTTATACACTGTCAGTGCATAGCAATTAAACTCTTATAATTTTTATTTTACTTTTAGATAAGTTTCTTATATTTTATCATCTATGTAGTGATATACATTTTTATTTGGATTTAATTGGTATACATTGACACTGTGTAAAAGCTTTTACACTATCTATCAATTAGAAATTGCTAGATTATTAAAAATGATTGACTCTTATCTGAATTACCTTAAAAGTCATTCATATCATGATTTCTGATTAGTTGACAGTGTAAAAAAACTTTACACTGACAATACATAACAATTAAACTCTATTTTAAATAAGTAGATTTTCAATTTTTTTTTTTTGGATACAAGTAGATTTTCAATTTAGTTAGTTAATATATAACTTCAAATAATGTATAATGATATTAATTAGTTCTTTCTATATAGTAAATATTAGTTATGATTGAATAATTATTAATATTTATTGCTTTGGCTACAGTTTTACTAACAAATATTAATTTAACAAATGTATATAATGGATTTTTCCATTTTATAATTACATTAATATTTTTTATTTACATTTTAGTTAAATAAAATAAATATTATCATATATAGGCATATTGTGATATACATTTTTCTTTCATTTTAATTAATAATAGTCAATATTTTAAATTTTCTATATTATCTACTTGCGATAAATTTTATTAAAAATAGTGATATTGATTAATATATATATATATATTTAAAAATAATTTTATCATATTTTACTATAGATATATTTTTATAAGTTGATTTTATTTATATTTTAAGTATTTTTATTTAATTAATGCAATTTAATGTTCTTTTTGGATATTTTACAGATATACAAATAGATTAAAGATATAGTCAAATTAGATGATTTTTTTTCTAATATTCGACTGTTCCTATTAAAAAGTTATGTAAAAAAAAAATCATACAAATAAAATTGTTCTAATTTTAAATTTTGATTTAAAATTGTTTAACCTAATCTTTATGTCATCGGCCTAACTTGATAATGATTTATGTAATTGTTAAATCCGGCACGACATTGGTTTATATATATACTACATCTTGCACCCGTGCGATGCATGGGTGTATCTTTTATTTATTTTTTGTTTTAATTTTTTTAAATATAAAAACTAACACATTAAAAGATAAGTGAATAAGTATTTGTTTAATATTTGAAGAGTTTGAACAGTATCTCCAAGATATGAAAGTAAAACTGTTGGGAAAAATGACTTTAATGAACAACTCTAAAGGTGAAGTTATGGTTTTGTGTATATATCCTCTTGGTGGACCATACATCCTCTTTGTTTGAATTAAGTTGACTGGATTGAACATTGTTCTGAGTGGTATCGTACTGTTAACAATTGAAGAACATAAACTTGTAAAGTACTATACAAAAGCAAAATGTTAAAGCCACAGATAGGGGAAAATTGTCAATCACTTAGATGCTCATTAAGTTAACCCTAAATATATCAATTTTTTATACGTTTATTGTAACACCCCGATTTTTTGTGCTTTCTAAGGACAATGAACTGGATTAACGAGTTTATATTTTTATCTATGTGTTAGAAAATGATTTTTGGAAAACTAAAATCATATTCATGCTCCACGCTGTCGGGGCAGCCTACGGTTAAATTTTGGGCCGAAAACTCAAACGGAGCCCGGTCTACGTTTTCACGGATAGTAGTGTTTTGCTACTATCAAGACCTAATTTTGACTACAGGTCAGAACCACTAGTCTTAGAATTCGATCCTCCACATTTTCGAAAAAATGTGTTCTGACCTTCGAAAATAAGAATAATATATTATATTCGGACGTACAATCGAACTGAGTGTGGATTGGAGTCGTATAAGGGTTTCACGGGACCCACTAACGGATAATCTCAAAGTCACATCAGGTCAACATCATCTTGGAATGCGTGCCAGTGTCATGATGATTTTCAAAATATCTGGACGCGAAATGACCAAAATGCTCCTGTTCTTTTAAAGAAATTACCAAAATACCCTTGCACTTAATTACAAGTTTGCCATTGAAGTAAATTTTTTTCTATTTCACCCCCACTCACCATTAGGCCTCTCGGCCATCAACACTTTCTTCCCCATCTCACTCTCTCTCTCCATTTCTTTTTCTTCGTCAAGCTTTTCGTCATTTTTTTCCTCTTGAATCTTCAAGACTTTGAGTGATTCAAGTTGATTTCTTCACAAGCTTTGCCATCTAGGAGGTATTACCCTCAATCTTCATCTCTTAATCTCTCTATTTCTCTCTTTAATCTTCAAGTTTCATGGAAGATAGCTTTTGAACCTTGAACTTCAAAAATCTATAAGAAATTGTAGAAAAATCATTTTAATGTCAAACCACTTTCTATGAACATAGTTCATGATTGTCTACCTAAACCCAAGAGTCAGAAACCAAAGGAGCTTCCTAACCATATGGTTATTTTTGGGCCGAAACTCCTATGTATGGGTGGGTAGAGTTTTGGTTCAAGTTTTAGTGTAATAGGCTTTGATCTAGCCTTACCACACCTAGTAAGGATGGAATCCAAGAGATGGGAATTTTTGGACATCCTTAGCTATTTTATCTACCTATGACCGAACCTAGGAGGGTGTGAATAGTAGAGTGATTTAAAGTTGATATATTGATTAATTATGTGTATGTAGTTGTCGACAAGTAATCGGATGAGGAACCGGATCGATCGGGCAACTTTTCACTTACCAAGAACCTACAAAAGGTAAGGGGAAATGCCTGAAAGATTCTCCCGATGACTGCATGTCATCATATTTGATCTGTATATATATAATTAAGTTGTGTGGTGATTGATTTATTTACTTTCGGCAATTATTTGATTTATTGATAATTGTTGGTTAATATGTGTTATAGTAGTTGAATATGTATTCTAACTGTATTATCTGCTATAAACATATTATGATGTTGATTGTTGATTGGGAAACCTAACAGTGATCAGTGCTCAATTAATTAACGGGGATAAAAGCCTTAAAAAGCTTTGAATTAAATGCCAAAGATTTATTTGAAAAACGTTGGGTATTTTCAAAAACGCTGTTTTTCTAAAGAAAAAGTGGATCCAAAAGTAATTTATGAACTTAGTAGGAAAAGTTAGTTTTTATGAATAAATTAATCCTTATGTAGAAAAAGTAATATTAAGGGGAAAAAGTCAAGTTTTTGGAACTTAGTGCGTTTTTAATGCTAAACGATGTTTTAATTCCTAAAAGATTTACGGAAAACATTTTCGAAAACAGTGACGCTGTTCTGGGACGACGTTTTGGTCTCAGTTGTTTCTTTTCAAAAAAATTGTCTTTATGAAGGGACTTTTAATAAAAGTTAAGTTTTATCAAGAATACAGTGGTTTTCAAACCATTTTCAAAACAAAAAAGTTTTTCTGTAAATGAGTTTTCCCAACGATGTAAAATCCGACAACTTGGATGAGTTGCGGAGTTTTCGTTTTGATTTGTATTTCACAGAACGAAAGACGTTGTAAAACGTTGAAAACGTGAACCTAGCATACGAGACGTCGGATGCTAGTGTTCTGTAAAAATAGTACGAGAAGTCGTACAACGATATTATGGACTATGTGTCCTCTTCTTGTTATGAGGAAACGTTATTAAAGGTAAATGATGTTTTCTATTACCACGGACCTCGAGCTGGTGCATCGGTTTAGGGCTCCGCGATTAAGTACTCGGACATTTAGTCCTGTGTTAAAAATGAGAAGTTTTAAAACGGTGTAATTTCGAATAGTGGGAGCCTTCGAGCTACGACAACGAAAGAACGAACACAAAGACCAAGTGGCAAGACTTGAAATGTTTTTCCATGCATTAAAATATTCGGCAGGCATGCCAACGATGTTAATCTGGATATCCTGATGGCAAAATATTCAAGACGATGAGTAACATTGTGCCTTGATGAACAATGGTGTATATACGAACGATGAATATTGTGCCTTGAGTTGGACAATAGAGTATGACCATTTACAAAGTTATCAAGTACCACTGAATGCAATTCCATGTAAACGCGACCTCATGGTGTTCATGTACCTCTGAATAAGCACTTAGGTGGTAGTCATTGTTGCCTGGGGTCAATGTACCTTGAGCCTAGTCAGCTCAGTTTTTATACAACGGTGTTGAGATCTCCGGAGATTAAGTAAAGAATTAGATGATGAATATTGGAGTGTCATGCATTTTTACAAATGACGATGGTTGTCGGGTATGAAACCCTATGATATACTACTGTTTATCAATAGGACCTTACACATGATAATTATCTATGCTTATGTATTATTGATGTGATATACAAAGAAAAATAACAGCAAAAATAATAAGAATTAACCTTAGTTCCCTATTTCTAATCATTCAACCATGCATTCAGTGAAAAGAAAAGTATAAAACTTCAAAGGGTATTCCAAAAATGTCCAGTTTGAACCGTTCCTTGTAATACCTGTATCTCCATTGGAGTAAAATCAGAGTCGGTACTTGTAACACCCTAAGCTTCACTGGCAACATCACCAACAGCGGTCTACAACAGTCAACAACAATAGCTGCCACCAATCAAGCCATAGCAGAAAAAAAGTAAATGTTTTTGTAAATAAAATTAAAATATAACATAACATTGTTTACAATGTCTGTAGGCTTTGTTTTTCTCCATATAACATAAAAATAAACAGAGCTGATCGAAATTTTATAGAAATAAAAAATAAAAAAACTTTAATTGTCATTGCACAAATTAGATCTAACAGATCTTTTACAAAGACAAAAGCTGAAAATTAAAGATAATTGGATCTAATTAGGCGATGATTGTGATAATAGTCTAAAAGGTAATCATAAAGCTGGAAGTCTAGCTACATTCCAACATAAGGTACAATAATACAGCCACTGAAGTTAGCAAGAACTGTTGAATTAGCTAGATTTCCAAATGCCCAATAATCTGATAATAACAACACTAAAATAGGTAGTGGCTATAAGAGAATATAACAGACACAATTCTTTGAACATTTTGTCCTTCACTGGAGTTGCCATTTCAAATATATAGATTAAAAATGCATAATTAGTTAAAAGACAGTGTAAATTTGACGAAAAAATAAAAGGAAGTCAAGGACACACATCATTCTTTGAAGAACAGTAGTAGAACAATAGTAGGAGTTACCTTTCACAATTATAAGAAAAAAGGATAAAACATTTAAATTTCTTACTTCAAGGACAAGAATTGAGGAAGGGCAGAGACCTTGTTAAATAATGACCACTGCATTCTTGATCCACTCACTGCCACAAATTAAGGACAGATAAACAAAATTATACTGTCAATAGCCTTTCTTGTAATATATAAACTGAAATAAAATTATCATTTTTCAATCTTGAGACCATGGAAACCTGAAATAGGGAACACTGAATGATAAAACTAATAAACTGAGAATAACCATACAAAACCAGCATACTTGCAATATATAAACCATAATAGTTTGTTTTATTGATAGCAGAGACATGCCTGAGTCAAAAACTCGTTATTTGATTCGGACTCAGATGAAACATCAACCTTTTTCATAGCCAATTCACTCAGCCATTTCAAAGACCCAAATCATATTTTGAAATCCATGCCAATTTAAACCTATTTTATCTCACAAGCTTTAAACACTGCCATTTCAGTCATGCTTCAAAGGTAGTCAAAAATATTATTCCCAAACATAAAAAAACTCATGCATCGCAAAACAATAAAAGGAATTTACTTAAGCCTCACCAGGTATTCTTCCAAAGCAATAAGTCCCTCCTTCAAATTCTTTCTTGCATGCATAACATAAAAAATTTAAGAAATTTACTTAAAAACCAAAGCATTGCAAAGCCAGTTGTGTGAAAATTTGTGCCATGAGAAGCACCTTACTCAATAAGTCTTTGACATTCAATGGATCCAATTTTCCTTTCATTTTGCTAGCTACAGCATTTCTTTCTCTGCGAACCCTCTCCACTTCCTGCTATCTGTAAGAAAAAAATTAGCTAAGCCATTGAGAACATAAAGGGTCCTTTTTATTTTCATCATTGTTTGTTATATGTAATTGAGCATAGAAAAGATTAGAAATAGCAAACTTTGATCAATAAACATGAAGACATTGTATCAATTACATACCACATAATTCACATTACTTTTCAATATATTCAGAATTGATTATGAAAAGAGAGAGAGAGAATGATTAGCAACATAACCTTCTGAAGATTAAACATTTTGTCATAAAGGTGAAGCACGAGTTCCAAATCAGCATCATTAGTTGTGGTTCCTGATGTTGGCAGCAACAACTTCCTTGTTATCCCTTATCTACTTGAAGTCTATTGTGGCTTTCCATTGAGGTTTCCCACCTAACATCAGTACATCACCAATAACAACCATAGTTTCTTTCTATTCAGTTTCATAGCTGAGAAATGAAAATGAACCTGAGAGAGAAAAGGGAAATATCTGTAATTTACCCTCTCTTCCTGAGGTCAGTATTTTGTTTAAATCTTCTTTCTTTCTCAAGTTAAAGAACTTCTCCAATCCCAAAAAAAATAGTGACTTTAATGAGGCAAAGAAGTAACCAGAGGTGAACTCATGACCCATCTTTTAGAGGCAAAGGATTTGAGCAGCGATATTACAACAATGATTCACGGATGCCATCTTGTAGATCCGTTCCATCACATACCCAATGACCTACATATAACCTCCTCGTTTCCCACACTCACCATAATAGCCTGAAAGCAAAGTGAAAGACATGCCCCATAAGCACCAATTTGGTCCCTGAAAGTGTAACGCGATATCAACTTAGTCCCTGAATTTAACTAAATAGTAAAAACGTTCCCGAAATTGTAAAATGTTAATCAACTTGGTCCCTCCGTCAACCCCAGTTAGCTGACGCCGTTAACGGCGCTGATGTGGCACGTTAAGTGCCCTGTTGGCACCGTTGTCACTGGTTAGGTGGTATCCATGTGGTCAGGGACCAATTTGAAACTCTGAACCACAGACTAAATTGATACTCGTAACAGTCTTCTTCTTCTTCTTCTTCTTTATATTTCCCCTTTCTCTCTGCTTTCTCTCTTTTTTTGCTTCATCTGTCTCACGCTCTCTCTAACCACCCGTCTATAGAACCCACGTCCCTGGTTCCCACCCGTCTATAGACGAGTGGTTAGAGAGAGCGCGAGACAGAGGAAGCAAAGAGAGAGAGCAGAGAGAAAGGGGAAATATAAAGAAGAAGAAGAAAACTGTTGCGAGTATCAATTTAGTCCCTATAGACGGGTGGTTTGAGAGAGAGCGCGAGACAGAGGAAGCAAAAAGAGAAAGAGAAAGGGGAAATATAAAGAAGAAGAAGAAGGAGGAGGAGGAGGAGAAGACTGTTACGAGTATCAATTTAGTCCCTGGTTCAGAGTTGCGAGTATCAATTTAGTCTCTGGTTCAGAGTTTCAAATTGGTCCCTGACCACTTGGACACCACCTAACCAGTGACAATGGTGCCCACAGGGCACTTAACGTGCCACATCAGCGCTGTTAAAAGCGTTAGCTAACTGGGGTTGACGGAGGGACCAAGTTGATTAACGTTTTACAACTTCAGGGACGTTTTTGCTAATTAGTTAAATTCAGGGACTAAGTTGATACCGCCTTACACTTTCAAGGACCAAATTGGCTATTTACTCCACAGATAATATATTGGCATAAAAATTTATTATAGGGCTCATTTGGTGGTCAGATAGGATAAGGACGGATAGGATATGAGAGATAGATAAGGATAGAATAGGATATGAGTATGATAAGTTCTTATCTTATCCGATGTTTGATGTGCATCAGATAATGATAGGAGTGAATATAAAATATCCACAAATGATAAAATGACCCTTATATCAAAATTACATTTTTTTCCAAAAATAAATTTTAATATTATGTGGTTTTTTTTATATATTGAAATTAAAAAATATTTGATAATATATATTTTCGGCTTTTTAATTATACATTAGTTCATTTTTTAAATTATAAAAAATTAACTTTTTTTCACTTTTTATAAAAATGTAATTAGGTTTGAAATCATAATTAAATAATAACAATATTAAGGGTAAGAGATAAAAGAGAAAGTATTTTCTTATCCTATCCTGTTCATTCTAACCCAGCTCCACCCTCAGGATAGAATTATAATTAAGTAACAGGATATGATAAGCTAACAGAATAAGCTTATCTTATCCTACTGATTCACCAAACTACAGATTAAAGCAGGACATGATAACTTATCCTATCCTGTCTCTCTTATTCTGACAATCAAATGACCCTAATAGTAAATGAATTGCTATAACAATTATACTTCAGTTTTCATAAAGTTAATGCTTTATGATTAAGATAGAATATAAAGAAAAAAAGTAGAAAAGCAAAAACTAATAACACGCTTGGCAACAATGACTTAACCATCACTAAGCATATTATCAGCACCATAAACCACCAACAGAGATAATTAATTTGTAAGAATCAGCGTCTCAGTTATATTCACACAGTATGACCTCCTCCTTCCCACAGTCAACATCGCACAAAACCTGCTTTGGCATCCAATATTTTTCTAAGAATTAGAATTTTAAGTTTTGAAAGCAAATACTCACATAAGAATACCCCGAAAAAAATACAGAGTTCGAATGGCAAGAAAAGGAGGCATTAACCCCATTTACGGGTAGGAATAGGTTAGGCCGAGTTAGGCCCTAACAAGTCTGAGCCTGGCCTGTGTTCTAATCTCAAGACCTGAGTCTGATCTATTAGCCTGATATAAGCCAAATTTTAAAGCCAAGCCTGACCTACTTCAAAGTCTGACCTAATCTGAAAGTCTATTTTTCAACAAGACCTTTAAATATATCTCCACCTATAAATAGGTCATAGGCCTTCACTTGTGAATAAGCTTGTAAGCCTCTAATGATAAAGAGGTTAGTAAGTCTATACTGATAAGTAGGTCGTTAGGCCTTCACAAATAAATATACAAGTAGATCTCTACATTTAAATGGGTCAATGAGCCTTTACTTTCAAATGTTATAAATAATATATTATAGTATTATATATTAAATTATATTTTATATCATATGTGTGTTAAATAGGCCGGCCTGATAGGTTTAATAAGCTCTTTTTAAAGCATTGGCCGGACCTTTTTAGCTACATAGGCTTTTTAAAAAGCCTTGACCTGACCTTTTTGTTAAATAGGCTAGGCTATAGGCCCCCGACGAGCGGCCTGACCAATTCTCACCCCTAACCCCATTTAAAAATACACCATTTTTTTTTCAGCTTCAAACTCACAGTGGTGACCCTGACCATGATTTGGTGGTGCGACCACACAGGGTCCCATTTGTTAGGGGCACCAAAATTTTTTGTACTTAATATATATGTATATATCAAAATAAAAAAATTTATATAATAAAAATTTATATAGTTACAAATTTTATATTTGAAATTTGAGAGCCCAATTGTTTTTTAAAATTTAGGATCCAATCCTTTTACTACTTATTTTAGTAAAAAAAAAATTAAAAAAGAAAAATTAGCAGCCACATAAAGACTCTTCATTTTTTTATCAATCGCGTATCTCTAACCGTTTTTCCCTCTTTTACTTTAACAATTTTTTATTAAAAAAAAGTCAAAAGACTCATTCTCCCTTACTCACTGACTCACATTTGCGTCTCTCTTTGTCTGACACTTTGACCTCAGACCTCGGTCGGACAGTCCCTATGCCTCACGTATCTTTATATTGGCAGTGATGCATTGCTTTATTCACAATCTAACGTTGAGTCTGTTGAGGAGTCTTTTAGATTTCACTATTTTTTATATATTGTAGATCAAACAATTGACTCACTTAATAGAAGGTTTGAGCAATATAGAATATATGAGTAGATTTTTGGGTTTTTGTTTAGTATTGAAAAGCTTAGATCATTCTCTGATAAAGATTTAAAATTATATTGCAAAAATTTTAAAACTTATCTAAAACATGGTGATTCTTATGATCTTGATGATGAAATTTTATTTGTAGAACCTATCAAATATTTTGTTTCACTTGATGTGGTATTAAAACAATTAGGGATTCATAAAAAAAAAAAAAACAATTAGGACTCGTTTGGTGGTTAATCATTATGCCATCGACCTAAATTTATGTCCCTAGTGCTTGTAAAATCCTGCACAACATTTATTTATAAGTATATGTGTATATTTTTTAAATACATGTCACAAATAAGTAAATAGTTATGGTGCTATCATTGAATCTTCTTTAAATCAAAATTAGATTGTCAGTTTAAAAAACATGTAGAAAGCGAGATATATTTTCGCAATTAAATATTAAATAACTTGATTTTCAATTTATTTGGTTAACATATAACCTAAAAATAATATATAATGACATTAATAACTTCTTTATATGTAATAAATAATAGTTATGGTTAAATAATTTTTAATATTTTTTGCTTTCGCTGGAGTTTTAATAATCATTATAAATTAGTCGAATGTGTATAATGGGTTTTTCTTTATATAATTTTATTAAACAATTTTTTATTTTAATTTTATTTAAATAAATTAAATTTTGTCATGCATTTTTTCTTTGACTTTAATTATCAACAATTAAATATTATTGATTTAAAGGTTTTTCCCTTTATCATAATTTCTTCATGACCTATATAAAATGAATAAATAACATTAAATATACTCTTATAATGTTGGTAGGATTGGTAAAGTTTATATTTTATGAATTTATGTATATTGCATCGCGATCACGGTTAATTTGCCCATCCGATTATTTTTTTGGTTCACTTTTCAAGATGCACTCAAGATATTAGTCGCTAGCATATTTTAAATCTTAAATAGATCAATACTCATTCCATCTCTTAACTTGTCAAGACATACATAACTTGAAAGTGTTCTTTTACAAATCTTTGCAACTTATAAACTTATTTGTATTACTATTGATTGTTCTTCAAGCTTTTTTTGTATTCCACTCTTTTGGAAGCATCATTGAATCCTGCAAATAATGGATTGCAAGTTTAGAATCATATTCCAATTAAAATTTAATGTGTATTTATGCGATAATATGGTGTAGATAGAGACTTACGAGTTGCAATCAATACTGGGGTCAAGAGGAAACGGTAGATTGATATGACACAATTGAGGAAGTTGTTTGGATCTGTCAGGATTGACACCTAGTTGGGAAGCGGCTTGTTTAAAACATTGGCATAGATCCCTGCGAGATTGAGTAGTATCGGCCCTTTGAAAAACTGTTGATGCTCCAGTGCAACAAGTTACAGATGGTTGTCCAGGGCCGGAGCCTTGCAAGTATCCAACGCAGGGCAACAAGTATGGTGCAGCCTCAGCACAGGATATGTCATCGACTTGAATTGCGCTCAGTGTTGTTATCAGTAGGCCAAAAGCCATCACAAACACAAAAGGAGCCACCATTTTCTTCTGCTCCATTTTACTTCGAATATGTATGTTTCTTTTTCTCTTGATATGAACTTAATTGTGATGAACCATTAGATACATGGCTTAATTTATAATCAAGTTCTCTAATCATTTTATGGCAGCTTATTAATTAGTTTCAAGCAACCAAAGCAAATATTAATATAGTTAAATGTATATAGATTGAATTTTATTATTAAAATCCTTTATTGATAATGTCTTTTATTTTTATATATATAATATTGGATGAGCAGGTTTTCTCACATAGAAGATGTATATATTGCAAAATAAAATTTTAAATAAATATATTTTCAATTTATTCAATTAACATACACATTAAAAATAATATATAATGACATTAATTACTTCTTTATAAGTAATATGTAATAGTAATGGTTTGATAATTTATAATATTTATTGCTTTCGCTATAGTTTTACTAATAATTATAGATTTAACAGATGTATACGATGAAAATTTTCCTTTTATAATTCTAGTAGATAATTATTATTTTACTTTTAGATACGTGTCTTATATTTTATCGTATATATAATGATATACATTTTTCTTTTGGATTTAATTGATATGCACAGATACTATGTAAAGGTTTTTTACATTCTCAACCGATTAGAAATTTCCAGATTAGTAAAAATGATTTACTTTTATGTTAACTACCTTAAAAGTCACTCATATCCTGATTTATGATTAGTTGACAGTGTAAAAAACTTTAACAGTGCATGCAAACTAAACTCTATTTTAAATAAGTAGATTTTCAATTTAGTTAGTTAATTTATAACTTAAAATAATATATAGCTACATTAATTACTTCTTTATATATAATAAATATTAGTTATGATTGAATAATTATTAATATTTATTGCTTTCGCTACAGTTTTACAATGATTATAGATTTACCAAATGTATATAATGGATTTTTCCCTTTTATAATTCTATTAATATTTTTTAATTTAATTTTGGTTAAATAATATAGACTATGTCATATATACAGATATACACCAATATCCGGTTGGGAGAAGTCGATTCTTAAATGTTGACGTCCAATATCTCGTGGGATTAGTCTTTTCGGTCCTTAAATTGTTGTTAAATCCTGCATGACATTGGTATATATATATATATATTCTACGTTGATTTTAATTATATTTTTAGTATTTTATTTAATTAATGCAATTTATTGTTCTTTTGGTTATTTTACAAATATACTAATAAATTAAAGATGTTGTCAAATTAATTGATTTTTTTTTATAATATTCCATTGTTCCTGTCAACAATTTATGTCAAAAAAAAATCTTACTAATACAAATTCTCGAATTTTAGATTTTCTTTTTAAGTTTTTAAACTTCAAAATTTTATGTCATCGACCTAATAACTTGATAATGGTTTATGTTCTTGTTAAATCCTTCACAACATTGGTTTATATGTATATGTTTATACTTTTTAAGTACATGTTACAAATAAGTAAATAGTTATGGTGCTATCATCGAATCTTCTTTAAATCAAAATTAGATTGGCAGTTTAAAAAACATGTAGAAAGCGAAATATATTTTGCCAATTAAACTTTAAATAACTTGATTTTCAATTTATTTGGTTAACATATAATTTAAAATAATATATAATGACATTAATAACACCTTTCTTTTTTGTACCAATGTGATAGGTGTGAAGTATCTACCGTCTTTAATAGTGGCTAATCTTCGTTGGGGAATCTGAAGGCACACAAGGTGAGTAATCCCCTCCCAACCAGATTTTTTCCATTTGCAAGAGTTAGGATTCGAACCCTTAACCACTTGCTTAAGGGGCCCATGCCCTTACCATTTGGACCAACTTAAGTTGGTTAAATAACACCCTTATATGTAATAAATAATAGTTATGGTTTCATAATTTTTAATATTTAGGGCTTTCGATGGAGTTTTAATAGTAATTATAGATTAGTCGAGTGTGAATAATGGGTTTTTCCTTTTATAATTACATTAAACAAATTTTAATTTTAATTTTATCATACCAGGGTATGCCAAATCGCCATAGTATGATATCATATTGCAAAACAATCGAGATCATCAATTATACTCTCAAAAAAATTAATACATCAATATATATAGGGAGCTACTAAGATGAGAACACTTTATTATTGGGGGAAATGAGAACAATGAATCATTATCATTGGATCTATTTGAACGATCAAAATTAAATGATAAATACACATGATGCTTTTCAGATGTCATGTGGTCATGGTTGCATTATCAAAATTTATGGTTCCCACATTCTTATAATAATGTGGAGCGTTTTCATTATATATTCTTATAATATTGGTAGGATTAGTAAAGTTTATATTTTATGAATTTATATATATTGCGTCGCGATCACGGTTAATTTGCTCACCAGATTATTTTTTTGGTTCACTTTTCAAGATGCACTCAAGATATTAGTCGCTAGCATATTTTAAATCTTAAA
Source organism: Ammopiptanthus mongolicus (assembly GCA_039655645.1). Classification (NCBI taxonomy): domain Eukaryota; kingdom Viridiplantae; phylum Streptophyta; class Magnoliopsida; order Fabales; family Fabaceae; genus Ammopiptanthus; species Ammopiptanthus mongolicus. The sequence continues at coordinate 55,464,434 of CM077350.1, read as the reverse complement.
TAGATCAATATTCATTCTATCTCTTAACTTGTCAAGACATATATAATTTGAAAGTGTTCTTTTACAAATCTTTGCAACTCATAAACTTATTTGTATTACTGTTGATTGTTCTTCAAGCTTCTTTTTTTTTTTTTTTTTGTATTCCACTATTTTGAAAGCATCATTGAATCCTGCAAATAATGGATTGCAAGTGAAGAATCATATTCCAATTAAAATTTAATGTGTATTTGTGCGCTAATATGGTGTAGATGGAGACTTACGAGTTGCAATCAATACTGGGGTCAAGAGGAAACAGTAGATTGATATGACACAATTGAGGAAGTTGTTTGGATCTATCAGGATTGACACCTAGTTGGGAAGCAGCTTGTTTAAAACATTGGCATAGATCCCTACGAGTTTGAATAGTATCGGCCCTTTGAAAAACTGTTGATGCTCCAGTGCAACAAGTTACAGATGGTTGTCCAGGGCCGGAGCCTTGCAAATATCCAACACAGGGCAACAAGTAAGGTGCAGCCTCAGCACATGATATGTCATCGACATGAATTGCGCTCAGTGTTGTTACCAGTAGGCCTAAAGCCATCACAAACACAAAAGGAGTTGCCATTTTCTTCTGCTCTATCTTACTTCGAATATGTATGTTTCTTTTTCTCTTGATATGAACTTGTGATGAACCATTAGATACATGGCTTAATTTATAATCAAGTTCTCTAATCATTTTGTGGCAGCTTACTAATTACTTTCAAGCAACCAAAGCAAATATTGATATAGTTAAATGTATATAGATTGAATTTTACTATTAAAATCCTTTATTAATAATGTCTTTTATATATATATATAATATTGAATTAGCAGGTTCTCTCACAAGAAAATTTTTAAATAAATAGATTTTCAATTTATTTAATTAACATACACATTAAAAATAATATATAATGACATTAATTACTTCTTTATATGTAATAAGTAATAAGTAATAGTACTTATGGTTTGATAATTTCTAATATTTATTTCTTTGGCTACAGTTTTACTAATAATTATTATAGATTTTACAGATGTATACAAAATTTAGTCGGAAAAAAAAAACAGATATATACAATGGATTTTTTTCTTTTATAATTTTAGTAGATAATTTTTATTTTACTTTTAGATAAGTTTCTTATAGCTTATCGTATATAAAGTGATATACATTTTTCTTTGGATTTAATTTGTATGCACTGATATTGTGTAAAAAAAATTTACACTATCAACCATTTGAAATTGTCAAATCAGTAAAAATGATTGACTTTTATCTTAACTACCTTAAAAGTCACTCATGTCATGATTTCTGATTAGTTGACAGTGTAAAAAACTTTAACAGTGCATGCCAACTAAACTCTATTTTAAATAAGTAGATTTTCAATTTAGTTAGTTAATATATAACTTAAAATAATATATAATTGCATTAAGTACTTTTTTATATATAATAAATATAAATATTAGTTGTGATTGAATAATTATTAATATTTATTGCTTTCGCTACAGTTTTACTAATAATTATAGATTTAACAAATGTATATAATGGATTTTTCCCTTTTATAATTCTATTAATATTTTTAATTTTAATTTTGGTTAAATAACATAGATTATATCATATATACTGATATACATTTTCTTTGATTTTGATTAATAATAGTTAATATTTTAATTTTTCTGTCATTAACTACTTGCGCTAAATTTTTATTAAAAATAATGATATGGATTAATATATATATATATATATATATATATATATATTTTTTTTTTTTTTCTAAGTTGATTTTTGTTATATTTTACGTATTTTTAATTAATTAATGCAATTTAATGTTATTTTCGGTTATTTTACAAATATACAAATAGATTAAAGGTATAGTCAAATTAACTGATTTTTTATAATATTCCATTGTTCCTATCAACAATTTATGTAAACAAATCTTGCTAATCCAGATTCTCTAATTTTAAAGTTGATTTAAATTTTTTAAACTGAATACTTATGTTATCGACCTAACTTGATAATGGTTTGTGTTCTTGTTAAATCCTACACAACATTGATTTATAAGTATATATATTTTAATATATGTCACAAATAAGTAAATAGTTATGGTGCAATAATCGAATTTTCATTAAATCAAAATTAGATTTGTAGTTTCAAAAACATGTAGAAAGCGAGATATATTTTGCCAATTAAATTTTAAATAGCTAGATTTTCAATTTATTTAGTTAATATATAACTTAAAAATAATATATAATGACATTAATAACTTCTTTATATAATAATGTATTATATAATAGTTATGATTTAATAATTTTTAATATTTATGGCTTTCGCTAGATTTTTAATAATAATTATAGATTAGTCGAATCTGTAAAATGGGTTTTACATTTTGTAATTTAATTAAACATTTTTTACTTTACTTTTATTTAAATAATTTAAATTTTATCATACATTTTTCTTTGACTTTAATTATCAACAATTAAAGATTATTGATTTAAAGGTTTTTTCCTTTAGTATAATTTCTTCATGGCCTATATAAATGAATAAATAAAATATTCAAATATTAGCTTCAATTGAATATCCTCATTAAATTAAATAATATATCAAAACTTCTATTGAATTTTTATTGCAATCATTTACATTATAAAAACATAATTATGCACTAGAAATTTGAAACCGAGAGAAAACTATGGTGTACATAAAAATATGTAGGAATGATTATTACCATATTTTAATTTTTTATACCGAGGTATGCTAAATCGCCATTGTAATATCATATTGTAAAACAATCGAGATTGTCAATTATACTCTCAAAACAATTAATACATCAATGTATAGAGGGAGCTAATAAGATGAGAACACTTTGTTATTGTGAAAAATGAGAACAACAAATCTTGACAATTGGATTTTATTTGAACGATCAAAATTAAAAGATAAATATACGTGACCCTTTTCAGTTATCATATGACCACTAAATAATTTTTAATCTTAACCGTCCATATATGATTGCATTATCAAAATATATTGTTCTCACATTCTTATAATATGGAGTGTTCTCATTATATATTCTTATAATGTTGTTGGTAGTATTGGTAAAGTTTTTATTTTACGAATTTTCGTATATTGAATCACAATCATGGTTAGTTCACTAAATTATTTTTTTGGTTCACTTTTCGGGATGTAATCAAGATATTAGTCGCCACCATATTTTAAATCTTAAATAGATCAATATTCATTTCATCTCTTAACTTGTCAAGACATACATAACTTGAAAGTGTTTTTATACAAATCTTTGCAACTCATAAATAGGGATGGCAACGGGGCGGGGCGGGCATGGATAGTAGCTACCCGCTATCAGCCCCGCGAGAAAAAAATCCGCCCTGTGCCCGCCCGCTACCCGCGCGGATATCCGTTAAGGAGATATCCGCGGATTTTTCAAAAATCCGCGGATATTCATGGATATCCATGGATATTTACTAAAAAAATAAAAAAAATAAAAACATATATTCCTATTGAAACACAATAAAATTCTAAAATTAATTACTACAACAAAAATCTAAATTCCAATCCAAGTTCAAAGTTACATAAACAAGTTACAAAAATCCATGAATGAGAGAGTGAGAGTGAAATTAGGGTTATATTATTAGGGAGAAAATATTTATTTTAGTATATGCGGGTATCCGCGGGTACGGATAGTACTAAATCCATACCCGCCCCGTTAACTAACGGATAGTGAAAAAATCCGTTAAGCCTTACCCGCAGATATCCGCTAAACTATCCAAATCCGATCCGCGACGGATTTTACCCGCGGATATCCGCGGGTACGGATTTTTTTGCCATCCCTACTCATAAACTTATTTGTACTACTGTTGATTTTGCTTCAAGCTTTTGTTTTTGTAATCTATTCTGTTGGAAGCATCATTTAATCCCGCAAATAGTGGATTGCAAGTTAAGAATCATACAGCATCAATGAAGTTGTGATGAGCCATTATAGGCTAGTTCTCTCATCATTTTATGGCAGCATATTAATTGCTTTCAAGCATCCAAAGCAAATATTAATAAATTTAATTGTATATAGATTGAATTTTAATATTAAAATCCTTCATTAATAATTTATCATTTATTTTTAACTATATATTGAATTTTATTAAATATATAATTACAACAATTGATCCTGAACAATTAATACAAAATAGTTAATATTTAACAATTACTATTGTTAATTGATTTCATGAGTTCTGCAAATAAAATAAAAAATTGTTGTTTTGCCAACAACAACACAAAAGCACAGAGGGAGGGTGAGGGAGAGGGAGAGGGAGAAGTCATTTTTAAATTTTGGAGTAAAGGTCCAAATTGGTCTCTCACAAAAAATACAGTGAGATTTTGGTCCCTATGAGATAGAAAATATCAATTTGATATTCAAGAATGTAAAATGCGGGTCAAAATAGTCTATGATAGGAACTAAAAAATCCCTAAAAATTACCCTAAAAGGGACTAGTTTGACCCGCATTTTATATTCTTGAGGATAAATTTGGTATTTTCATTTTTTTAGGGACCAAAATGTCGCCGTGTATTTTTGTCAAGGACCAATTTGAGCATTTACTCTAAATTTTATTTATATTTTATCAAATAATAAGGGGGTGTTTGGGTAAGATTAATTATTACCCAAACAACTGTTTTTCATGGTAAAAACTGTTTTTCAATAGAAACTTATATATTTGGAAAAATTGATTAAATTTTAAAAAAACTGTTTTTAGATAAGCTAGAAATTTGAAACTTATTTAAAAAGTTGTTAGATTATTTTGAATATAATAACATTCTTCTTGTTTTATCAATACAAAAACTAACTATCGTACAAATATTATTAAATTATACAAATAACTTCATATACTTTTTAAAATTTACTACATATAAGTGATTTTTTTACTCAACTAAACGAAATAGATTATCTTATAATCGTTTTTCAGCAAACACATCCAGACAAAAAACTGATTCTATTATAATCGATTATAACAATAATCAATTATTAAAATAATCAAATTTTCGCAGCTTATCCAAACACACACTAAGATGATGATGAAAATAGTTGTTAGATAGTTGGGTTTCTTAAGCATGTTGTCAAGGGTTCGATTCCTGCCGTGTGTACAAAAAATGCTTTGTTAGGAGAGACAAAACTCACTTCAATAATTGTGTCTCGAAAGGGTCCAGATATCAGTCCGAGATACCCTTGTGTACATAAAAAAATGATAATGAAAGTGGAAAATTTATTTGACACAGAAAAAAATTCACAATTAACTATGTGTAGTTAAGCAAGAATATCAATCAATGTATCCTTAACTTGATAATGATTTATGATCATGTTAAATCTTGCACGGTATTGTTTGCAAGTGTTTGTGTAAACTTTTAAATACAAGTAGCAAACAAGTAAATAGTTACGATTTAAACAACAAATTTTCTATAAATCATAACTGGATTAGCAAGTTCTCACACATAGAAGAGATATATATTAGGGATAGGTACGAATCAGGTTGGGCGTGAATTCGGACCCAACCCAATCAATTTTGATTGAAGTTTGTGTTTAAAAAAAATTTATGTAACCCGAACCAAACCAACCACCACATTCATGTTGGTTCGGGTTGGGTTATCGGGGTTATTACCAAAATAATAAAAAAAGCGAAAAGAAATTGAAAAGTAAAAAAAAGGAAGAGATGCATAATGCCGCTGGAAAATCAAAAAAGGTTCTTTTTTTGTCTTTTAGGGTTCAAACTCTTGTTCACACCAACAAATAACAAAAAACCCCATTTCAAAACCCAAATCACACTTCGTTGTCGTCCACCCTGTGCACATCGGCCCATCGTTCCCATTCCTCCGTGTCGCTCAGGCCGCCATTTCTACTCATGTCCGTGCATTTGAGGGGAACGCTGCTGGTTGGAGAGAATGAGAGAGGAGTTCCGCTGGTTGGAGAGAACAAGAGATCGAGTGAGATTATTCTTCCAACACCACCCTTCTGCACCTCTTTCTCTTCATCTTCCCTTTCTATTCCCTTTCCCTTCACTTTTTTTTAAGGTAAAAAGGCATGCAAAAAGTATAACAATAGAGAAAGGCATCCCAACTAGGTTGGCACCCCTAACCCTACCAATCATCTACAGCACACCTAAATATTATTAAAAATAGAAAAAAAAAAAAAAGAATACAAAAAAACATGGGGGGACATGTATCTTACCCATGAAGAATTAATGAAATCTATAACTGGGTAAACCATATCTATTCCTGAAAAAATCTTTTCTAATAAAATCAGGAATTAAATCCCACTAAACTAAACTTGGAACTCTAGTGCCATAAGTAGCTAGTTTATCAGCACAATGATTTCCTTCTCTATAAATATGAGAAACTATGAATTTCATTTGCTAGTGAATAAAACACATTTGTTCCACCTATTTCGAAACTTCCAAGACACAATTATTCATTTCGAGAAATAGAGGTTGCAGACAATGATTTGGAAATGGAAATGGGCAATTTCAGGATACCCAAATGGTTTTGTAATCATACTTTATTGCCGTTGCAGAGGAAGAGGGAAGAGAGGTTGAAGTTGAAAGTATGGGAGTGGGTTCAGGACGGGTTGGGTTGTTCGGATTGCATTTTTTCCAACCCGACACCCGCACTGAACCCATCGAGTTCTTCATCATGCAAACTGAATCGACCCAACGATTCGAACCAACCCGGATTTTCCGGATTTGGTTCGGGTCGATTAGCCTAATAATTGAGCTAACCTACACCCTACTCATCCCTAATATATATTGCCAAATAATATTTTAAATAAATAGATTTTCAATTTATGTAGTTCACATACACATTGAAAATAATATATAATGACATTAATTTCTTCTGTATATATATAATAATTTTTTTTAACAAGTTATATATAAATAATAGTTATGGTTTAAGAAATTTTAATATTTATTGCTTTCCCTACGGTTTTACTAATAATTATAGATTTAACAAACGCATATAATGGATTTTTTCCTTTTATAGTTCTATTAGATAATTTTTATTTTTATTTTAGTTAAGTAACTTATATTTTTTGCTTAAAAAAAGTAACTTATATTTTATCATATATAGTGACATTCAGTTTTATTTTACATTATTAATAACATTTAATATTTTAAAATTATTATCATTAACTAGTTTACCGAATATATATATATATAGTTTTCACATATTTTACGAATACTATAGATTTTTATAAGTTTATTTTTTTTTTTGTTACAAAAAATATCAAGAAGTGAGTTACCACTTCGGGGCTTGGAGCAACATAGATGAGACTCTTCCCCAAAGGATTTATTTTGCACAAGGTGTAGATCGAATCAGAGACATCTCATTTTCTAAGTTTATTTTAATTATTTTGTAAGTATTTTTATTTAATTAATCACTTTGTTGTTCTTTTGGTTATTTTACAAATATACAAATAAATTAAAGATATAGTCACATTAATTGATTTTTGGTTTAATGAATATTTTTTGCAAATAGGATGAAATTTGGTTTTAGTCTCTCCAAAAAAAATTTCTTAGGTTTTAATCCCTAAATGTAACACCCGGGGCTGATGAGGGCGAGGAGTGATCGCCGGTGTATGAGGCACGGACAAGGAGCGACTCCTGGCAGGCTTTTAGGTGGATGGATACATGAATGAACTGAATTCACATTGGAATGAGAGGGATCCTAAGGCTGTGCAGGTATGAGACTGTACAGTTGAAGGAAGGCTTAGAAGAATTGATTGGTACTACCTATAGCAACAAGATGCATCTTCTTTTCGGGAACCCAGAACATAAGAACTCCATAGTTAAGCGTGCTTGACTTGAAGTAATTATGGGATGGGTGACATTTTGAGAAGTTTCCCAAAAAGTATGTGAGTGAGGACAAAACACGCTAAAAAGACCTGTGTTGGTTTGTGGGGACAGTCGGCAATCCTGAAAGCAATCCGGGCCGTTACAAATAGTATCAGAGCGGACCTCTCCTAGTACGGTGTGGTTCGGGGACGAACCAAGCGGAAGCTGGTGGGCATGTAACACTCGGGGCTGACGAGGGCGGGGAGTGATCGCCGGTGCATGAGACACGGACAAGGAGCGGCTCCTGGCAGGTTTCTAGGCGGAGCGATACATGAATGAACCAATTTCACATCGGAATGAGAGGGATCCTGAGGCTGTGCAGGTATGAGACTGTACAGCTGAAGGAAAGCTTATAAGAATTGATTGGTACTACCTATAACAACAAGATGCATCTTCTTTTCGGGAGTCCAGAACATAAGAACTTCATAGTTAAGCGTGCTTGACTTAGAGTAATTATGGGATGGGTGACCTTTCGGGAAGTTTCCCAAAAAGTGTGTGAGTGAGGACAAAACACGCTGAAAAGACCTGTGTTGATTTGTGGGGACAGTCGACAATCGACAATCCTGAAAGCAGTCCAGGCCGTTACGCTATACGTTTTAAAACTTTGAAATTCGTCACCGCGGTTAAGGTACCTCCGTCGGAGTGCTATGTCATCAGTGCCACGTGTACACAAAAAAATAATTTTTAATTCCACAAAATTTTTTAAATAAGTTTTTGCTCCCTGTAAAGTTCATCAATTTTGTTTTTAGTCCCTATAACTTTTTTTTGGATTTTATCCCTGTAATCTCAATTTTTTTTTTTATAAATAGTCCTTACTATCACCGTTCTCTGTTATTTCATGACGTGACAAACAGAACACCTTGGCAGTCATGCCACGTTGTTGTCACGTCCAAAAATTGGCTGCTACAACAGTTTCGCTCAATTTGGATACAGATATCGGAAATTATGCGATACAATTTAAATTTACAGGTTGTTAGCAACCAAATTCTGCATAAATCCAGCGATGTTCTAGCTATTACTGGGAACAATTCGTATATCTAAAATTTCTAATAATTTTACCAGACATAGATGAGGATGTTAACTTTAAATCTAATATGGTTTAACTCAATTCAGATAAGTATAGAAAAAGATACGCATCCCACAAGGTAGAGATTATTTTTTTAAAAAAATGATATTACAAGGACGAAATCCTAAGAATATTTTTTTACAGGGACTAAAATTAAAATTGGTGAACTTTGCAGGGACCAACAACTTATTTAAAATTTTTTGTGAAATTAAAAATTAATATCTTTTGTCACGTCATCACTAAACGAACATATCGTAACGATAGGGACGAATTTCAAAATTTTAAAAACGTTTAGGGATCAAAACTTAGGAAATTTTGTTGGAGGGATTAAAATCAAATCTTGTCATATTTGCAAGGATCAAAATATTAACTAAACCTTGATTTTAATTTAATATTTGATTGGTCCCCATCAAGAATTTATGTCAAAACAATCTTCCTAATACAAATTCTCTAATTTTAAATTTTGATTTAATATTTTTTAGCTCACTCTTTATATCTTCGACTCAATTTGATAATAATTTCTGATCTTGTTAAGGACATTGATATATATATATATATATATATAATTGTTCCGTACTGTCAGTGTAAAGTTTCATACATTGTCAATCAATCAGAAATCATGGTATGAGTAATTTTAAGGTAGTTATGATAAAAGTCAAACATTTTAACTTATTTAACAATTTCTGATTGATTGACAATATAAAAAATCTTTACACTGTCAGTGCATACTAATTATATATATAAGCACATGTTATAAATAAGTAAATAGTTATGGTATAATTATCGAATTTTCTTAAAATGAAAATTAAATTGGGAGGTACACATATAAAGCGAGATATAAATGCCAATCAATATTTTAAATAATTGGATTTGGCATTAGGTACACTGGCAGCTGCTATAAGCACGATGCGAGTTTGAAATCTTAAAGTGATATTGAAAGATGTTAGTATGTGCAGCACAAGCAGTGTAATTGGCTGTTTTGTGTTGTTGATCAAATAGGGCAATCAAAAGGTCTATTGTCTCCCCAGTAGCGGTGGAAAAGATCCATGCCATATGAATAGCAATATATACATGATTTCATTTGGTATTGCGGAAATTATTTTCTCCACAATTCCAGACTTCGTTCAGCTATGGTGACTCTCCATTGTAGCTGTTGTCATGTCATTAACAAACTCCATAATTGGGCCGGGCCTAGGTGTTGACAATGTTAGAAGTATGATTTTTGTCATGCAAGCTACAATTCTTGGTTAGATAGCCTTTGCCTACTCATACTTAATTTTGTTTTCATGATTGATATCCATCAACAATTTAATCTGGAAACAAAAAAAGATAACTACACAATCATAAAAATGTCCAATGAGAATGACCTCATACAAGAGTGCTTACAAACAATGAACTTACTCGAGTTAGTTTAAATTTATTACATTAATTTTTCCTTCGTCATACTCAAATATCAAACTCATTAAATTATATATTTTTGTAGGAAGGTGATGGAGTGGATGCATCACATATTCTCAATCTTCCACAACAAGCTCCATTCAATGATAATGTCACACCTTTAACACTTTATTTAATTTATTAAACAAGTTTAGTACATTTATAATTTCAAATACATTATTTTTCACACTTATCATGTACAAGTAAGTGCCTCAATTATAGGAGATGATGAAACTAATCAATCAGGACAGTCATCAACATTTATAATGATTGCGCACGATTAACTGAAATTTCTACTCCACAATTTTCAACCACTAATTCAAATGTTCGAGTGAAGATTGAGAAACCAGATTCTTGATAGTAATAGTCATTGTCGGTAAAATATTATCTTAATCACATTATTCAAGTTATATCTCTTGCAATTCTAAAATCTAAAATCTAAAATGCACTTAAATAATAGTAATCTCTCTTTACAGTTTGCAATCAATGTAAGCTGTGTTTGTATTTTAGTTTGCTACTCAAATTTCACCACCACAAGCTGTGTCGGTAAAAAATTTTCTTGCTAAAGTTCTTGACTACGAGGAGACTATTGACTATTGAGGAATGACAGCCGTATGTTGAAACAAGCAAATTAATCTAGCTTCCCAGCACAAGTGGACTGGAGCTCCGGTGAAAACTTAGGCTAGCATGTTTCAGTGCTGTTTGGTGTGATTTTGGCTGCTTCTCAAAAACCCAGGTCTTTTTGGTGCAATTTTCAGGCCGATTTGTTGGCTTTCATTTTCAGTCACTGCTTGATGAAGACGATGATGATGGAGGCAACGCCTGGTGATCTGGAGTTGGTCATTGTTTGGAGCCTGGCTGTATCAACTAATGTTTCAGGAAGAACAGTGAATCTAGCCCGTCATTGCTGATCACATTTGGGTGGCATTTGGCTCCAACCAAAGTGGTGTGAGTTCATGTTGACAGAGTGTGGCGGCATTTTGTTGGTGGCAATGGTTATGGTTGATTGTTGTGCCTACGTTTGGTTGCTTGTTCGCCTCTGCTTGGTTTTGATTCAGACTTAGAAATAATTTTGTGTGGTTAATGTTATTTGGAGATTATTGTTTGTGCTTTCTTTCCTTTGCTGTCGAGGGTTTGCAGATTGAGGACTTTGGACACTAGTGAAGGACCCCATTTGTTAACGGGTGGTATGATACCTGACTATGTGTTTTGGAGAGCCGATTGGAGGCCATTCCCGGGTGGCATGATACCCAACTTGGTGTTTTGGAGACCCGATTTGAGGTCATTGCTGGGTGGTATAATACTCTACTCAATGTTTTGGAGACTAGTTTCGAGCTTGAGGGACGACTGAGGAGAAAGGCCAGAGACTCCAAAATTGGTCTATTTGTTTGGGACGCATGCCGGGAGAAGTAAGGAGTTGTCTGCCAAGGACGTTGGCAAGGTTTAATTATTCTGGGGGAGTACTAACAAGCTTAAGTTTACTGTTTAGTAAGCTTAAGCTTTTTTTGTTTTTTTGGGGGGGGGGGGGGACAGTGTTAGAAGATATTAGGTTAATAGTCTTATAACTTATTAGTAAGTGGGTTTCGGCTTGTACTAGTAGTGCTAGTGAGGAGAATTGGAGTACATTCTGTTGTGTAACCAAGGGGATTCTGTCACATAACCAACTGCCACTTAGGTAGGAGATAGAATGAAGGAAGTGGGAATTGTTGGGATAAGAGGGAAGAGAAGGGGGGGAATAGAGGCAGGAAAGAAGTGAATAGGAAAAGGGTGGGAGAGAACCCGAATTGGGTGAAAGAAATATTTGTATTTTCTTGCTCAGAGTTTTTTATATCAGTCCTGTACTCATCTACCTCTGCTACTGATATCAGTAGTAGCAGTTTTGTAGTGAATGATACAGTGACTCAGATCATTCTGCTCTTTATTCCTATCAAATAGGAAAAGGTTACTATCAAAATCAAAATATTTTACATTTTATGTACCCTTGCACTAAAAGGGGTGTCATACAACTATCGAATATCATTTAAATGAAGATAATAATCAAAGGATAGTTCCACCTAAAAGATGAATATTGACATTATCAGAAGTAAAGAAAGAGAGATGGAAAACCAATAATTAAATCTATATGGGTGATAGCCATAAGCCAATGCAACCACAATACAAAAAAGAAGTAATGAGAAAAACACTATAGCTACAGTTAAACAAGGATTGGCTCTAACAGTTTATTTAAAGGAACATACACAACATCAAAATTAAACATACAATCTATCGTTAGTCTTTCCTAATGTTTTACACCATTCCAATATTCCATTACATATTATATAATAAAGGAATTCAACTTACAATTCAAACCCAAGTCTCCATGGGCAAACTCTCCAATCATACATCCAAATTTTCCATTTGAATGCTGCTCTTCAAGGGCACATATTCTCCAAGGTAGCCACCAAGATGATCATGTAAAGCACTCTTATCAATCCCTTGATGATGATAACTCTTGCACACATAGTAGAAAACACTCTGCACCAACAACCCTACCAGATTCACAATCACCAACACACCCACCAAGAACCCACCAACCACAATCCTGGTAAACCCCCCATAACTATCCCCACCATGAACCACCAACCCACTGAACAACCCTCCAATGACCCCACAAATAAACAAATAGCCACAAACCAAAATAGCAGCATACTTGGCCCTACCCTTCAACAACTCATAGCTCTTCTTCATTGCAGCAAATCCATAAACAGGTTCCAGCACAGAAACCACACTAGCCAAGTGCCACAAAGCAGTCATATAAACATGAACAACAAGAAACAACAATAACATCACAACAATGGAAAAGAAAAGCAAAATGGAATTGTGGGTATCAATGGCTAAGATGAGAAGGAAAAGGGAAAGAACAAAGACAAAGTTGTAGAGGAACATGAGGAGGATTACAAAGAGGAAAGTGATGAACAAACGTTTGAAAACTCTTGGTATAGCAGAGATTGTGTATGAAAAGGAAACAGCTTTGGATGTATAGAGAGATGCCACTGTGAAAACGACAGCAGCTGTTGAGAGGAGAGAGAAGGCAAAAAGGAAGATGAGGTAACAGAATTGGATGATAAGGAGAAGGGTCCATTCATGAGTGGTTTGAGAAGGGTCTGAATAAGGAGATTCTAGCTGTACTAAGATAGGGTGTGTGAAGAGAGAGTGTGCTAAGATGGCAAAGGAAAGGGGGAAGATGAGGGTGAGGGTGATGAGATAGAAGGTTTTTGGGGACCTTTTTGGGATTGAGATTGATTCTCTTAGGATGTCTGGGATTGTTAAGAATTGAAGCTCTTCTGGGGCTAGATCCATTTTTATTTTTATTTACTTTCCTTCTGATCTGGTTTTGGTTGATGAAGGGAAGGAGAGAGATAGAGAACTGAGAAAAGAATCAAACTTTGGCTTGAGTTTGTGGATTTGGTGTATTCTTCTTTCAATCTCAATCAATTGTTCCGGATGGGGTTAGCTTTTATTATCAGCGGACACGTTTTTTGTTATAGAATCAGATCCAGGTGTCGATAGTTGACCGTTCCACCCTGGCGGTTAATTAATTTATTTATTATAATTATAACTATTACTTAATTTTTGTCGAAAGAAAAAGCTATTACTTAATTACTTCATATAATTTATTGCTTTATCTTTTTTAAATAATGTATTGCACTATTTTTTTTATGACATTCTTATAAAAGTATCTTTCACACTTTGTTTTTAGTTTAGAGAGAAGAAAATAAAGGGAAAGAGAAAAAAATAATAGAAAATAAGATGATTGTTTAGTTGTTTGATAAAAGAGAAAATAAAAAGAAAGAAAACTAAAATATTTATCTTCTTTTCTTTGATTGTATAGAAAGTAAGAGAAAAGAAAAAAAATGGGACCTAACAAGTTCAAGGGTGTTTATGTTGTTTTCCCTTAAATCTCTCATCTCCCTTCCTTTTCCTTCCCAAAGTTAGGATTATCTTTTTCATGCGAGGCCCACAACTTTTTTTTTTCCCTTTCATTTGTCAACCAAATGAGAAAAACTCCATTTTTTCTCTTCTTTTTCTTTCTATTTTTTTCTCTTTCTTTTTCTTTTTCTTTTTCCTCAAAACAAACATAATGTGATGAATTAAATTTTTTATTATTATACAGAATGTGAAGAATTTATTACTATATATATCTTTTCCTCTGAGCCAAACTACACAAATAGGTTAGTGTTCCTTTTTTATATATATAACATGAGGGCTAAGGCCAATAAAACACAAAAAAACAGAAAACACTACATGAAAGTGTTCTAAATGGAAAAGAAGATAAACAGATCAAGAAAATAGAAATATGGATTCAAATATTAGTTTTTCAAGAATTAGGATCGAAAGGTTGATTGTTTAGAAAGTAGCTATAATCTTTCTATACATATTGATATCGATTTGGGGCCTATTTGGATTGACTTATAAATAGATTATTTGGACTTATGTATTGGTATAAACGCTTATCAGAGTGTTTCAGAGAGATTATGAAAACAGTTTATGATATGTTCATAAGTTGTTTTCAGCTTATTTTGATGAGTTCTCTAGGATAGCTTATGAAAACAGCTTATAACTTATATGAAAACAGTTTAACTATATTTTCTCTTTGATTATAGAAATAACTTATACATAAGTACTTATATGATAAACGTTTATCTTATAAGCATTTAATTAAATCGTTTACCTAAATAGATCATTGATACGTTGATAATCTAATCAAGTGTACATGAAAGACATTTGTCCTATTTATAACAAATAGTAGAGTCATAATCTTAAAGTAGTTTAGTTTTGAAGATAAGATAATCACCCTTTACACAATAAATAAGTTAGTTGTCCATCAAGCACTTTCCAATAAAAATTTTTTTGACTAAAAATTGCAAAAAAAAAAAAAAAAATCTTCACAGAAAACTGTTTGACGAATACCTAATTTGTTTATTATGTAGAGGGTGATTATCTTATCCTATAAAGATAAGATTCATCAACTACATCATAAATATATAGTTATCACCAAGCAAGTTCCTACGAAGATAAAATAATCATTTATTAAATAGTTCTGTTTCACTTAGGATAGAGGAAATGACATCTTTTTTTAATTTTTAATTGCGATTAGTGGTGTCCAGATTAATTTTTGTGTATTTTAATTTTAATTAATTTATCTTTATAAGTTATTTAAAAGTAATTGTACCTTACTCCTTAATTTTATGTTTGTTTAATGGGTTCAACTCCTTTTCAGTACTGGATTTTTCCAGTAGGAGAGAGAAAGATATATATAATAAAATATTATTATTTATAAAATAATATCATTTTATTCTATGTGACTATATCTCTCCCATTGAAAAAATCGAGTGATCGAAGAAGATCTACTTCTTTGTTTAATAATAAGCGCATGCTTTAATAATAAGCCATACTTTTATTAATTAACTCGTGGCTTATAATCATTTTGTATTATAACAGCAAATATCATGTGTATTCTACCAGTTTTTTATTTTGATATTTATTTAATTATTATTTATTGATTAAGTGTTTGTATAAAAATTATAGTTTAACATCATATACATATGCAATACATTATAAATTTCAATTGTTTAATTTATGAACATTTATTTTTTCAAAAAAAAAAAAGGAAACAGTTATGTAAAAATTATAAATTTTATGAGCTTAATTTTAATATATTGTTGGTTTAAAGTTTTTTACATTATCAACCAATCACAAATTATTTTATATATGAATTTTGAGATAATTATGATAAGAGTCAAACACTTTTAATGACATGATAATTTATGATTGATTGATAATATAAAAATCTTTACATATATTAACAATGTATACCAATTAAATCATAAGCGAATTCAATTACAATCCACATGTATCATTAATTTATAAATTTTTTATCCAGTCAAATAATCTGATATTGATACATTATTAAAAATATTTAAATATTATAATAATTAACTCATAAGTCATATATATAATAATTTATTATTAATTATTAATTTATAATATTTATCCAGTTTTAAACAAGTGACTGAAATAAAGCTCCAACTCATATAATTTATTTATGCAATTAAACATGTTGGCTTCGGTCAATTTCAACAACCTCGCAGCTTGCTTACATGACAGACAAGACAACCCCGATGGGTTGGAGCAGTAGATCAAGAACTACTTGGGCAAGGACAAGCAAATGTCGGTTGTCCACACCGACCTACTTAGAGTGTGTTTCGTCGAGGTGTTTTTTTTAGTAATAAGGAGAAGAGGAGAAGCTGCAGGGCCAAATATATATTATTTTTATTTTTATTATAAATAAAATTTAAATGAAATATATATATTAAGGAAGTTGATTAATATTATTTAATATTATTAAAAAATTAAAGATATTATATAAAATAATTGTAATAGAAAATTTTAATTTTTATTAAATATTTTTCACATTGAATTATTAAAAAATAAAATTAATATTAAATGAAGAATATTTTAAAAATAATATCATTAAATAGAATAAAAATAATTAAAATTTATTTATATATTAAACCAAAAGTTTTGAATTTTTTTTGTTTATAATAAAAATCGAAGGAAATATCTATCAAAAGCTTTAAAAAAAAAAAAAAAATAAATAAGTAGCTTAGTTTTTGTAAAGAAAAGGAGCTTTCATAAAAGTTAGGATGAGGAGGTTGTGGGGAGCTTTTCTTTCATTAACCCCATTCGAGTCCCATCTGACACAAAACTAATTTTTTTTTCTTTTTTTTCGTTTCCCACTATCTTTTTGTTTTTTCGTTACCACTTCACATATCGGAACCAACCCTAACTCCACAAAACCCCTCACTCACCCTGCACGCAAGCACCGTGCCGCCTCCGTCCTACCCGCTCCGACCCTCATCGAGCACCGCGTCGCACCTCACTGTACACCGTCCAAACCAGGTGATGTAGAAAACAATACACTTCAAACTCTTTTAAATCAAATGCATACATTCATCCATCTCTAATAATGAAACTTAAAAAAGAGTCCAAAAGAGACAAATTTTGGGGATCTATCAAAACAATGAAGTAGGATTTTGAGGTTGAAACCCGTAAGGAAGGAGATAAGGGACGTATCCTGCAATCCTTGGGATTTTCCCCCCTTTTCCACACGTCAAGCTATTATTTGTAGATTTTGGTTCCTAGGATTACAGTGGATAAAATCCCAAGGGGAAAATATATTGTTATATTGTTGATGCCTGAAGTGTTGTTTCTTGCTTTTGGAGCTGCTGTGTTTTGCTATATTGTTACATCTGTCTCTATTGTGTTTTGTTTCTTGTTCTTGGGGCTGTTGTGTTATGGGGCATTTATGTGTAGGATCAGTTTTGGGGCATTTTGTGTTCTGTGTCTTGTTTTTGGTTGTCTCCTTTTGTTGCTGGACATGATTTTGGAAAGATGTTGAAGTTGGTACTTTATATTTTAATCTTACATAAAACCAAAAACTTAAAAGGAGTATTAAAAAAAGTAGCTTTAAAGTATCATTTTATGCCAAACAACTTTTAGCTTAAAAGTAGCTTTTAAGTTACAAAAAAATGAAATTACCAAACAACTTTAGCTTTTAATTTTAAAGCTCTTATTCCAAGCTTCTCCTTTGAAGTAGCTTTTAAGCCCAAAAAAAGCTAGGCCAAACGAACACTTAGAGGCCAATGTTTTGTGCAAATTGGTTGGCCAACTGAAGTTTTATTGATTATTTTGGGCTCAAGGAATGGCCTTCTCCTTCTTCAGGCTTTATCTCGCTGCATACTCTTTATCTAACTGGGGGTCTCTACCTCACAATATACATTTTTTTTGGTGAACTATCTCACAATATTTTGCTGTAGTTATTTCTCCTTTTTTTGGAAAAAAAAAAAAGGAGAGGGAAGTAGACTTGGTGCAAGCTTTGAAAGGAACACGAAGAAGAAAAGAGGGTCCTCCCCTTTCACCTTGGGTGGGTGGCAAGTTCTAGCGGTGCTCAAACGAAGGACGACGATATAAGGGATGCACTTGTAACAAGCAATGAAGCACAATTGATGGCTTTATTGTTGTCTATGGTGAGAATAGCGCCACGGTTGGTGACATATGAGACAAAGCTCACGGCCGGTGGTTAAGGCGACAATGTTTGAGGCAGGGTGTTGGACCTGGTGGTGACTTGCGATTCCCTCATGCTCTTAACCTAAGCTTGCATGAGCAAGGGTAGAAGAGAGGTAGGTCATGGATTTGGGTTGGAGTTTGAAAATGAAAATGGAGGGTTGGGGGACGACAATGTCATAAACGAAGCAACGATGGCTGAAGGCTGAGGTGATGGTAGTCTTCAATTTCTCTCAGGAACATGGGGACGACCAACTATGGTCCAATATATTTTCGGGTTGGACCAAGCTGGATCACTTTTGTCGCGGGCCGGTAATTTACTAACCCAACCCAAGAGGTATTGCATAACTTGACAATAGCTCTACTAGGTCCCTTTGCTTCCAAAAGGCTAAAGGCCCAAACTGATTTTTAACAAAAAAAACACGATGACATTTCGGTCCATCAGAAATGAAAAATATCAATTTGGTCATCTAGAATAAAAAATACAGGTCAAATTGATCATTTTTGGGATAATATTTAGGGACATTTTAGTCCGTATTAGGGATTATTTTGACCTTCATTTTATATTTTTGAGGATCAAGTTAGTATTTTCCATTTTTCAATTTAGTTCATTGATGGTGATAGTTAATAAACATTAGAGTAAGTTAGCTAGTTATGGAAGTTGGGAAGTTAGTTATGCACTTGATACTCTTTCACAATTTAAGGTTTCCCACGAAAACATACTTCACAAGCAATATATATTTATCAAATATAGAACTCGTCCTTAGAAACATTCTAGTGTAATTAATTTTTCCAAAAATATTGAATAATTACGGATACACAATTTTGTGTAAGATAAAATAATCATAAAAGTTCAATCAATATAACTTGCATTTCGAATTGTTTGTTAACCATAGTTTATTAACTCAATTACTACAATGAATGTATCATATGAATATCGAAGAATAATATAATTTTGTTTTTCTTCTTCTTTATCCTAAACATTGAATTGGAGTGGATTTTTCTAACATGAATTATTTTTTTGCGGAATGCCCGATGCGCCCACAAGACAAAAGACAAAGCCGCAAGGATAAAATAGTAAAATTCAGCCATCAACACACACTTCCCACTGTCAACACTTTCACTTCGGTTCAAGAAAACCCATTTTCTTTTTTCATTTCTCATTTCTCACTCCGCTAGGTTTTTTTTCTTCCCTCTCTTTCTCTCTCTCAGCAGCTGAATTTTTCCGCCAAGCAAAAAAAACCCTCGCGATCGAGAAAGTGTGAGATGGGAAAAGACGAAGAGGAGATGAGGGGTGAGATAGAAGAGAGGTTGATAAACGAGGAGTACAAGATATGGAAGAAGAACACTCCGTTTTTGTACGATCTTATAATCACTCACGCACTCGAATGGCCTTCTCTCACCGTGGAATGGCTCCCCGTTCGAGACGAGCCTCCGGGGAAGGATTACTCAGTTCAGAAGATGATTCTTGGGACCCACACATCAGAGAATGAACCTAATTACTTGATGCTCGCTCAGGTTCAGCTCCCTTTGGATGATGCGGAGAACGATGCTCGACACTACGATGATGATCGTGCTGATGTCGGTGGATTCGGTTGCGCTAGTGGCAAGGTTGGTTGTTGTTTTTGTTTGCACTCATGAAATGATTATGTTTTTACGTTTTGGATCGTTGGTTGTGGTTAATTAGTTTGAAAACCTAATTTGGTAGTTGGAAAGAATTAGGGTTTTATCGATTTGGTCGTAAAAAAAATTAGCTTTATCAAAATGGGTATAGAGATTATCAAGGTTTTAAGTTGCGGCCGTTGTTGCATTGCGTTTTCCGTCATTGTGGACAATTGCGGGAAATGCGGCCGATGCGGCTGAAATTGCGGCTGTGATGTGGTTGCTGAGACTACCAAAACCACAATGTCGTGGCTTCAATTGCGGACCTCATTTTAAAACCTTGGAAGTTATGATTTTTGGTCTTTAAAGACACCAATTTGGTCTAAAAAATAGTTTGACGTTATGTGATGGTTGTTGACATGCCAGTGGAGAATTCAATTCAGTATTAAGTCTACCATCAAATTGTAAATGGCTTATCTACAATTGTTTTAGCTCATTGCAGTTGTGTGCTTTGTTGAATGTGTATTTGTTCTCAAATTTTGATGGTCCTTCATTGCAGGTGCAAATAATACAGCAGATTAATCATGATGGGGAGGTTAATAGGGCTCGTTATATGCCTCAAAACCAGTTTATCATTGCCACAAAGACTGTTAGTGCGGAAGTTTATGTCTTCGATTATAGCAAGCATCCATCTAAGCCTCCTCTAGACGGTGCATGTAATCCTGATTTAAGGTTAAGAGGTCACAATACTGAAGGATATGGTTTATCGTGGAGCAAGTTCAAGCAGGGTCATTTATTGAGTGGCTCTGATGATGCTCAGATATGCTTGTGGGATATAAATGCAACTGCCAAAAATAAAACCCTGGAGGCTATGCAAATCTTTAAGGTACTATTTTCTTTCTGCCTTGGGAT
This sequence comes from Ammopiptanthus mongolicus, assembly GCA_039655645.1. Classification (NCBI taxonomy): domain Eukaryota; kingdom Viridiplantae; phylum Streptophyta; class Magnoliopsida; order Fabales; family Fabaceae; genus Ammopiptanthus; species Ammopiptanthus mongolicus. Next base: position 55,443,421 of record CM077350.1, on the reverse strand, counting down.
CAATGTATTTGACATAGTTTATCCAACGGGGCCTGGTAGCATTCCGTTTATGTTTAATGTGGTTACACTGTTCTCTAATGTGTAGAAATATTAATCTTTTTTTTTTTTTAACTATTGTTAACAAATGGGTAATAATGTTTAATTAGAGACTTTGTAATTGCAAGCTGCTTATATAAGCAGTCTAAATCAGATAATAAGGTGATACGTAATAATTAAGAATTGCAAACCATTTAAAATGCTGTGCTTAGAGAAGAGCTTCGTGCAAGAGCTAATCTAGATGTAATTTGTGTAAAATAATGCATGAAGCTTTGGAAACTAGGGGAGATAGTCTATATTCCACCCTTTTCATGTCTTAATTCTTTATGTGCAAAGTTACTTCTGTATCCTACTGCAATTTGTGCCTATTTTCCTCATACATCATATATGCATTATGCCTTCTAACAACGTAGATTCTGTTTTTATTTCCAGAATTCCCAGAATATCTTACATCATCGTTCTGTCATGTAAACTTCAGAAAGTAGTTTTATTATTTTAACTAGGTCCATGAAGGTGTTGTGGAAGATGTAGCTTGGCATTTGAGACACGAATACTTATTTGGTTCTGTTGGCGATGATCAATACTTGCTTATATGGGATCTCCGAACACCATCAGTCACCAAGCCTGTCCAATCTGTTGTTGCTCATCAAAGTGAGGTACATAATAACTCTCTGTCTCCCCCTCTCTTTCGCTTTCTCTTGTCTGTGTGTGTGTGTGTGTCGTAGAGGCACGGTTGTGCCCAACTATCCTCCTTTGAACAAGTTAAGTCTCTCTTCTTGTGATACGTAATGGTATACATACGAAAGTAAATTTATACAAGGAATTAGTTTGGATTGGAGCATTTTTACTTTGGGCGTTTAATGAAACTTAGTCATTGTTTAAAGAGTTTGTTAAATTTATGTTTGATGTGATTTTTTATCCATTATCTGATTTGCAGGAAAATGAATTTAATCAGGACAAGTTTTTAGAATGGTATGGTATCTTGAAAATGAGTAGATAATTTTTTGGAAATTAATTGATGCTAGAAAACAAAAACCTTTTACAAAATGAGCATAGCCTTGGAGGAATAATTTGTTAAATGGAAAGATAGAGGCAAGCTGAACCGTTCACTATGATTTATTATGTGCAATTGTTTGATATAAACGAACTTGGGAGAGGAAATTGGAATTATAATTATATTTGTTGATATCTTCTGAAAATATCAATCTTTATTTAATTGTATCTTTTGAAATCTTGAAGCTTAGAATTTCATGAGAAAGTTTGATCAATTTTTCAAACCCCGAACATAATAAATCCAAAGGGAGGTGGTTTAACGTTGGTAGATAAGAAAAGAAGAAAATAAATCAATAAGCAAAATGTATAAACTTCTGACCATGGCTAAAATTAAAGGACTAGTCATTACTCCAGTTTATGCTGTTTCACTTCTATGGCTTTTCATGTTTTGCTAGCTGACAAGATTTTTCTCAAATTTTCAATCTGTCAGCTCCTTGTAAAGTTCTTCTCCGTTGTGCTTTTCTGGACATTATCTTTTAATTCTGATAAGTTCATTACCTAGCGGTGGTTTTCCAGAAATTTCAGAATGCTCATACTCTTCTTTTAATATCACTTACTGACAAAGTTTTTTATGTTGGATATCTTGTTAGGTTAACTGCTTGGCTTTCAATCCCTTTAACGAATGGGTTGTTGCTACGGGTTCTACCGATAAAACTGTGAAGTTGTTTGATCTGCGGAAGATCAGTACTCCTCTTCACACCTTTGATTGTCACAAGTAACATTTTCCTCAGATGTTTGTGAAATTACTCTAGATGTACTTATATTTATCAGTCACTGATCTGGATTTTTATTGTTGGGTACACCAGGGAGGAGGTTTTCCAGGTTGGCTGGAATCCAAAGAATGAGACCATCTTGGCTTCTTGTTGTCTCGGCAGAAGACTCATGGTGTGGGATCTTAGCAGGTATTGTTTAATGGAAACATTGTCATCTCTGGACTTTTTAGTACTGACTTGTGTCTTTGACACCAGGCCGGTTGCAAGTCCTATCGATTCCTTTATTTGTACTTTGTATTAAGTAGATGGGGATTGTAGTAGTAGCATGCATATATAGCTCAAATGTTTCAGGTGCAGAGTTTGTAACTAAAAGTAATGCTGAAATGAAATATTGAAGATCGTTTTTTCTAATAAAAATGAATTATTAAAAAATATATCTATAATTAGTACATATGATAAATCATGAATATCCCAAATATTTGCCTTAATAACAAGGTTTACTCATTTGTTCTGTAGGATTGATGAAGAGCAGTCACCGGAAGATGCTGAAGATGGTCCACCAGAATTGCTCTTTATTCATGGTGGTCATACTAGTAAAATATCCGACTTCTCTTGGAACCCATGTGAAGATTGGGTTGTTGCTAGTGTGGCTGAAGACAACATACTTCAAATATGGCAGATGGCAGAGAACATATACCATGATGAAGATGATCTGCCAGAAGAGTCAACTAAGGCAATTAAGGCCTCCTGATGTAATTGCTCGTCATGATAGTATGTTTAGTGTGGAAGATAAGTTTGACTGTTTGAGTACTTGGGATTCTGTAGCTTTTACAAGTGATCATCCTGTCTGACCTTTTTTTTACCTTAGTTGAAGTTGTCTTTAGGCCCGTATGAAGTATGATTGCCTTGATCAGCTCCTGGAGGTAGCATGCTCAATGACCGGGACCTAGGTATAACCTCTGGTGTTAAGATTTCTCATAAAAGTTTTCCGAATACCATGGGTCAACTATCCTAGTAATCAAATCCACCTTTAGTTATAACTGTCCGTTATCCCTTTTTTCTTATCCCCTAGGTTCCAATCTGGAAACACTACATTAAAAAAAATCTTAGTAAAACGGACCAATTAAGCACAAATCTTTTCACAAACATCACTTTGAATGCATAAATATCAGTGTGTAATAGCAGCAGCTGTATGTCAAACTAATTTCGGGTGATTTATACGGTTGGCTCCTTAATGGCCATGGCCGGGCAATATTCAAGTGAAGTTACACCCCCCTCGCAAGTCCTGAGTGATGGTCTAAAATGACTTCCATGAAAAGCACTTCAGAGAACTACATGTCGTGCATAGGTGCAGTTTCTGTTTTTCGAAATTATATGTTCTAATAGATTAGTGCAGCACTTCAATATCCTTGAATCGAGCTACTGCTTGATTGTGTGATAGATGTCAACTGCATCAAAACTCAGTGTATCCTCTAACCCAAGTCGTATAATTCAACTGAATGAGTTGTCTCATCCAAAAAATTCTTAGGCAAACATGCATTACACTATTTAGAAATTGTTGCATTCTTAATATAGACCAATCAAATTTATATATGATTAATATTGAAAGAAATATATAAGGAAAAAACTTAGATACAGTTTAAACTGATTTCAAGCGAGTTTTTAGGATGAAACAGTTTCAGAATTTTAGTTTGTTTTCTTGAAGAACAGTAGACACAACACCTATGATAGTGTACCTAAGTTTGATCCAATATATAATTAGTGTCTACTAAAAAATTATTCGCCTCATCATGCTTCAATTTTTGAATTACCGCTTTCAACGCAGATATGGCTTAAATTTGCTCATTCCAATTTTGAAACTTGCACATTCAGTACCTTAATTCATCTTGTGAAACTTCAATGGCGGGCCTATTAGCACAACAATAATGTTGTTTATAGTCTGCACATCATTTTATATCTTCGTGATTTCAGCATTTTATTTGTAAATTTTTTTTCGTGAAAACTGGGGCATTGTGATATGAGAACTTCAAAAGTTAGAGCCGTTTCATTTATTCCTTTTCACGCTACTGAGTACTACTACTCAGTTCTACTGACGCACGGTTCGGTTTTCTCATTTTTTCTCCTAGTTCACGACTTCATTCACACATTCTCATTCTTTCTCCCCTTATCCATGTTCACGACTTCACACACATTTTTATGATTCCTTCTCCTTGTCCCCATCATGGCGTTAAGTCCCTGTTCCTGTTCACGACGTCGACGTTTCGTCCCTGTCACACAGTGGTGCAAATACAAATTTTATTTTATTTTTTTTACTAAACAAAAGTGCAGTTTTAGCTATAATTGTAAATTGGTAGTGTATGCTATGACTGATGTTAATTAGCTTGTGCAATTGTGCTTAAATATTGGTGGAAAAATATTTTTTTTTTTAAAAATATATATCAGTTGGCTCGAACAGCCCACAACCTGCATTGGATCAGATTTAGGCACCATTTTGATATAATTCGACATATTATACTCTGTCACCCGGATCGGGTCAGCCTGAGACGGGTCAGGTAGCCCGTTTTCCAACCTCTTATTCACATCATCTAGCCACTAACACAATAAATTGAACAAGCATGTAAAGATTAATTATAATTACCTTCGTTCCAAAATTTTTTCATCCCTAAAAAATCTAGCTCCTAACAGTCGTTCAAAACATAGCAAATTAGCGACTAGTCACGGAAAAATTTATCTGCCAAATTCATTTAAGATCAGGTATAATAAACATAAACTTAAGCGGAACGAATAAGTGGTGAGTCAGATATGGATTTAGGGAAGGATGAACGTGAATGTTAGCTTGTCCCTCTTTAATATATTTTGCATAATTAATTATATATGTAATATTTTTTAATAAAAAAAATACATTTATAGAATTATTTACTATACATATATTTGGTCTCTCCATCCAATATTGTTTAATCCGTCCCAACTAAGAATGTAAAGAAGGTACACTATTTTCCTCCAAAAACCTCAACACCGACTTTCCAAAATTTCATTTATGCATTGTTTGTTTGAGGAGAAAATGAAAGGAAAGGAAATTGGAGGATAGAAAATAAGAAGAATTGAACTTTTCCTTTGTTTGGACAAGAAGAGCAAATGAGAGGAAAGAAAAAATAGTGTTTGGGTCTACCAAAAACTTTTCTCACAACTTGTGAGAAGAAAATGAGAGTGAAAAAGAGAAACCCACATTACATATTTATCTGAATATTATAAGGACATAATTGTTTATTCAAGAAAAATATATTTTTTTTTCTTTTCACTTTACGTCCTACCACACCAGCGGATTTAAAATTCACATTTCTTTCTTCTCACTTTGTTTTATGTTTATCTCATATAAGAAAAACTCTTAAAATCCAATATTTTTCTTAGCACTTTATTTCAACCCAAATTCTTCCTTTCTATCTTTTTTCTTTCCATTTTCTTTCGCAAACGAAATATAGCATTAAGTGTAACGCCCCAATTTTCACACTTTTTAAGATCAGTAAACTATATAAATGAGTTTATATTTTTATCAGGGTTTTCGAAAATGATTTTGGAAAAACTAAAATCATATTTACACTTCATATAATCGTAGGAGCCTACAGTTAAGTTTTGGGTTGAAAACTCAAATGAAACACGATCTATGTTTCATAGATGGTAGTGTTTTTCTACTATCAATACCTCATTTTGACTAACGGTCAGAACCATTAGTCTTAGAATTCAATCCTCTACCTTTTTGCTAAAATGTGTCCTGACGTCCAAAAATAAAAATAATATATTATATCCGGACCGATAATCAATCGGGAAGACGTTTCGAGCCGTGTTAGGGATTTTTTGAGAACCTTGAGCCTATAATTTTCATACCAAGGTTGTATTAAGTCATCTAGGGACTCATACCAGTGTCGTGAGGATTTTCAAAATGTCGGGACGTGAATTGATCAAATTATCCTTGGTTATTTTTACTAATTATGATTTTTACCCTTTTTACGTTACTTAACTCTTAAGTAAAAACTTAAGAAATATCTTCACTCGTCCTCACCCTCTTTCACTCGACCAACCTCATCCAAACCACCATCCTCACACTTTCTCTTCTTTCTCTCTTTTTCTCTCCACAGAACTCCATTTTTGGAGAGTAAAAAGCTTGGTTTTTATGAAGCTTCTTCACTAGTTTTTGAAGGAGAATCTCCTGGGAGGTAGCTACCATTCTCTATCTCTCTCAATCTCTCCTCTAGAAATCCATTTTCATGGAAGTTGGGGTTTTGCTCCTAAATCTTCAAAAATCCATGAAAAATTGTAGAAAAATCCTTTTAATACCAAAACAATTTCTATGGCCTAGGTTCATGACATACTTGTATGATCCAAGAGCTTAGAGCCAAGAAATCTCTCCCGGCTATTTTACTAGTGAGAGGCCGAGACCCCCCTTTTTTTGTGTAGGGTAGGGTTTTTGGTTGGTTTTTGATGTTTTGAGTTGGTATCTAGGGTTATCTCACTTAGTTAGGTTGTTATCCATGAAATGAGAATTTTTGGAGCTCCCTTGCTATTTTTAAGGTCAAAGGGCCGAACGCTAGGGGTAGTGCAATAGGAGAAATCTTTGTATTTTTGAGTTAATGCCTTTATTGATTATGTGTATGTAGTGATCGGCAGCTAGTCGAGTAGGTTTTCGGATCGATCAGGTGTTTGCTGCTTACCCTTGGAACTTCAAGAAGTAAGGGGATAAACTTGAGGAATTCCAATTCCGACAACTATATGCTGCATTAGTATTTGTAATGTAAATAAATGTTTGTATCTGATTATTGGTGGATTGTTTTATTTACTGCTGTTGATTTGCCTATGCATGACATAACTGCTGATATATGTGGATACATGATATAATTGTTGAATAACTGTATGGATGTATCGTGTACCCTGCTGTGGGATTTAAGGAGTTAGAGGACCTAATATTGATTAGGATCCGACATCGTGTAACATAAAAGCTTTAAAAGCTTGAGATGTGGAATTGAGAAAAATAATAATGTTTTATTGTTTTTCAAATTTAATTTAAGAGAAAATAATTAATTATCTCTTTTGGAAGAAAATAATAATAAATATCTGCTTTTACGGAAAAGTTAACTTAAAAGGCAAAATTGTGAAAATGTGTTTTTAATGGCGAAAAGTTAAGTTTAGGCATAAATAGTGTTTTTGGAATACTTTATTAGTTTTTAAATTAATAAAGTTAATCATTTGAGCAAAAGCGTTTTTGAGATTTCAAGTTATTTGGTTTTATCCAAGAAAAAGAGTTTTTACATGCTGTATTTTAAGGTTTGTGTTTTACCAAAAAACAACGAAAGGGAAAGGAATGGTCTTTACACCAAATTTTGTTTTATGGAAAACCGATCCCGAGGACTTTGTGTAAGTGTCGGAGATTTGGGTTTTTGGTTTTTGAGCTTTGCGAGAAAAGTGGTTTTTGAGCTTAGAAACTAGAAACTGAGAAGTCGGGATTCTAGGGTTCTGCAGAAACACGTGGATCAACGATCCATGTTAGTTGTTGGTCCTGTCGGCTTAGGGACGATCTTTGTGGTCCTGTAAGCTTGAGGATGTTTTTATGCTCTTGAATCCAAAATTCTAAACTGGTGCATCAGTTAGGGATGTTTGGGTTCGAACTGTTTTGGACTAAATGTCCTATTTAGAGAAAAATATTGTTGAGGCTTAAAGAGTCTAAGACATTGTGGTGGTTGCTAGCGTTGATGCTACAACGAGGAAATATTGTTACGAGAAAGATAAACCGACGAAAACTAAGTAGTTTTCTCATGCATTTGTGTGGGGCAGACGTGCCGTGAAACGGGGGACCTTGATGATAGGAAACCCCGTGATGACTATAAGTCGTCATGTGTCATTGTACCTTGATGGGCAATGGATAAAATCCATATAATGTGAAGCATTTGTACAATGTGATATGATAATGAAATCCATGTAGAGTGAAGCGCTATGCCCGGTGTGGATAGTGTGATATGGTACTGAAGCCTATGTAATGTGAAGCGTTATGCCTGGGTTGGACAACGAGACATGATAAATAAATCCATGCAATGGAAAATGTTATGCCAGGATTGGACAACGTCGTATGGCAACGAAATCCATATAAGGTAAAGCATTGTACCCTGTGTTGGTCAGTGTGATATGGTAAGTATGGTGTTCCTTGATTGGCAATCGAGTCTGATCAACTCATTCTTTTGGTGATGGGATTCCCGGAAATCTAGAATTGAATATTAGTTGAGATATATGAAAGTACTCATGCATACATTTAGTGTTAGTACATGGATATATATGTTGTACTATGTGATGCATGATGATATTTGGTGAGATATACTTGTATGAATCTCCCGTTTGTGTTTGGGCATGTAGTTGTCATTTTTGGGTTCATATATTGGTGTCTCACCAGAATATTTAGTTAGCAGTTCTTCGGATCGTTCTAGCTTGAGAGCTGGAAGTCAACAACGAAGAGGCGTGGATTGGTGACGACGTGACCCTGTCTTTTTGGTGCGACTGATGTCGGAATAGCACACTTTGTTATCTATAGGCTTCTTTTATCAGACCAGCTTAGGTTTATTTTGTGGTAGTTACTTTTGGGTTAGTCTATTGTCGGCTTCTGATGGTTGTGGGGTAGACTGATGAATTTTAATGGATAATGTTTACTTATATATATGAGTATATATATGTATTATTGTGAGTATGTCAATGTTATCGTGAGTATATGTTCTTTAATATTATAAGAAGAAAAATTTCTATCACGATTTTTCATAATAAGTAAGATACGAGTAAAGAAATTCTTTTTCGAAAGCGAACCAGCAAATTCTTTTTCCTACTTTATAGTGTTTGGGTTACAAAAATAACACCCGAGGGGGAGGGGTGTTTCATTAAGTAACATGACTCAAATTTCTATAGAAACATAGATGTGTTAACAAATCACTTATCCAGTCAAATTCTAACAAACTGAATTAATTACAAAAATAAGATCTTAAAATGTATGAATTAACAATCTAAATATATCACTTCTTTAAATATTCAATACATCAATTTTCAATGAAAACGTTCTTTTCTTGATTCTGTGGGCACCGATTAACATTCTCCTTTAACAAACCCCATTTGTAATTTGTAAAATAGATACATTGAAGGTGAATTCTCTGATACCATCTACAGTTTTGGGATAACTTTTACCCTACTTAGATGACCGAATCACATTGTGTCAACTCAATTAAAAGGTCAATGTCAGCACCACATTGTACATGGTTCCTTTTTTTTTTTTTTTAATCTAAAAACCTCATTCAACTTTTGTTTTTATCTTCTAACCCAAACGAACCATGTTGCAAAAATAAAATTAAAAAGACTTTTTAAATTTTGTTTTTTTATTTTAAAATCCAGAAACGGCAAGTTGCAAAATCCAAACTTTCAGTCAAGGAGTCATCTGGAAACAAGCAAAATCCCCTTCCACAGTTCATCATCATCTTCAACCAAAAGTGGAGCACCATTCAACCTTGCCCCAATTTATCCTTTTTTCTGTTATCATCCACATCCTACTCTTGATACCACCGTGCCACCACAGATTCAAACCTTCTCGTCGTCGCTCCGTTTGAGCTCAGATGACAAACTGCACCGCATTCTCTGTTGCAGTCACGCTCCAGCCGTTGATCGCCGTCTTCTGGCCACACACTGTCATCACTGCTGCAAGTGCCTTCTCCACCTCTGAGTTTAGTCTCTGTCTTCCCCAAACCCTATTCTTTCTTTCTATGGGCCAGTCATTCGGCCCAATCTCAAAGTAATAATAATAAAAATCATTTCTGATGCAAAACAAATTATGAACATGGGCCTTTAAAAGTTTGGATCAGGTCTGTTTTGGTTACAAATTCAATAGTAGTTTATTTGGTTCTAGTAATTTTTTTTTTGTTTAAATAAAAATCTTTCTAAAAACTAAAATACAAATATAAAATCCTTGTAAAAAAATAAAAAACATTTTTTTAAAAAAATAAAACTAAAATTCATCAACCAATCAAATATTTTTTTATTAAGAACTACGACATTTTTAGTTTTCCATCACATTAGGAAATATGTAGTTCTTAATAAAAAAAATGCATATCAACTATCAAGCTTTATAGATGTATAATTTTATAATGATAATTTTTGTTTTATCTTTACATTGATGATTGTTACCTTTACATTCGTCAATTTGAATGTGTAACAAATGCATATAGAGTTTTATAGACTTTTTTATTTTTGTTGTAATCCACCGTAATTAGGACCTTTGCCTCCCCAGTGAATCTACGGAGTATCCCCACAAGTTTAGATTCTTTTGGCCCGTTATGAGACTAATCTCCGCTCGGGTGCTTAGTTACAATTAAGGTTCTTCGTCCCTCCCCAAGAATGTGTCTTATGGGATTCGAACCGCGATCCTCCCCCACAAGCTCAACCTGTGCAACCAACTGAGGTACACCCTTGCGTATATGGAGTTTTATAGATGTATATATTTATTCGCTTGCATTGTAAATATTTTTTCAAAAGTTATTTTTAAAGTATCCAGAGATCTTGAATATTACTAAAAGAAAAATGTTATAATTGACAAATATTGTAATTGACTTATTCTATCCAAAGAAAAATGTGAATGCTAATTCCCCTTTTTTTGTTTAACTTTTGATACATTATAAGTTATGGTTATTTTTATAAAAAAAAACTACTAAAAAATATGAGATGCTTCTCTGATATAATTAAAGAAAATTATTTGGTAAGGATAGATTATCCTTATTCAATATTTGGATAATCCATTTATTTTAAGAGTTTAATTTTGATAAACAGTGTAAATCAATCACAAATCATACTTTGTATGATTTATTAGGTAGTTATGATGAGAATTAAATTTTTTTATAATGTTACAATTTATTATTGGTTGTCAGTGTAAAAAATCTTTACACTAACAGATTTTACCCATTAAATCCTTATTTTAATGAAAATTCATAATAAGATTATAAATGCCTATTAACAAAAATGACAAGAGTTAAACTTAAGTTAAGCATAGGGTTATAGATATATAATATAATACTCATGATCTAACTTGATGCATTAGAACACACCACTCTTTCTATAACAATTGCAGCATCACGCCCAATATCTGATAAACCCTAATTTTTCAAATCTCACTTCCAAGGGGTACTCAAGAAACACCGACATAAACCAAAATTGCCTCCACATTTCGACTCAAACGAGGAAGAAGAATCGTGGACATCCTAAATAACTGAACATTTTCTTGAGAATTGAATTCGATCTGTCCAAATTCTGAGTTTGCAAGCACAACAATGTTATCGAACTTGAGTGATGGTGGGGTGGGGTGGGTTGCCATAGTCAATCGGTGGTGGCTGATGCCACGATTTCTTAAGTGGTGAAGCACAAAAGTTGAAGAAGAAGGGAGGGAAGGAAGGAAGACAATTATCAGCCTTTAGGACAATTATGAAGTATATAATTTATTTGATTAGTTATATTAAAATTTTATGATTTTAATAATTATGTCTTCATCTTCATTTATATGATAGTAATTATCATTAATTTTTTTGAAAATAGTTTGCACCCACTGGCCTAGGGTCCTAAATCCGTCACGGGATGCGCCTTAATTAGAGAACACCCCATTTCCACTATTATATTGAAAATCATCTAGCAGTCTGCCAGGCTTAACAATTGGAATAAAATTATGATCGCCAAAATCTAATTGACTAACTTCATCCCTTCTTCGGGTGTCTTCACCTATCCTGATATTCCCTCCACTCCACCCTTCGATTGATGCCATACGGGATGGCAAATGGATGGATTGGATAAATTTTTATTTGGATTATAATGGATGGATTAAAAACAATCCATTAATCCATTATGATCCATTAAAATTTCATTAAAAAAATCAAATTCATCCATGATCCATTTAAAAAAATCCATTCAATCCATCCATTAACAATTTTTTTACTGATGGATATCCAATCCATCCATGAAAAATATTTTAAAAAATTAAATAATTTTTATGATTCTTTCCAAATAATATCTCTGATCCATCCACACAAAAAAATCCAAAATAATTTTTTTTTGCCTACTTTTTTGTGATTAACAATTCATCACAAATCCACTACATGGAATGTAAATTATGGTCGAAAAACACCAAAAAATATATTGTTTTGCTTATAATAGTAGAAAATTGATTTAATTTTTGACGTTATGATTTTTTATCATTTTTTTTTATCCAATGGATTATTTTTTTTGTTTGACGAAGTGGTCTAATGGATTTTAGAATAATAGTGGATGGATCCCAACCATCCATAAAATAAAATAATCCGATCTATCCAGTCCACTTTTTTTTTTCTTTTGCAATGAATGGATTGAATAGATTTTCATTTGGATGGACTAGATGGATGATGGACAATTAGATTTTTTTCCCATCCCTATCATATACTCATACCCATGCTACATCCATACAAGTACGTAAGACTAAGAACTGTGTTAGGCGGTAGAATTTACAATTAATTTTATTTGCTCTCTTTATAAAATAAAAATATATAAAAATTCAAATGTTTTCCTTCTGTAAAGACCATTAGCTCGACCAGAAAGTAAGTTTTTGGTTCCAGCACTAGCCGCAACCACAAATAGATGTTCCAGAGCCACATAATCCGTTCACTAAATAATTAAGATCGAAAGTTTTTGTGTTGAAAGCATTATTATTTTTACTTGAAATAGTTCAATATTGTTCATGTCCAACCTTACAACCTTAATATATAGAGGACAAGATTGTAGCCTAGTCTACCAAAAAAAAGATTGTAGCCTAAATTGCAAACAAAGACGGTCTGGTCCGAAAGGACCGAAATGCCACTGGATAAAAATCCCTTATGTCAATTCTAGTACTTGTCAAATAAAAATTCGAGTAAATCATCATTTTGATTCCTGAAAATATGAGCCGCTATCAATTCAGTCCCTAAAAGCAATTAAATTAAGAAAAATTCCCTCAATATTAATTTTGTCAGTCAAATTAGTCCCTCAATGTTAATTTCGCTAGTCAATTTAGTCCCAGTCAGAGACTAATTTTACTAAGAAAATTAACATTCAGGAACTTTTTCATAATTTAACTGCTTTTAGAGACTGAATTGATAACGTCTCACACTTACAGGGACCAAAATGATAGTTTATTCTAAAAATTCTGAAAGCTATTGAATGTCATGTTTGCATTGTTATTTGGAAATAACGTGGAAACCAGAATATATTTTACATTGGGAAAGATAATTTTCGAGTAAGATTCAATAAAATTTCTAGAATTTTTTTATAAAAAATATAACAAAATTACTTTTCACAAATTATACCTAATAATTTTTAAAATTATAACACCTAATTAAACGGTTGACTATAATAACCGTGAATTGTTATTTAATCGAAATTCCGAACTATAACGAACTTGTAGGGAAGAGTGTAGGGGCAACTAATTGTGGCGCACGTCTCTATCCTATGTTAGTCCTCCTGATCACATGGCTTAGTCTTATTGCGTGAAAAAGAGTTTGTAATTAGAAAAGAACAAGAAAACAATGAGCAATTCTCATAGGGATATCAAAGGCTAACACACCAAAGCTAATTAAGGGCTAAAAAATGCTACAGTGGCGCGTATTCAAAGTTCAAATCTTTGACAAGGAGGGCTTTCGTTACGGTTTCTACGTATTAGGGACCAAATAGTTGAAATCACCTTATTAATTACATGCCACGGTTTAATTACATGCCACGGTTGGGATAGGATTTGGTGCGGACTCACCGTGGATAATCCTTCTGCTTGTGCTACAAGATACGTGTCGACACAAATTCTGGGAATTCAAAGTTTAATTGGTAAAATAGCTAGGAAATTAATATGAAACGGGTGAAATAGTAGAAATTTCTATGTAGATTACCATGAATCACTTGGTACGTTCCTTGCATGAAACATTAATTGAAAGCAGCGTGCCCTATAAATAATACACACAACCCACATTGCTGTATATTCATCAACATTGTTTATAACAAGATCAGAGTACTTGTCAATATATACAAAACCAATACCAATTTGAGCAGCTAGCTATAGCCACCCCCGCACGATGAGTTCCCAAAACATCAGCATTCAGAAGGCTCTTACCCCTACAACAAGGCCACCCCCTCAGGGCAGTAACTCCAGACCTCCAACCTCCGGGACTCCACTGCCCACTATACAACAGGCCTTTTCAAAGAGGAAATGATTAATTTCATAACCATATTTGTTATGTGACAGGTACTTATTTATAATCATCTGATGAAACCCCCTTAATCCAAATCTAAATTAATAAAATTCATTCTCAGTCATAGATTGATTCAACTAATTTTAACATATATCTTATGAACATACCAAACCCTAAACATTTTTTTTATATCAAAACTGGCCTACTTTCTTACAGGTTTTTTTTTTCTTATCAAAGGCCTACTTTCTTATAGTATTCTTCCCTTTGTATATCTTGCAGATTATCGGAACTAGAAGCTTAATATGTTGAAGGTGAATGGAAGGTAGTAGCTAGGGAGAATACGCATCAGCTAATGTATTTGTTTATTTAATTCAATAATTTATTAGTTTGAGTTACGTCTGTTGTGTTTGCTTCTCATATTATGGAGTCACTACTCATTATTTGTTTCGAGTGCTGTAAGCTTTTCTTTCCTACCTCCATGATTTAATTAATTTTCATTGTATTTTCATTGTAAACAATAATTGGAAAATATCTTAGTGATAAATTGTCGATAATTTTGAATCAATATATATATATGGTCATGCATGCATGTTTGTAATTTACTCTCATCTCAACTCTTCTCTTAATTACAATAAACAATTTCATCCTTTTTTCTCCTTTCATTACAAGAAATACGAATATAACATTTATATGTTAGATTTAAAAGTAAATTTAGTTTTGATGTATGCTGGTGTAAAAAAATTATACTCAAGTTTAAGAGGTTTTTTTTGGTAACAACATATTTTTAAAAGGTAATAGTATATAATTAAATGGCACCGTAAGAATTTTTCATATTGCAAGAGTCTATCCTTGCATCTTAGAGAGAGAGTTAGGGATGGCAATGGGTAGGGTCTGGGTAGGGTACTATAGTATCCGTCTCCATACCCGCGTTTGAAAAAAATACCCGTATCCGGACCCGTACCCGCGTGGGTAGCAACTTAAGTACCCTTATCCGTATCCTCTAGGTACTTAATTATCCATACCCGCACCCATTACCCGCACTTTAACTAAGAAAAAAGGAAAAAATAACATAAAGAACATCAGCGGCTGCTGTTAATGCTTAGGACAGTAGGTGATTAAGTCTGAAAAGAAAAAATAGTTAAGAAATCGTAGGTTACATTAACTTTATTTTTAAAATTTGATATATAATTATAATTATATGTATTAATATAAATAAATAAATATATAAATATATATATTTATATATGCGGGTGCGGGGCGGGGTGGGTACTACAGTACCCGTACCCACACCCATACCCTCTCTTATTTGCGGGTAATGACCCAGACCCGCATCATACCCACAAAGCGGGTATTTACCCTACCCATCATGGGTATTTTTTGCGGGTACCCAGCGGGTAGGGTCCAAATTGCCATCCCTAGAGAGAGTCTTAGATCTCTATACGGGTTTGGAACTAGAACCTTTCGTGTGTTAGATTGTAAAAAGGGGATCTTTTACTTTGGGTTGTTTGTTTGTATGTATTATGAGTGAACTAGATGCTGTAATTTTGCTTTATTCTAGAGTAGTTTTAACCAGGTGCACATGATTGAGTGTCGTCTCCTCAACCCTTCCTAAAAGGTGGGGGAGAGTTTTTGACGCTATGATAAAATCTAATTATCGAAAAAAAAAAAGATAAGACTTATTTAAGCCCTTACTATAAACTTTTTTTAAATTAAGTTATTAATTTTGTGTTTAGATACATACTTAAATAATCGTTTTTAAATGACAGCTTAATTAATGATCCTGATTAATATGAGGTTTCGGACAAGACTATTTTAAAAAATATAAAAAATTTGATTTCATAAAATAAGTTAAAAATAACTTTTCGGGTTAATCAATTACTTATTTAAGTTTTTTCAAACACTATTATTTTTTATATAAAAACACTACCGGTAAAGCAGATCTAATAAGTTGTAAATTGTGTAATAGAAACTAATATTGGGATAGATGGACTATTTTTAATACAATATTGTTTCAATATGTATTGGCAACCTATATATATATATATATATATATATATATATGACTATTTATACTACTTAGAGATGAGGTAAATTTTAAGTGCGTTTTGGATTTCAACTTGACATACCCCAAACGTAAGTTAGAAATCTAAACTTGCTTAAGCATCTGTTTGGATTAGTGGTGAGAAACCACGTTGAATTAAAAATCACGATGCTAATGACAATTGTGTGATTTTTATCAACGAAAAACAGAAGCAGCAAAAAGGCAGCTTCCACGTCCAAGTAGAAGCTGTCGTGCGTTTGACTCCCAGACGCGTTCACAAACACACACTAAGTCATTTTTTTATATGACTTTTGGTTTACCTTTGAACTCAGTTGGAAGAATTAATTTTGGGGTCAAACTTGCATTTGGGCAGAAGTAAAAGTTTGTTGCTTTTACATTTGCCAAAATTCTATTTTTCAACTACTACTTTTATCATATACTATCCTTAAAAAGTAATTACTTTTCATACTCATCTAAAAATTGAAGGACAATTTTATAACTATACATTTAAAAGTTAATTTGAATGACACAATAAAATCAACATTCATTCTAAAATAAGAGGAGTGTGAGGTGTAATTAAGTCAAACTTCGAGGGATGTCAATGTAATTTCCCCAATAAACATTTGTTGCTGGTTGGTGATGATCACAGAAAAAAAATAACTTTGAGCTGAATAATTATGTTACTACCATCAAATTAGTAACTTTATTATTTTGGAAAGAATGTCAATGTTAATTAAGAAACAAACATCACCTGAATGAGTAGCTCAGTTTTTAACCGTCTGCTTGCTTCATGTTCAGTGCGTGCTTCACCAGGTTGACTAATGATTGCATCAATTTCATCAAGAAATATAGTTGAGGGCGGATGGTGCCTTGCAAGCTCAAAGAACATCTTCACTAACTTGTCTGAATCACACTTGCAATCTAAAATAACTTTGTAAATGTACATGTTCTCAATATAACAAACTACATCAAAGAGAAATAGGAGCAATAAGTACTTTAAAAACGCTCTTTCTCTATCAAGAAAAAGAAATTGAGGCTGACAAGATCAGCAAAAAAAAAAAAAAATTTAAAAAAACAACCAAAAACAAAACAAAAAATAGCAATAAGGTTTCATGATTCATCACTTAATGAACAGCACCGGGGGAATTTTAGACATCTTTTTCATTAATAGTGTGGAAGATAAGTTAGACTGTTTGAGTACTTGGGATTCTGTAGCTTTTACATGTGTTTTCTTCCTATTTGGCCTTTTTTACCTTAGTTGAAGTTGTGTCTTTAGGTTGTATGAAGTATGATTGGCTTGATCAGCTCCTGGAGGTAGCATGCTCAATGACCGGGACCTGGTATAACTTCTGATGTTGAGATTTCTCATAAAAGTTTTCCGAAGTCCATGTGTCAACTATCCTAGTAATCAACTCCACCTTCAGTTATAACTGTCCGTCATCTCTTTTTCTTATCCCCTTGGTTCCAATCTGGAAATACTACGTTAAAAAAAAAAACATCTTAGTAGCAACGGGCCAATTAAGCACAAATCTTTTCAGAAACATCACTTTGAATGCATTAATATCAGTTTGTAATAGCAGCAGCTGCATATCAAACTAATTTTGGGTGATGTATACAGTTGACTCATTTAATGGCCATGGCCGGGCAATATTCAAGTGAAGTTACACCCCCCTCGCAAGTCCTGAGTGATGGTCTAAAATGACTTCCACGAAAAGCACTTCAGAGAACTACATGTCGTGCTTAGGTGCAGTTTCTGTTTTTTGAAATTATATGTTCTAATAGATTAGTGCAGCACTTCAATATCCTTGAGTCGAGCTACTGCTTGATTGTGTGATAGATGTCAACTGCATGAAAACTATCACAGTGTATCCTCTAACCGAAGTTGTATAATTCAACTGAATGTGTTGTCTCATCCAAAAAATTCTTAGGCAGACATGCATTACACTCTATTTAGAAATTGTTGCATTCTTAATATAGACCAATCAACTTTATATATGATTAATATTGAATGAAATATATAATTAGTGTCTCCTAAAAAATTATTCGCCTCATCATGCTTCGATTTCCGAATTACCGCTTTCAACGCAGATATGGTTTAAATTTGCTCATTCCAATTTTGAAACTTGCACCTTCAGTAACTTAATTCATCTTGTGTAACTCCAATGGTGGGCCTATTAGCACAACAATAATGTTGCTTGTAGTATAAACATAATTTTATACCTTCGTATTTCAGCATTTTATTTGTAATTTCCCCCCGTGAAAACCGAGGCATTGTGATATGAGAACTTCAATAATCAGAGCCGTTTCATTTCTTCCTTTTTAGCTACTAAGTACTACTACTCAGTAGTACTACTAACGCACGATTCAGTTTTCTCATTCTTTCTCCTTGTTCACGACTTCATTCACACACATTCTCGTTCTTTCTCCCCTGATCCATGTTCACGACTTCACACACATTTTTATGATTCCTTCTCCCTGTCCTTGTCATGGTGTTTAGTCCCTGTTCATGTTCACGACCCGACGCTTCGTCCCGGCCACATAGTGGTGCAAATACAAATTTTTATTTATTTTCTTTTATTTACTAAAGAAAAGTGCAGTGTTAGCTATAATTGTAAAATGGTAGTGTATACTATGACTATGATATTAATTAGCTTGTGCAATTGTGCTTAAATATTGGTGGAAAAAAAGTTTTTTTTTTTCCTTAAAAAAAATTTGCCCGGTCTGAATAGCCCGCAACCCGCATAGGATCAGATTTAGGCACCATTTTTATAGAACGAATTGAATTCAATTTTTTATCCAACCCGATATAGTCTGTGACCCGAATCGGGCCAGCCCGAAACGAGTCGGGTAACCCATTTTACCACCTTTTATTCACATCATCTAGCCACCACTACAAGAAAACTGTCATTTAGCTGCAAAAATTAGCGTCGGAGTTAGCGTCGGCCTCTTGGACGCTAAGCCGTCGCGAGGACGCGAAAATATTTTTCAATTTTTTGCCGACCCTATAGACCGACGCTAACTGAATTTATTATTCATAGCGTCGGCTGGCCAACGCTAGTTTCAAATAACCCACCTCAGTGTCTGCTGGATCAGTCTCACTCTCACTCTCGCCGCCTCTCATCCTCCATCTCCCAAACACACAAACCCTTCTCTGGAAACCGCGACGGAGACTGAGACCGAGATGGAGACCACCGCGGCGCCGTCACGAAGAGACCGAGGCTGAGTTATCAAACGACGAGCACAAACGGTCATCCCTCTCCCCCGGCCCCTCACTCACGAACGGCGAGCACCATGGCGCGGACACGAACGACGCCTCAGCAACCACCACAGCTGGAACAACTATCCCTTCTCACGGTTCATTTTCCAACTCTAACAACCACTGTGTTTGATTTCCCCTTTTGGATTTCCCTTTTGGATTTACCCTGCTACCTCACTATGAGTGGCCGAGATTCTTTGTTTTATTATGTATTTGATTTCCCTTTGCTGCTATCTCCTATGTTGTTTTTATTAACATGATGAGTTATTACTCTATTTTGTGATTTCTTTGCAAGTTAGAACATCTCATTTTATAGAGCTTATTGTTTCATTGTCTGGGGTTTGATGAACATGCTCATAAGCTGGTTGACAAATTTATTTTATTTTGTCAGATTGATAAATTTGAGGGTTCAATTTAACTGTAGGTTGAATCTCATCTTTTGTAATAAACATGTTGTCCTGTAATAATAAGGAGGAAATCATTTTGGTTATTTACTTCTGTTTTAGCATTATCTTGCTACTGGTCTAGAAATAAAGATATTATTATAAGTATTGTGGCTGAACATTTGAGAAAATAGTGGGTTGGATGTAGTATCCTTAGGTGCCAATCCTTTGACCACCAGACTCAAGTGTAGTACCACTTTCAACACCTGAGGACAGCCCAAGTACAATCTTACCGGTGCTACTGGATCCTGTGAAAGCAAGCTACAAAATAAAATCAAGCAATTCTTAGTTTCAGCTAGCGCCTATTTGGCCATATAGGCATAAATTAGGAACTTACTGCTAGCTAGGTATCTGTTCTTCTAGCATAGATCTTTTCATTTTTGTTTAATGATGCACTAACACAATAAATTGAACAAGCATGTAAAGATTAATGATGCCTTTTTCGGTAGCCCCAATAATTTGGGGTAAAAGTAATTCTGCCCAATCAGAATACATCACCTCAATTAAATGAGTCATATTAGTGGGTCAAAACAATGATTTTCACCATCTGATTGGGTCACCTAGCCAGGAAAAAGTTACTCTTGGGGTATCATAGAATTCACCAAAATTAATTATACCTTGGTTCCAAAAAAATTTCACCTAAAAAATATAAGAAAAAGAGCTTAGTCAGATATGGATTTAGGGAAGGGTGAACATGAATGTTAGCTTGTCCCTCTTTAATATATTTTGCATAATTAATTATATATGCAATATTTTTTTTTTTATAAAAAATACATTTCTAAAATTATTTACTATACATATATTTGGTCTCTACATCCAATATTGTTTGATCAGTCCCAACTAAGAATGTGAAGAAGGTACACTATTTTTCCTCCAAGCGTCGCAACACTGACTTTCCAAAATTTCGTTTATGCACTCTTTGTCTGAAGATAAAATGAAAGGAAAGGAAATTGTAGGAGAGAAAATAAGAAAAATTTATCTTTTCCTTTGTTTGGACAACAAGAGGAAATGAGAGGAAAGAAAAAATTGTGGTGGGATCCGTCAAAAACTTTTCTCCACACTTGTGAGAAGAAAATGAGAGTGAAAAAGAGAAACGATGTAAAATTAGATATTTTTCTAAAAAGACTTATGCCTACTATATTATTATAACGATATAATTGCCTATTCAAAAAAAGTATATTTTCTTCTTTTTCACTTTGTATCCTACCACATAAGCGGAGAGAGAAATTCACATTTCTTTTTTCCCACTTTGTTTTATGTTTATCTCATACCAGACAACTATTAAAATTCTATTATTTTTCTTATCACTTTATCTACCCACATTCTTCCTTTCTATCTTCTTTCTTTTCATTTTTTTTTTTCTCAAACCAAATATTGCATTAAGTAACATGTCTCAAATTTCTAGAGAAACATAGACGTATTAACAAATCAATGACCCAGGCAAATTCTAACAAACTGAACCAATTACAAAAATAAGATCTCAAACTGAATTAATTAACAATACATGCTTCCTTTCTATCTTCTTTCTTTTTCATTTTTTTTTCAAACCAAATATAGCATTAAGTAACATGTCTCAAATTTCTATAGAAACAGACCTATTAACAAACCATTAACCCAGGCAAATTCTAACAAACTGAACTAATTACAAAAACAAGATCTCAAACTGAATTAATTAACAATTAAGACAATCACCTCTTCAAATATTAAATACATCAATTCCCAATGAAAATTTTCTTTCTTGATTCCTTGGGCATTGGATAACATTCTCCTTTAACAAACCCTATTTGTAAAAGGGTCTTGCTAACCCGTGTTTGAAGGACATCGGTTAAGGAATCCATATAAAATAAGTTTGTATTGGAAAACTAAAATTTAACTTCTCAAAATATTAAATACATTCATTTTCAATGAGATTTTTCTTCTGTTAATTTCTTAAATAATGCCCTAAGGACACTGAGAGTCTGTTTGGCAAGCCACTGCTACGAGCTTATAGCGGATGAGAAAGTAGCCCCGTTTGGTAAGCGTCTCTGTCACGAGCTTATAGCATTTTTTCACGAGCTTATAGCATTTTTTCCAGACGCTACTTGAAGTAGCGTTTGAGCTTATAGCTTATAGCGTTTGATTTTTCTTTCTACTTTTATCCTTATTATCTTCATTTAATTCTACATTTATCTTCTTCTCTCTCTTTTATGTAAAATCATTAATGAAGATGTCCTTTTATGGCATTTTATATTTTTCAGCTAGTTCAACCGCTAGTTTTACCAAACACTTACACAGAAAATAAGATAGCTTATCCGTTATCCGCTGTCAGCTACCTCATCCGCTATCCGCTATAAGCTAACTTATCCACTAACAGCTAATTTTATCAAACAGGCTCTGATTAGCATTCTCCTTTATAAAATGGATACATTAAGTATTGCAAATACGCACTGAATTAAGCCTATTGTGATCTTCTTCACAAAACTTTCAACACCGAATTATCAGCATTGGGAACACATGAGGGATTACCCGAGATTTTCTCTTCACCATTAATACTGTCCAAACTTTCAACATTTTCCCCTTGAGACCCACAACTCCATTACTATTGCCATTAATTATTGACATTAAAACGAAAGGTATGATCTTCGGTCATCTTCCTTGTTGAATTCTCCAGCAAAGTCCCAACTCCCACACTGGTACCATATCCATCTCTACAAGGAAGTATCTACACATGAATATGAAGAGAGAACACCCGGAGCAATGTCAATCCTTCCATAAGACTCACTAAAGGCATTATCTCCAAATACTTCCTCTACCAATCTAATGCTCAAAAATCTCCCTTAATTTGAACCTTAGTAATATGGTCTTTATGTAACGACGTCCTGATCGCTCAACACCTTGGTGACATCAAGCTTTTCCTCCATCTAGTACAATAATCAATGTTCATATACGCTCCAAAATTTGAAAAAAATCTTCATTCCAGGCGCGAACAGGAACTCCGAAACACTTACATGCACGCAAACCTTTCCATTGCAGCTACTTATGGACTCTCTGGATAGATCTCTATAAACCAATTTTCCAGCCATTCTTTGAAATAACTTTTCATATGAAATTTTGCTTGCAACGAAAATGCTCCTTCCAGATCACGAACTTTTCCATCAAAAGCTTACCTATAACGTTTGAGTCAATATGACAATATCATAGCTTAAATGATACCAGGGATCGTCCTTCGTATTAACATTAACATTGTTCATATGCTTCACTGTCTGCTGAGCGAAGTGGGATGAACAAGAATTATTCCGACCCCCTTCTGCGAAGTGGTGGCCCTAAGCACGTCCCGACCGTGGCAGGGCCAATTTTTTGAGGGGTCACCAAATTTTTAGTAATATATATAGATATTAACAAGAATACACTCGCGATCTTGGACATTGAAACGGTGGTAGTCATCTAGGTGCTCTCAACGGGAAAAAATGAGGGTGTATTCTCGTTGATACAAAGAGAAATGAAGCATCGTGCGTTAGTTAGTCACCCGTTAATTGACTTGGTTTCAGAAAATAACTCATTTAATTACTACTTTTGGGTGGAATCTTAGAACATTCACTTGAAGCTTCATATTACCAATTAATTAGGATTTGATCTAATTTTTTACCCATCATAATTGGTCTTGAACGTTTAGTGTGTATTTGGATGGAGTATTGTTAGAGGGTAAAATAATTTTATAGGGTAATTGAATTACTTTATTTTAAAATATGTTGTTTGGATATTTTTTAAAAAATATTTGAAATTCTTGAAATTTTAATGAAATATTTGTTTTAGTATAAATGAGAGAATTTCAAATTCCCACCTAGATAGATGGAGTTTGTAAATTCCTCCCACTCCCTCCACATTCGACCACCCCCTCCAGGCGTCGATCACCGCTGTCGGTCGAGCTCTAATAATCGCCGTCGGCGATCTCCAGCCACTGCCATCGCGCCAGACCTCTGACCACCGCCAACCACCATCACTTGGCGCCATTTTTTTATGAATAATGACGTCATAATTAATCATTTAATTATTCCTAAAAATAGCTAATTATTAAAATATTTTAAATTTTAATTATTTTTTTTGGGTCTAAAAACTTCAAATAGTTATTGAACACTAAACCTCCAAGAAGGAAGTGGAGCTCCACCACTAGACGATTGATGTCTGTTTATAATAATTTGTTATTTAAAATTACTAATGTTTATTTATTTATCACATTTTATAGTAAAATTAAAAATTTGAAAATAAATATTCAGAAATGAAATTTTAAAAATAAAGAAAATTAAATTGCTTTATCCAAACAAAGAATTTGAAATATAAGAAATTTGAATTATATCATCCAAACAAAATAATTTAAAAATGAAAGTAATTCAATTGATACAATTCAATTACCTTATATTTTAAATATCTTGAAATTTTGAAATATATCATCCAAACACACTTTTAATAATCTCACCAAGCGAAACCTCCTTCCTCTTCTGTCCTTTTTTTGCCGACACAAATACATCTACAACCGTTCCCATCATTAGAACGTTCTCCATAATTCCTTCACTTCACACCAAAAACTGCTGGGATGTTTGTAAAGGAATAAATATCCAATTTGATTTTTGAAATTGTAGGGTCGTATCAACTTAACCCCTATATTATCAATATTTCAAAATGATCATTGAAATTATAAAATATAGCAAATGCATCCCTGACATTATTCACTTAATTTTAAATTCATCTTTGACATTACCAGAAAGTAACCTTTTTGGTTCCAGCACTAGCCGCCATTTATGATGTTCCAGAGCCACATAATCCGTTCACTAATTAGTTAAGATCGAAAGTTTTTATTTTTTTATTGTCATTAAAAGTATTATTATTTTTACTTGGAATAGTTCAAACCACTATCGACCTTACAATAATTGAAATTTCTGCTGAAAAGGTTATGAATATTTTTCATGTCCAACATTACAACCTTATTATTATCGGATAAGATTGTAGCCTAAATTGCAAACAAAGACGGTCTCCTCCGCAAGGACCAAAATGCCACTGGATAAAATCTCTTTTGTCAATTCTAGTACTTGTCAAATAAAAATTCTGAAAGTGATTTCGGTCAAGTTTGATTGTTATCTGAAAATAACGTGGAAACCAGAATATATTTTACATTGGGAAAACATAATTTTCGAGTAAGATTTAATAAAATTTCTAGATTTTTTTTTATAAACAATATAAGTTATATAACAAATTACTTTTAACAAATGATTAATAAAATTATAGTACCTCAATGATTGACTATAATAACCGTGAACTGTTATTTAATCGAAATTCGGAACTATAACGAACTTGTAGGGAAGAGTGTAGGGGCAACTAATTGTGGCACACGTCTATCCTATGTTAGTCCTCCTGATCACATGACTTAGTCTTATTGCGTGAAAAAGAGTTTGTAATTAGAAAAGAACAAGAAAACAATGAGCAATTCTCATAGGGATATCAAGGCTAATACACCAAAGCTAATTAAGGGCTAAAAAATGCTACAGTGGAGCGTATTCAAAGTTCAAATCTTTGACAAGGAGGGCTTTCGTTACGGTTTCTACGTATTAGGGACCAAATAGTTGAAATCACCGTATGGGATAGGATTTGGTGCGGACTCACCGCGGATAATCCATCTCCTTGTGCTACAAGCTACGTGTCTCACACAAATCTTGGGAATTCAAACTTTAATTGGTAAAATAGCTAGGAAATTATAATATGAAACGAGTGAAATAATAGGAATTTCTATGTAGATTACCATGAATCACTTGGTATGTTCCTTGCATGAAACATTAATTGAAGGCAGCTTGCCCTATAAATAATACACACAACCCACATTGCTGTATATTCATCAACATTGTTTATAACAAGATCAGAGTACTTGTCAATATATACAAAACCAATACCAATTTGAGCAGCTAGCTATAGCCACCCCCGCACGATGAGTTCCCAAAACATCAGCATTCAGAAGGCTCTTACCCCTACAACAAGGCCACCCCCTCAGGGCAGTAACTCCAGACCTCCAACCTCTGGGACTCCACTGCCCACTATACAACAGGCCTTTTCAAAGAGGAAATGATTAATTTCATAACCATATTTGTTATGTGACAGGTACTTATTTATAATCATCTGATGAAACCCCCTTAATCCAAATCTAAATTAATAAAATTCATTCTCAGTCATACATTGATTCAACTAATTTTAACATATATCTTATGAACATACCAAACCCTAAACATTTTTTTTATATCAAAACTGGCCTACTTTCTTACAGGTTTTTTTTTTCTTATCAAAGGCCTACTTTCTTATAGTATTCTTCCCTTTGTATATCTTGCAGATTATCGGAACTAGAAGCTTAATATGTTGAAGGTGAATGGAAGGTAGTAGCTAGGGAGAATACGCATCAGCTAATGTATTTGTTTATTTAATTCAATAATTTATTAGTTTGAGTTACGTCTGTTGTGTTTGCTTCTCATATTATGGAGTCACTACTCATTATTTGTTTCGAGTGCTGTAAGCTTTTCTTTCCTACCTCCTTGATTTAATTAATTTTCATTGTATTTTCATTGTAAACAATAATTGGAAAATATCTTAGTGATAAATTGTCGATAATTTTGAATCAATATATATATGGTCATGCATGCATGTTTGTAATTTACTCTCATCTCAACTCTTCTCTTAATTACAATAAACAATTTCATCCTTTTTTCTCCTTTCATTACAAGAATTACGTATATAACATTTATATGTTAAATTTAAAAGTAAATTTAATTTTGATGTTTGCTAGTGCAAAAATGTTATACTAAAAAATTGTACTGTATATAACTTTTAAAGTAATTATTATAACAATTACATATTTTTAAGAGATTTTTTTTTTGAAACAACATATTTTTAAGAGGTAATGGTATATAATTAAATGGCACGGTAAGATTTCATATTGCAAGAGTCTATCCTTGCATCTTAGAGAGAGAGTCCTAGATCTCTATACGGGTTAGGAACTTGAACCTTTTCATGATGGTAGAGAAGTCCGCGTTTAGGTATCACTTATTTAAGCATTTATATATAAGGAGATTTTATGTGAAAAGTTTTTATTAACTTCTTTTAAATTAAGTTATATTAATTTAGTGTTTAGATGCATACTTAAATAAACGCTTTTAAATGACAACTTAATTACTAATCATGTTTAATATAAGGTTTCAGACAATACTTTTTTAAAAAACTTAAAATAATTGACTTCATAAAATAAGTTAAAAATAACTTTTGGGGGGGTTAAAAAGATACTTATTTAAGCTTTCCCAAATATTATTTTATTTATATAAAAAAAACAATCGGTAGAGAAGATTTAATAAGTTATAAATTATGCTATCCAAACTGAGGTATAATGTAACAGAAACTAATATTGGGATAGATGGACTATTTGTAATACAATATTGTTTTATGATCAGATGAGGTAACTTTTTAATGTGTTTTGGATTTCACTTGTATAACTCAAAGGTACATTAGAAATCCAAACTTGCTTAAGCCATTTTTTTATATGATATGGTTTACCTTTATACTCGGTTGGAAGAACTAATTTTGCGGTCAAACTTGAGTTTGGACAGAAGTAAAATTTTGTTGCTTTTGAAATTGCCAAAACTTAGTTTGAGTTTTTTAACTACATACTACCTTTATCATATACTACGGTGGATACTCAATTTTGTTCGGGTGCTTTAGCTTTATTTTTATTTAATCTTGTTAAAAATCTGAAAAATATGAGAAAACCATAAAAAAGTTTTAAAAGGACAAAATATCAAAAAAATTACAAAGAGTTAGAGGTCCATCTTCTTTGTCCATGTTCTTCTAGCCCAGCCTAATTAATTTCTTAACACAAAAAAAAGAGAAAATAAAAAAAAAATAAAAGACTTATCAGTTTTCTTAAAAATAAGAGTAAAGATTCAAATTGGTCAACGACAAAAAATTATGGTGACATTTTGGTTTATGAGAAATGAAAAATACAAATTTGGTTCTCAAGAATGTAAAACGCGGATCAAAATAGTTTCTGATAGGGACTAAAATATCCCTAAAAATTACCCTAAAAAGGACCAATTTGGCCCGCATTTTATATTCTTAAGGATCAAATTGATATTTTCATTTCTCAGAGACTAAAATGTCACCGTATTTTTTTTGTGAAGGACTAATTTGAATTTTACTCTAAAAATAAAAAAAAATTAAACAAAATAGATTGAAAGGAGTGCTTCAAGTCACGTTGCAGGCAGAAAACCAAGGAGAAAAGCCAAATTTACATGGGTGCCTTTGGATACATAATTTTATTAAATATTTATTTAATAAATTATTTTTTAAATAAAATAAAAATAATTTATTTTCATAAATTTTTTTGATAAATTTATAAAAAGATCATAAATTACTTTTTATATGAATATTTCCACGCACCCTTAATGCATTTCCGAAATAAAAGAGGAATGGAAGTATTAGGCATTTGTAACAAAAATATTTTCAAAATTTAAGCATAAAAAAGGGAAAGGTGGGAATATGCGATGCTGTGGTATCTTTCTAGCAGGGTCAAACCTAAACCAAGACAAAAACATTCAACGGAAGCAAAGGAAAAATTGCAGCAAAACGAGCGAAACAACAGATACAAAAGCAATGAATGAAATTGGAAGTGTGAAAAGGACTCCCCATAGTCACTGTTGAAACTCCCTGAACCCATATCCCATATACAGAGAGGGCTCATCTGCTTTCACCCATTCCGGCTGAACCAGGACCATCGCCGTACGGGCTCGCGAGCTGTTCTTCCAGCCACGAATCACGCTGCTAGAACCACCGCAGTCCCGGCCAACCACACCGTCGCCCGCCCCCACCAGGCACTTTTCATCCAATCGTTGCTCCACCCAAGAGGCTCTCTCTCTCCTTCAAAGGTGCTCACTCTCTACAATTTGGGGGTTTTATTTTCCCCCTTTTCCTATTTTTTTTTTCCAATTAAATTCCACATATATCCTTATTTTCTCACCCTGATACAAAAACTCTCCCTTTGACCCCCACAATTACTTCTCCTACCCCCCTCAAACTCCTCCCCACTTTTCTTCTTCCCTCCCCCTTGTTACCCAACCCCCCATACCAAATCAGACATACATATCAATGTGCATGCATCCATATATGGGGGGTTCCAGATGTAACTAGTTTGATTGATGAATGTTTCATTCGTAGTTATAACATGGTTTCTCGAACATCTGTAATGAAGCAATTCAACCACCAATAAACCTTGCATAATAATGATGGAAGTACATTTGACGACAATTTCATTTTTTAAGCCCCTTTGCTCTTAGCTATGCAATTGTTGTTGAGAATCAAATTGCTATTTCCAAGGTCTTTGATTTGCTCATGTAATCCCACTCAAAGAGAGAGGGAGGCGGGAGGAGAAAAAAATAAAGCAAGGGTTTCCAATTTTCAATGAACAAAGCCAACAAAGTTTGTTAACAAGCAAATTCTATGGTACCTTGGGAGAGTCGAGCGTACCGATACCCTCATAATAATAGGAACCATAAGTTTACTAGAAGGAATTGATAAAAGATATAAAGAACTAGAAAAAATATTAAAACAGATAAATAATAATGTAATGCAAGTTTTAGAAGCAACTTCGAAAATTGCAGAACATATTAGTTCTCATGAACATATTAGCTCTCATGAACATACGGAACAAACCAAATATTTAGACATATATAAAACTTTAAGCACAATAGAAAAAGGAAAAGGTAAAGACATAGACAATCATGAAGACGAAAAAAGACTTAGAAAAATCCTTATACAATTAGAAGATTTATTAGAAGAAGAAACTAAGAATAGACCTATTACAAAAAGAGATCTGGAAGAATTACTAAAGAAGAAAAACTCAGAACCTTTACATTATTTAGAAACCTTAACCCCAAGAACAACATGGAGAGGATAAAAACTGATTATATTGAAACTATAAAAGCGTCTAATGACTTAGAAGAAATACAACAACTTCTTGAACAATTAAAAATAATTGAAGAAGAACAAAATCAGATACAAGTTACAGAACCAATTAATTCAACCCCAAAGGAAACTGAAGAAGTAGTATTAAATTATAGCTCCTCTTCCGATGAAACAGATTTTAATGAAATACGAATGCATCATGGAGAATCAAGTAGTATGATACCTGGAGGAAGAAAAAGGAAAGAAACACATGAAATCTGGGATGATATAGAAGAAAAAACAACGCATAATATGGGATATCTAAAAAGAAATAATAAATGGTCTAAAATTCCAGAAGAATTTAAACCAAGATACGAATCCATTAAATCAAGAAATATTCTAAATCTAGATTGTGCTAAAAACAAAGAAGAGATACTCTTACAATGGATTAATGAACTTACGCTGCTAATGGCAACAGATGACAAATTTAATAGTCTAGATAGAAATTCAATAAAGAATTTTA
Source organism: Ammopiptanthus mongolicus (assembly GCA_039655645.1). NCBI lineage: Eukaryota > Viridiplantae > Streptophyta > Magnoliopsida > Fabales > Fabaceae > Ammopiptanthus > Ammopiptanthus mongolicus. The sequence continues at coordinate 55,413,172 of CM077350.1, read as the reverse complement.
TCTTTTACAAAACTTCAGGAAATATACAAAAATTTCTAAATGCAATAAGAGAAGAAAAATGGCAACAATACATACAACGAACAGTAACAAACCAAGACTTTGCTAGACTTATCATGGAATTAATATATGAAGAATTTATAGGATTTGCTAGTATTGAACAAAGTGATGAAGTAAAACGATATTTACACGAAACTGCAAAAATACACTTAAATAGAATGCAAATATGCGATATGTGTGATATAGGAAGTTTTATTTGTGAATACCAAAAATATTATTATCAATTAGACACTGATACCAAAGAAACATACAAAATGATATTTATAGATAAATTACCATTTCCACTTAATCAAAAAATAAAAACAATTTGGTCAGCTAATCCATTAACAACGGCAAAAACTCTAGGAGGTATTATTCAAGTACTTCTAAAAGAATTACGAGATCAATGTTTAAACAGAGAAACCATAAGACAATTAAATAGAGGAAGAGATGTAATTTGCTGTGAATTACCAGAAATAGAATTACCTGGAAGTTATGGATGCAATCCTACCAAACGAAGAAAAAAATACTATAATAAAAGGAAAAAGCCAAATCTACGAAAAACTTATCCAAAAAAGAAAGCGTATAAAGATACAAAGAAAAAATACTTTAAGAAAAAATGTACACCGAAAAAATATTGTCCAAAAGGAAAAAAGAAATGTGTATGCTGGATATGCAACGAAGAAGGTCATTATGCAAATGAATGTCCTCAAAAGAAAGAAAAAGAATTTAAAGAAAAGGCTAAAATAATTAAACAAGTGTATAAAATATATGAGCTTGAACCATTAGAAGAAGAATTAAGCACCACTGATACCAGTGTATATGAATATTCTGAACATGATGAACTATCTTCAGAAGAAACAGAATCCGAATAGTACTTATATTAAAATCAAAATAGAACAAAGTGATAAAGAAACTGAAGCCTACGTAGATACTGGAGCAAGTATTTGCTTAGCAACAAAAGCATTATTTGATAATTGGGAATATTTACAAAAGCCATTAAAAATACAAATCGCTGATGAATCTATCCACTCTTTATTTTGGGTCGTAAATCGCATCACTTTAATAATCCAAGACAAGAAATTTATTGTCCCAACAATTTACCAACAAGAAACAGGAATAGATGTTATCTTAGGCAATAACTTCTTACGACTTTATTCACCATTCTGTCAATACTTAGACTATATAACACTCCGCACACCGTATATACGAAATACTCAAATTCGGGAAATCCTTTCTATCCCAATTCTTCACTCTTCTCTATGTACTTATTCTACAAAACAATCAGAGTTTAGCCAGCTGCAACGTGGTGAGTTATTCACTCTTATTTGTCACAAAATTCGCTATGCTCTAATGAATTCCGAACCAAATAGAATAATTCCAGCACATATTGAACATTTAATAGAAAAATTATGTAGTGATCACCCCTTAGACCCAACCATAAATAATAAAAACACCAAACTCATTACATTAAAATTAAAGAATCCTACCCAAGAAATAAAATGTACACCAATGATTTACACTAAACAAGACAAAGATGAATTTGATGAAGATATTAAGCAAATGCTCGATAAAGGATTAATACGACCATCCAAAAGTAAGCATTCAGCCCCAGCCTTTTATGTAGAAAATCATAGTGAACTTAAACGTGGTAAAAGGCGAATGGTGATAAATTATAAACAAATAAATGATGCAATGGAAGGAGACGCATATTTTCTCCCTAGAAAGGATTTAATTATCGAACAAATTAGAGGTATGATTTGGTTCAGTACCTTCGACTGTAAATCAGGATTTTACCAATTAAAACTAGATGAACAATCTAAAGCACTAACAGCTTTTAGTTGTCCTCAAGGACAATATGAATGGAATGTACTCCCTATGGGAATGAAACAATCCCCAGGAATCTTTCAAAGATACATGGATTCAATACTCAAAGAATACAAAGATTTTTGTCTCATTTATATCGACGATATACTTGTATTTACCAAGAAGGATTTAAAAGATCATTATCAGAAAGTAACATTAGTACTGAATAAGCTCCTCAAACACGGAGTAGTATTAAGTAAAAAGAAAATAGTTTTAGCACAAAATAAAATTAATTATTTAAGCCTCGAAATAGAAAAAGGAAAACTAGTAATGCAAAAACACGTGTTAGAAAAACTTAGTAATTTTCTTGTAATCTTAAAGGATAAAAAAGAATTGCAAAGGTTTCTTGGATTACTAACCTACATTTCAAATGAAGGTTTCATAAAAGATCTTGCAGCAAAACGAAAGGTATTACAACAGAAGCTAAAGAAAGATGCTCTTTGGTCTTGGACAAAGGAGGATGAAGCAATTATTACTGAATTAAAGAACTTATGTCAACAGCTCCCAGAATTATATCATCCGGCAGATGATGACCTAATTATTATCGAAACAGATGCATCATATGACTGTTGGAGAGGTGTTATGAAAGCAAAACCCCCTGGACAAAAGAAAGAATTACTATGCAGATACATGTCTGAAACTTTTACAGACAGTGAAATTAATTATCCTACGCATGAAAAGGAAACATTAGCACTTATTAGGATGTTGGAAAAACATCGTATTTATGTGCTTGATAAAGAATTTATTGTTAGAACCGATTCCACTTATCTGGCAGGTTTTAAAAATTTTAATCATAAAGGCACTTATAAACAAGGACGATTGATCTGATGGCAAATGAAATTATCGGAATATAATTACTCAATCTCTCATATTAAAGGAGAGAAAAACGTTCTTGCAGATATACTATCCAGAGAATGGAGCGCGGGACAACAGAAATGTTGAGAAGGCAAAGGGAACTCAAGCAAGCACTCAGAGATCAAAAGCTAAAAGAATTAGAATTACTCGAAGCAGACATTAAAGTCTTGGATTTACAATTACAAATAGAAGGTTTCCTCGAACAAGTACTCCCAGCAGAAATCAAAATACAAGCTCAAAAAGAAGGAAATCAAAAATGGTATGTTATCTTCAACGGACCATTGCCAGGAATATATGACGAGTGGCACAAAGCAGCCCCTCACTGTCAGAAAGTCCCAGGAGTTATTCACAAATCCTACGCAACAAAAGAAGACGCAGAAAAAGCATTAAAAGACTATCAAATTGCTAAAGGTAAAGAAATTTATCTTGGACCAAGAACTTTTGCTGAGACCACCACTCTGAAACCAGGACCAAGAAAAACACTTAAAATTCTAGGAAGAGTTCCTTCTTCTCTAGACAATTTTCCAATTATTACCAGAAAAGAACATGAACTTCAAGTTCAATTTTCTAAAGAAAATTTTTATGAACATCTCAACCGATTACTGCATTGGACAGAAAAAGAAAAAAGTAATTGCATGTATATGCTAGACCGCAAAATATTTGCCACCAAAGCAGTACTTACACCAGGAGCACCATCAATTCTGACGTTCAATTTATTCCAATTTGGTCTAATTGAATGTCTTTATTTAAGCTCTAATCTTGAAGAAATTAACCTATTCCCATACTACTTCAAAGAGGCAGTTTAGTTGTTTCAGAAAAATATTGCTGGAGAAAGAGCTATGTTCTTAAAATTTTACTCAGCTTATCCAGATTTCTCCACCAAACAACATTTAATCTTTATCGGGATTAGCAATAATAATTTCCCATTAATGGATGAACCTACCGGAATAGACTATGATGAAGACCACATTAATAACTTCATAGCTCATCAATTGGCAAGCATTTACTCTCAATGCCAAACAATTGGGAAAGAATCATTCATCAAAACACTATACAAAGGCCCAAACGCTTTGTTATTAAGTAAGACAAGCGGAAGAGTCATCAGAGAAAAAGACCTATCCCTACTGACAAGTTTCGAAATGCCATTCTATGCACTAGAGGGACCCGCTATGAATTATTGCCCAGCTATTCTTGACAAATTATGTTTATTGATTAAAGAAAATAGGAATCATGCATGTGAAAGATGCATATAGCAAAAGCAAGAAACAACAGAAGCCACCACTAGCTGTCTGCCACAATGAAAAGATTCCGAAGACGAAGCAATAATTGAAGAATGACGTAAGCAGTGACGGCATCATGTAAATTATTAGTCCTCTGATGTAAGCACTTACGTGCTATAAGGCTACCAATGTAAATATACCATAAGCTCTTAGTCTATAAATAAGACCTCTTATGCTGAGGCAAATCAGAGTGAATCAAGTTGGAGAAAACTCTCACCCGAGCTTCCCTAAGTTGAGGAAAGCTGATAGTCTCCTCTTAGAGAATACTAGGTATCTGTGTATACCACCTTATAACTACTTCCATAAATAAAGTACTTTTCTACTTAATCTCGTCCACCTATCACTTATTATCTAGCTTTACAAATATTCACTATTTTACAACGAGCAAGCATTCATACCACACCATGAAGATATCCACCATCGGTCAGAGATACAAAGATGAAGACGATCAAGCTCTAGACACAACAATGAACCCAGAACACGGAAGCAGCAGTGGACCAAAAGGCACTATCTTTCATTAAAACCCAAGCAGGTATAACTCAAACACTCTACTCTACTAGCACTCTATTGTTAGTAATTATGAACCCTGAAACTACAACTAGATCTGAGATTAGAGAAACTAATGAAGACATAGAACACCTTCAAATCACTGAAGAAGATGGAAATTATCAAGGAAGTATTCTGATTAATCCCAGATTATTTCAAAAAATACAAAAAGAAGAATTAGATCTCTCTAAAACTGCAAATATGAAAGGAAAGGAAAAATTAGGAGGAATAATGAAAAGATTTATTTAAAAAGAAAATATCATTTACTATGGAAAAATAATCACAGAAACCCCCATAGACATAACTGAAGCTCAAGGAAGTACAAATATCTAACTATTAAGTCGCAAAAAGATTTCAGACTTAAGACAAAATTTAAAAATAGAAGCACATAGAAGAAAAATAGGATATATTCATATAGGTGCAGTTCAAATTTTAATTAAAGCAACTTTTCAAGAAGGAATAGACTCTCCAGTGGAATTAATCTTAAAAGATGAACGGATAACTGATGTTCGCGATAAAATATTAGGAGTAATCGAAGGAAACTTAGCATATGTAAAATTAAAATTTGAAATTCATCATAATATAGGAATTCCCTTAAGCACTCAACGATTAGATCAATCATTAACCCTAGAACATAAATTTCTTAGAAAAAATCTCATGAGACCTGGAGATAAAATATTCTCAGTAACCTACTGTGTAAACTATGCATTAACAAATTCACATCATAGTATTACATTCAGAAATAATGACAGAATAGATGTTCCTCAACTATTTGAAGACATTGGAAAAATATATTACCCCAAAAGAAATAAAATAACGGAACTAGGAACGTTTTTAAAAAGATCTGACTCATTAAGAATACCTTATATCCCGAGACCCATCCAATTATTAGAACCTGAAAGGAATACTAGTACGAGTGAAAACATAAATAAACTAGTAAACCAAGTAAATGATTTAACTTTATATATAAAGAACAAAATATGAATATGATACAGATTTCTCTGATAAATATGATACAAATTTCTGATAAATGATACAGATTTCTCTGATAAAAAGCAAAAATACAATCTGGGCAAGAACTGATATCAGAGCTAGTTAATGAAAACTGCTAACAATATAAGAATAATAATCATTAACTTAAAAAATTATTGTAAAACTTTAAAAGAATTAGATGAGGAAAACCCTAACCCTTATCTCAAAGATCAAATCAGAAGAGTAGAAATACGTATCCAAATTTTTAAAAGACGCCTAGAAAAATTAATAGCATGAAAACATACGCTACCTTAAAAGAATGGTTAGTTACCAACCGTAAGAAGATATCCTATTGGCAAGAAAATAATCCACAAACGTTACAAGACTACTGATTTAAAGAAAGTATGCTAACACATCATATAAAATTAGAAAAATGGATAAAACAAAGACTTAAACGAATAATTGCATGAAAACTATTACTCTGTTAAAAGAATGGATAAACGAACTTAGAGAAGAAATTACGTATTGGAAGCAACAAGATGCCGAAGAAATAATTGATGGATGTGTAGTAAAACGGATACTAAATTACAAAATAAAAATGTTAAAACAATTCAGAAAGGAATTAGAAAATTTTGCAGCATGAATCAAAACCAAATAAAAGAAACTATACGAATAATAAAATTACAACTTAAAGACGAATATACAAATTTGTCCACTCTATTAAAAATTAAGGAAGAAGATTATGTAGATGAATAAATTCGAAAATTAATTGAAAGAGGTATTGTTTGGAGAGAAAACAGATTAATCCGTTTGCAAAACCAATTAAAAGAATGATAGAATATATAGAAGAACTAGGATTACTTATGTCAGGAAAAATAGTTACGCTTATAGAAAACTACGATACTATTTTACAATATGATATCTTAGAAGCAATGAACTATCTTAGAAAAAAGATAAAACATTTTGAAGGAATTATCTTACGCGAAGAAAATGAAAACCTTAGAGAAATAGAACAGGAAATTCTCGCTAAAGCAAAAAGAAGATTAGCTTGTATTTCTAGATATAAAAGAAAAGATGGAAAAATATTCGGAAGGATTAACACCTTTGAACAATGGTACTCCGTTATAGGGTACCAAAACCCATAAATTTACGGGGGTACCATAGCAACCCCCTTGTTAACATTGTTCAAAGCATGTTGCGAATCCAATTCCTGATATTTGAAATTAGCACAAGCTGCGTGAATATTCCTGGGGAGGGGTTTGATGGGAGGTGAGAAAATTAATTGTGGAAAAGGGGCTTTTTACTAATAATAAATTTACATGGTGTGAATTCACGCAATAATTAGCGAAGTTGATGTATGAATTTTCATCTTCAAGTGTCGTATAAATTGTAAGGGTTCATCGTATAACACTGCTATCTTGAATCCTTTGCAAGATTGAATTATATTTTTGAAATAAAATCCCTTTTTCAAAATTATTTTCTAAATCAAATCTTTCCCAAAAAAAACTAAAATCAATCAACCAACCAACCAATCACACTTTTTTTTTATTGAGAACTACATGGCTTTGAATATCCCATCGTATCAAGGAATACGTAGGAGCGAAATAATCATTTTGTCAAACCAAAATTTTATTTTCTTCTTTTTATGTTTATTTTCTTTTTTTTAGTTTTAAAAATGAGGTAAAATAATATTTCTGAAGGTTATCAGAATTTTTGCATAATTAACTTGGGTACTGTTCTTTGAACGAGCGATGTAGGGTGCTAACACCTTCATTACTCATAATCGACTCCTGAACCTAAATCTCTCTTTCTTAAAGACCAGATTCCTCAAATAATTGGGTTTTTCCATTTAAAAATTTTGGTGGCGACTCCTCTATTTTTTACCCTTTTTTTCTCGGACGGGACGATCGCGACAACCCTTAAAAATTAATCACTTTTCATACTCATCTAAAAGTTGAAAGACAATCTAGTAACTACACATTTAAAAGTTAATTTGAATGATACAATACAAATAACATTCATTCTAAAATAAGAGGAATGTGAGGTGTAATTAAGTCGAGCGGGATGTGAATATAATCTCCCCCATAAACATTTGTTGTGGGTTGGTGATGATCACAGCTAAGCAATAAAAAAAATAACTTTGTGCTGACTAATTATGTTACTACCATCAAATTAGCAACTTTATGATTTTGAAAGTATGCTCAATGTTAAGAAACAAACATCACCTGAATGAGTAGCTAGTTTTTAACCGTCTGCCTGCTTCATGTTCACTGCGTGCTTTACCACGTTGACTAATGATTGCATCAATTTCATCAATAAATATAGTCGAGGGCGCATGATGCCTTGCAAGCTCAAAGAACATCTTCACTAACTTTTCTGAATCACACTTGCAATCTAAAATAACTTTGTAAATGTACATGTTCTCAATATAACAAACTACATCAAAGAGAAAGAGGAGCAATAAGTACTTTAAAAACGCTTTTCTATCAAGAAAAAGAAATTGAGGCTGACAATCCAGTAATGAAAATGAAGTATCCAATAAATCACATCTTTGCAATAAGGTTTACCAATTATGAGCTGTAAAAGAAAGGGTATTTCCCAGCCCCACCAATGAGATGGGGTTCCATTTCCATCCCCCGAATTTGGCAAAAAGGCTATTAATCCTCCCCTCTCCCTATAACTACCTAGATCAGCAAAAAAAATTTAAAAAAACAAACAAAAACAAAACAAAAATTGCAATAAGGTTTCATGATTCATCACTTAATGAACAGCACTGGGGGGATTTTATACATCGTTTTTATTAATACTTCAAATGATTTCACCTCCAGAAAAAAAATTCATTTTCATGAGAACAAGGTGTTGGAGACATACAAAGGGCAATCTAATTAAATTCCAATGCAAGAGTATCTTTGTAAAAGTATCTTCATGTCAGAGTTTTATATAAGTAGCTGCGTTATAATCTTCAAGCATTCCAAAACAAAGTTATGCGTGCAGGTCATGCACATGCACAAAATGAGAAAGTGAGTTAGGATATTTGGCATAAAAATAATATTATGCTTCCAACATTTACCAAGTTTTTGCATTATAATTTTACAAAATCAAGTATTAGTCAGATGGTCTCATGACTCTCATCATCTAGATCATATGCACCGAATTTTATGGTGTATGAAAAATAAATACTGATAATAATTAATATCATTCAAAAAGATTCATCTGTGAAAGCAATTAAATGTTACAGTAGCCATATAAACAGGGCCGTCGATAAGGGCGTGCAAGGAGTGCAACAGCACAGGGCCTCAAATTTGGCCCAAAATTTATTTTGACCAAAAAAAATGTGTTAGAAAGAAGGCTCTTTTTAAGTAGTTAGAAGATTGATATTAGCTTGGAGTTGTATTGGTAGAATTTTAATAATCTTCTTTGTATTTATTGTCCTGAAGTGAGTGCTTAAGATTAGAACAATTGTCCTTTTTGAAATAATATTTAAGATTACCTTTTCTTTTTGAAATAATATTTAATTATTAAAATTATCCTTTTTTTATTAAGGGCCCAATTTTTAAGATTAGAACAGGGCCCCCAAAATGTTTAAGACGGCCCTGCATATAAAATACATACTTTCTACACTCTTTCTTTCAGATCATTGGTTTACAGTGAGATGTGAGAGAAGCTAAACAAAACAAAGTAGTCCAGTTTAGACATCTCTACGCGAGTAATGCAAATCCAAATCATCTATGCTATATCAAATGGCTATTTTGAGCTCCTCTGACTCTGATAAGTGATACCTGTATATCTATTTGTCTAAGTGAAACAGAGAAAGAGGGTTGAACAAATAGAACAAATGACTTTTCCAAACCGAATAAGATAAATGATCAAATTTCAAATTTCCCAGTAGTTGTTAGTGTCATGGTTTAGAAGAAGAATAGTTAATTTTATCATCTTCCAGAAAAAGACTACTGTATCTTCTATTAATATGATTACACTATCATTCCTCACCTTGAATCATATGCTTTACTCCCGCTTTATTTCTCTGTCATTTGCATGGTATAACCAAGATAAACATACCATGTGACTTGCAGTATGAATCACATGCTTTCAAAGCCTATCTCGACTATACAGCTCGAGCTTTCCCATTTATTCCCTTTTAAGACTCTCCCCCTAGAACTATATCATTTGCAAAAAAGCATGAACTATATATAGCATCCACTCGTCGACATGGTTAATGAGCACATCCAAATCTACGATAAAAGAAAAGGACTCAAACTTGAGCCTTGATCAATAAATTACTTCAGTTGCATGGCATTTTTATTAAATAAAATTTGATGCTCTTTCATTCAATACATAACAAACGACAAGAGATGGAGTATGGAGGTATACAAGTTGCAATTCAGTTTTATTGCTCTCATTTATTGTTTCCTTTCCTTTTCTATGGCTCTTTATTTTTTGTTTCTCACTTCTGTAACAAGGTGGGGTATATTCTTTGCAGTTTTTGTGAATGCGAGATTTTGCAAGGCCGGCCTAACAACTATTGAGGCCTAAAACAAATTTTTGTGGCGAAGTCTTGCTAAAAATATAACAAATTAATCCAATAATTTTCTCTTATAAAATAAATTATTTTATACACCACAAGAAGTTGATCCTTAGATCTTGTAATTATTAATGGTAACCTTTCATATCTAATGAACTAGCTCATGTTTGTTGATATATCAAATATATCAAAAAGATAATAATATAAAAAATAGAAACCGAGCATTTTTTGAAAAGAATTTTTTTTTTTGAGTGACCTAAAGTTAGGAATTCACTAGCTTGGGCCTCGGGCGGCCCTCTTTGCAAGAATCCCAAGCTTGTCAAACATGCTCAGAATAAGGTTAGCTAGCAAATACTGGGAATTTCACCACCAAGAGACTTCTAATTACTCAATTAGGTAGCCAAAGTCAAACCATACGTATTATACAAAGTTGAATGAATCCTACCCTATCAAGTAATGAAACCTGCTAGCTGCATTATATGTTACAAACCATGCAGCTACTTGCATGCTTTTCATTTATAACTTAAAAGCAGTTACTGTTAAAATTCCCAAATCCATTTGGCAAATTGTTTGGCGGGTTGGAATACAACATTTGTTGTGCTTGCTGCAATTCTTGTAGCTGATATTCTTGTAACTGCTGCATTGCAACATCAGGAGTTAAAACCAAATTGTGGTTATGATGCAAGTTCTGATTGGACTCATCCCCTATGGTTATGTCATGAATGCTTGATCTTTTCCTTGCCTTCTTTGAGGCATTCTGGCGAAGAAAGTATTTTTGGGCATGGCTAGCAACTTGACCTGGAGTTCTTGATATAACAAAATTTCTTGCAATACTTTTCCAATCTCCCCTCCCATATTGTTCAAGGCCAAGAAGAAATAACCTATCACATAACGAAAACATATTCAATTAAGCATATAATCAATGAATGCACAAACCAAGGTTTTAAAATGAGGTTCGCAACGGCAATTAAGTCCGCAAGATTGTAGTTTTGTTAGTCTCTACAACCGTATTGTGGCCGCCGCAGTTATAGTTGCTTTAGTTACATTTCCCCACAATTATATGCAGCCGCATGATCGCAATCAGGATTTTAAAATGAAGTTCGTCATCGCGATTGAAACTGCGACGTTATCTTTTTTTAGTCTCCTAAATCGTATTGCGACCACAATTTCAACCACATTGACCATATTTTTTCACAATTGTTTGTAATGTCGAAAAATGCAAAAGTGCCGCAATCGCGGCATTAATTTAAAATCTTAGCCGTAAGAATAAAAAGAATCTATATGGCCTATGTTTGGTTTACAGTTGAGAAACTACAAACTTACGTTTGGATCAAAGTATCTATAGAGTTTCTTTGGGAGAAAACATATTATGTTTGTAAATGTCAACCAAACATAGCCTTTACTGATTGATAGACATACTTGTGTTCCTCTTCGGTCCATGCCGCCCCTTTCTTGCTCGCAACGAGAGGTGACAACACTGACGGCATGGCAGGGTGCATCTCCGCGGCAGCCGCAGGCACTTTCACGTTATCGGAATACGTCGGCAACTCGGCGATACCGGACTCAATGAGGAAGCAATCCCCTTTCAACATCTCGTAGCGCATTTTCATGTCGGCCGGGGACCAGGCGCCGGGGACGTGCTTGACAATCTCGTCCCAGAGGTTGGGATGGTTGTCTGGGAACATCGCGAGGGCTTCCTCGAACGCCTTGTTATGAGCCTCAGTCCACTGAGTCGACTCGCTGGGTGACGGAATGGTCACGCCGTACGACTTGAGATGCTGTCGTTCACACTGAGACATTCTTTCTTCTTCTTCTTCTGGTTTTGTCGCGTTATATAGTTTGATGTTGAGAGTCTTTTGGAGGTTCGTTCTCCTTCCCTCCGAGATTCTTATTAAAAGCTTTCTTGGTTGGCTACTTTGGTCTCCGGAGATAAATAAATAACATAATAAATATAATAAAATTTAGATTCTTTGAAGTTAGTTCGAAGGCCGTTACAAAGAGATAGACGCAATCTAAACGGACTCGGTTACTTTTTTTAAAAAAGTATATTTGATTCCAATATATATTGGTGGATTCTATGATACCCCAAGGGTAACTTTATTTTGTCTAAGTGGTCCAATCAGATGGTGAGAACCATTTGACTTGACCCACTAATATGACTCATTTAATTGAGATGATGCATTCTGGTTGGTCAGGATAACTTTTACCCCAAAATTGTTAGGGATACCCGAGAAAACACTATATATATATATATATATATATATATAGTATTATATTATATTATATTATCCTATATATGTTTTTAGATCTAATTGGTATACACCTAGTATGTAAGCAAATTTCAGCAATTTTCATCCTATTTAATGACATTGTTCCTAAAATACTCTTCATTTAATATCAATTTTGTTTTTCAATAACTCAACGCGGGATGTATTTAATAAAAAATGAAGTTTTCAATGAAGGATACTTTAGGTAATATACTTAATTTTTTAACATTAAATGAGATTAACCAACTTCCTGAATATGTGTGTTCCATTTAAGTTTTGCTTATAATAGTGACAGGAGGGAGTATTATACGCTTACGCACCCCGTTTGAGTCGTTTCTCTTCCCCCATTTCAATTATTAGAACCGGAATGCATTCCCTAGATTGTATTCCCTCTGGACCAAGATATAAGTAAAAAAATTAATTTCACACGTATTAAGGCAGTTCGTTATGTTAGTTTAATTGTCTTGATTTGTGTAAAAATAAGTTATAGTTACTAAAGTACCCTTTTGTGAAAGTTATTTATTGGGAGTGTATAATGTTCTTGAAAAAGTAAAAAAACAATTAACCAAATGGTATTTTTGGAACACTGACATTAAATATAGTTGAATTGGTTGACTTTTGTTTATATTTGAGTTCAAAAAATATAGATACTTTTTTTGTTTATATATGAATCCAGAGGGAGTAGTTTTTTTTTTTTCTTTCCTTGCTGTACCAAAAAAAAGAAAGAATTGGAAAGAGCGGATTGACCAGTTACCGGGTTTTTATTATAACCCTTGATCTTAGAGGTTGAACCTTTGTTGTTAGCTGCAGGTGGCTGTTCCTTGTAGCCTAGACTGTTCGAGATGTCTTGGGGTTTGGAACTCATTATGACGATAAATACGGATTTGGATCCTCTCCTTTTATTTTCTCATTTTCCTTCTCATGTTAGAGAGAGAAAGACACAAAAACAAATTTTTTTTTATGTGTGGGGTCCATTAAAACTTGATTTTGTGTCTTTCTCTCACATAACATGAGAGGGAAAAGGAGAAAATAAAAGGAGAGGATCCAAATCCTAATTCGTACTGAGATCTCAATGGACTATGACAATCTAGTTTTAATGATGTGCCTTAGAAACCTAATATGGCCATATTGTAATTCTATTCTATTTATAAATACTCACTCCGGTCATTATTATAAGAAAAAAATGTTCCAAAATTTTTGATTAAATATATAAGCAAAATTCAACTACTTTCATCCTATTTAATGACATAGTTCCTAAAATACCCTTAATTTAATACCAATTTTGTTTTCTAATAACTCGATGTGGGATGTATTTAATAAAAATTAAAGTTTTCTATGAAGGATATTTTATGTAATATACTTAATTTTTTAACAACATTAAATGAGATTAACCAACTTCCTTAATATGTGTGTTCCAATTATGTTTTGCTTATAGTAGTGATCGGAGGGAGTATTATGCTTACGCACCCCGTTTGAGTTGTTTCTCTTCCCCCGTTTCAAGTAATAGAACCAGATTGCATTCCCTAGATTGTACTCCCTCCGGACCTATATATAAGCAAAAAAATCCAATTTCACACGTATTAAGGCTAGGGATGGCAATGGGTAAGGTACTATAGTACTCGTCCCCATGCCCGCATTTTAAAAAAAATACATGTATCCAGACTCATACCCACGTGGGTAGCAACTGAAATACGTGTATCCTTATCCGTTGGGTACCTAAGTACCCATACCCGCACCCATTACCAGCATTTTAATTAACTAAAAATCAATAAATAAATAAATAAATAAATAAAAACATTATTAAAGTCTAAAATATCATGATAGTATATAACAAGACATAGCATTCTAGTATGTTCTCAAACAAATATCCTGAGAGTATATAACAAAAAAGAACATTATTAAAGTCCTACGCTAGGATCTATAGGACTATGAAGAATAGGAACTCGGGAAGGATGAGAACTCCAGTGATAAACAACTAAACGACGCTAGGGAACTCAGGAAGGATTGGAACTCAAGTGATGAACAACTGAACAACGCTAGGAAAGTAATAAGCTAACTTTCATTTCAATTCAATCAATTGTTTTAATTTAATTTATATATATATATATATATATATATATATATATATATATTTCATTCGCGCAGTAAATTTCAGTAATTGAAACCCACATAATTTAACAGCACAACAAACCTATGAATTAACATAGTTTTCGGCCATCAGCCACTCCAATATTGTCTAGGTTATTGGTCCAATTACACAAGAAACATGTTCACCGGTCTAATTACAAGGCAATAGTATCTATTTAACATATGGTAGGTTCGAATGAAAATCATTATTCAAACTGAGAAATTAGTTTCGGGATCACCAAAGAGGTAATCCAAGTTTAATATATAAATATATATAATAATAATAATAATAATAATAATAATAATAATAATAATAATAATAATAATAATAATAATAATTAAAAAATATTAATATGTAGATATGTAGGTATGAGGCGGGGTGGGTACTAAGGTACCCTTACCCATTAGATCTGGCGAGTAATTACATGTACCCATTTAACTGGTAATTACCCATCATGGATAATTTTTACGGGTACTCACTGAATAAGATACCCATTGCCATCCCTAATTAAGGCAGTTAGTTATGTTAGTTTAATTGTCTTGATTTGTGTAAAAAATAAATTATAGTTACTAAAGTATCATTTCTTGGAAGTTGTTTCTTGGGAGTGTATAATGTTCTTGGAAAAGTAAAAAGATAATTAACCAAATGATATTTTTGGAACACTGACAGTAAATAGAGTTGAATTGGTTGACTTTTGTTTATATTTGAGTATAAAAAATCTACATATATTTTTTTTTTTATATATGAGTCTAGAGAGAGTAGTTCTTTTGTTTCTTTCCTTGCTCTACCAAAAAAAAAAAGGAAAGAATAGGAAAGAGCGGATTGAGCAGTTACTAGATTTTTATTATGATCCTTGATCTTAGAGGTCGAACCTTTGTTATTAGCTGCAGGTGGCTGCTCCTTGTAGCCTAGATTGTTGGAGATGTCTTGGGGTTTGGAACTCATTATGGCGATAAATACGTATTGGGATCTCATTGGACTATGACAATCTAGTTTTAATGATGTGCATTAGAAACCTATCAATATGGTCATATTGTAATTTTATTCTATTTATAAATACTCCTTCCGGTTACTATTGCAAAAAAAAAAGTTTCAAAATCTTGGATCAAATATATAAGCAAAATTCAACTACTTTCATCCTATTTAATGACATTGATCCTAAAATATCCTTCATTTAATACCAATTTTGTTTTCCAATAACTCAACGTGGGATGTATTTAATAAAAATTGAAATTTTCTATGAAGGATACTTTAGGTAATACACATAATTTTTTAACAACATTAAATGAGATTAACCAACTTCCTTAATATACATGTTTCATTTAAGTTTTGCTTATAATAGTGTCCGGAAGGAGTATTACGCTTACGCACCCCATTTGAGTCGTTTCTCTTCCCCCATTTCAAGTATTAGAATCGGAATGCATTCCCAAGATTGTACTCCCTTCGAAGCTATATGTAAGCAAAAAAAATTAATTTCACACATATTAAGGCAGTTAGTTATGTTAGTTATTGTCTTGATTTGTGTGAAAAATAAGTTGTAGTTACTAAAGCATCTTTTCTTGGGAGTTGTTTCATGGGAGTGTATAATGTTCTTGGAAATGTAATAAGACAATTAACGAAATGATATTTGTGGAACATTGGCATAAAATAGAATTCAATTGGTTGACTTTTGTTTATATTTGAGTCCAAAAAATTTAGATACTTTTTTGCTTATATATAAATCCAGAGGGAGTAGTCTTTTGTTTCTTTCCTTGCTTTAGCAAAGAAAAAAGAAAGAATAGGAAAGAGTGGATTGAGCACTTACTGGGTTTTTATTATGATCCTTGATGTTAGAGATCGAACCTTTGTTGTTGACTGCAGGTGGCTGTTCCTTGTAGCCTAGACTGTTCGAGATGTCTTGGGGTTTGGAACTCATTATGACGATAAATATGTACTGGGATCTCAATGGACTATGACAATCTAGTTTAAATGATGTGCCTTAGAAACCTATCGATATGGCTATGTTGTAATTCTATTCAATTTATAAATACTCCCTCTGGTCGCTATTATAAACGAAAAAAGTCTCAAATTTTTTGATCAAATATATAAGCAAATTTCAACTACTTTCATCCTATTTAATGACATTGTTCCTAAAATACCCTTAATTTAATACCAATTTTGTTTTCCAATAACTCAATGTGAGATGTATTTAATAAAAAATTAAGTTTTCTATGAAGGATACTTTAGGTAATACACTTAATTTTTTAACATTAAATGAGATTAACCAACTTCCTTAATATGTGTGTTTCATTTAAGTTTTGCTTATAATAGTGACCAGAGGGAGTATTTCGCTTACGCACCCCATTTGAGTCGTTTCTCTACCCCCATTTCAAGTATTAGAACCGGATTGCATTCTCAAGATTGTACTTCCTCCGGACCTATATGTAAGCAAAAAAAATTTAATTTCACACGTATTAAGGCAGTTAGTTATGTTAGTTTAATTGTCTTGATTTGTGTAAAAAATAAGTTATAGTTACTAAAGCATCTTTTCTTGGGAGTTATTTCTTGGGAGTGTATAATGTTCTTGAATATAACAAGACAATTAACCAAAGGATATTTTTAGAATACTTACATTAAATATAGTTAAATTGGTTGAATTTTGTTTATATTTGAGTCCAAAAAATTTAAATAATTTTTGCTTACATATAAGTCCAGAGGAAGTAGTCTTTTGTTTCTTCCTTGCTCTACCATAAAAAAAAAAGAAATAATAGGAAAAAAAAAGCTGATTGAGTAGTTACTGGGTTTTTATTATGATCCTTGATCTTAGAGGACCAACCTTTGTTGTTAGCTGCAGGTGGTTGTTCCTTTTAGCCTAGACGATTGGAGATGTCTTGGGATTTGGAACTCATTATGGCGATAAATTTATAGTGGGATCTCAATGGCCTATGACAATCAAGTTTTAATGATGTGTCTTAGAAACCTATCGATATGGCCATATTGTAATTCTATTCTATTTATAGATACTTCATCCGGTCACTATTATAACAAAAAAAGTCCCATATTTTTTGGTCAAATATATAAGCAAATTTCAATTACTTTCATTCTATTTAATGACATTGTTCCTAAAATACCCTTCATTTAATACCAGTTTTGTTTTCCAATAACTCAATATGCGATGTATTTAATAAAAATTGAAGTTTGCTATGAAGGGTACTTTAGATAATACACTTAATTTTTTAACAACATTAAATGATATTAACCAACTTTCTTAATATGTGTTCCATCTAAGTTTTGTTTATAATAGAGACCGGAGAGAGTTGATAGCAATAGTGAATACTGGATGAGGATCTCCTATCATTTTGATGTACCACACCATGTCTCAACCAATAATATTTTGACATGTAAGTTAAAATTTTATTTAATATTGACAAGATATTATTAGTTGGGATATAATGTGATACACTAAAATGGGATAAGAAATCCTTATCAGTGAATACTTATGGGGTTTTATGCCTGCGAGGGACTTAGGCTCTGTTTGACATGTCCAATAAGCTAGCTTATAGTTTATTTGACTAGCTTATAAGCTAATTTGATCAAAGTAGAGGTGTTTGGTAAATAAACTTATCTCACGAGCTTATAGCTTTTCTTCATAAGCTAATTTATTGACTTTTCTCTCATTTTTATCCTTACTCATTTAATGAAACTCTCAATTTACTATGTTTGTCATTAATATGCCTTTTGTGTTATTTTACATTTAAAAGTTAATTCAACAGTTAATTTTACCAAACACTTCAAATTTAATCAGTTAGTTTTTCAGCTATCGGCTATAAACTATAAGCTTTAAGCTAAAATTAACTTATCAACTATAAGCTAGCTTATCAGCCATAAACTAACATATAAATTATTTTTGCTATATAAAGCCTTAATTAATTACCTCGTAATTCAAGGTAAATTAGCCACCTGTAGATGTGCGTGTCACCCTGAAACTTTCTAGAATTTAACATAAACTAAAATAAAAATGTAAAATAAATAAAATTAATTATTTATTACTATACTACTAGAAATTCATGAATTACTTGCGAATTTTCCTGCGTATTTTTTCTTCGGAATTTTTCTGCGAATTTTTCTGCAATTTTTTTAAAATAAGGTTTTTTCTGTAGATTCAATTTTGTAGGAAATTTTGACATTTCTTATTAATTTTCCTACAAATTTAAATTTTTCTCAAGAAAATTTACAGGAAATTTCATGTTGATTTTAAAATTTGTAGGAAATTTCGTGCGGATTTTAAAATTCGCAGGAAAAAATTACCTATGAAGGTATTACCAATAAACAAAAATCATAGGAAAAACTATAGGAAACCTGTTTCTTACGAATTTTTGTGTAAAGTTCACAGAAAAATCCGCAAGTAATCAACAAAATTCTTGTAGTGTCTACTACATATTAGAAAGAGTGAAGACCCTTTGTGGTCCCTGAAATTTTTTTGCGTTCCTAATTTGATCCCTAACAAAAAAAAAAAAAAAAAACTCGTTCGTTAGTCCCCAATTTTGCTTCTGTAACCCTTTTTAGTCCTTCCCGTCAGTCAATGGTGGTTGACCTCTGTTAAGTGGTTGACGTGTGACGTTATGTGCCTAGGTGTACACCTCCGGAACACGTTTGAAGATTCGCTTAGCGAAACTGAATTCGCTAAGTGAATTTGTCCCAGGTGATCAGACAGATGATCACAGACAGATGATCATAGACAGGTGATCTCACAGATGAGTTTTGAAGATTCCCTTAGCGAAACTGAATTCACAAAGCGAATTTGTCATAACAAATTAACCTAGACATATAACGTCACACGTCAGCCACTTAACGGAGGTCAATCCCCATTGACTGACGGGAACGACTAAAAAAGGTTATAGAAGCAAATTTGTGGGACTAACGGACGAGTTTTTGTTTCTTAGGGACCAAATTAGGAATGCAGAAAAATTTCAGGGACAAAAAAGGATCTTCACTCTATTAGAAACCCAAAATATTTTATATTTGCTTTTTTAAATTTGAAAGCATTCAATATATAGACTTTGTTTATAAGTGTCGTGGAAGCATTAGTTACGAAATAAAATAAAAAATAAAATGATAAATTAAATATTAAATATTTAATAATTGAAAGCATACATCATTTAGACTGTTTGGAAGTGTCCCTCTAGCTCTAGCTCTAGCTCTACCTCTACCTCTAGCTCCTCACAAAGAGACTCACTCCCTACACACATCTTACCCTAGCATTCACAGTCCATTGAGATCCCAGGGTTTGCTTTATTCCAGTGGTGGCCCTGAGCATGGTCGATGTGGGCGACCGTCCAAAGCCTCATTTTTTGGGAGACATCGGGTAGTAGGTAAAATTTTACTTAATATATATAAATATTAAATAAAAGTTTTATATAATAATTTTTTTACCAATAAAAAATAATTATTCCAAAAAATTAATAATAGAATGATAGAAAATAATATAACAAGTATATCGGTGTATATTAGAATATCTTTTTAATTTAATATATGTTAAAAATTGCGAATGAAATGGAGATTGAATCTGTGTTTGTTCAAAAACGTCAAATTCGTAGAAAAAACACTATGATGAAAATCTCTCTGAATGCACACAACCAAATCTTGAGTCTGCTAAGGAGTCTTTTAAGATCCATTATTTTTTATACATTGTATATTAAGCAATTGGCTTACTTAATAGAAGATTTGAGCACTATAGCACATATGAGGAGATTTTTTATTTTTTCTTTAGTATTGAAAGACTTAGGTGATTTTCTGATAAGAACTTGAAATTATGTTGCAAACATCTTGAATCTTATCGAGATCTTGATGAAAAAATTTTATTTGAAGAATTAAAAGTCATCAGAAAGGTTTTAACAGTTGAATCAAAATTAAACTTTATGATATTTAGTTCTTTGAAGGCATTTAATTGTTTTTCTAATGCATGCACAACTTATAGAATAATATTAATTATCATATTAATTATCCATGTTACTGCATCCGCTGAAAGAAATTTTTCTAAATTGAAATTGTTAAATTTTTATTTACAATATATTATGTCACAAAATATATTAAATAGCTTTGCTTTGTTTTCTATCAAAAATGATTTTTTAAAGAACCATTATGAATAAATTATTAATAATTTTATAAAAAAAATATAAAAAGATGATGTTCAAATGATTATATGGGCATAATTTCTAAAGGCGTACTCAGTAGATCCAAAATCCGATGGATTGGCCCTGCTTTATTCCTTTGTAATACTTTAATTTGACCAGTTTCAGTTTTTTTTGTAAACCGTGTATTTATAGATGGAAATTGTACAAGGTGTATTTAGAGACGGAAATAAGTAAAATATCAAATTATATATTATGAGGACAAACTGTTTTTTGAGACAATATATCGCAAAGAGGTCAAGTGTCAAATTTATTGGGCCAAACGATTTTGAACCAAACCAAAAGAGGATAAAGTATCAAATTGTAGCATACGAGGGAAAGCGTTTTTGAGTGAAAACAAAGGGCGGATAAAGTGCAATTTACCCTAAAATATGAATCCTATTTTATCCTTATATATACAAGTGTTATTACTTTGGCTGCTTTTAAAAAAATGTTAACATCAATTTAGTTTCTCATTATAAAATGTTTTACTAAGATATAATAGGCAATTTAATTTCTTATCTTTATTTCTCTTTTTAAGTTGGTCTAGTTTATTTTATTTTTGTTTTTTATTTATTTTTCAAATTATCAACCTATGTGGGCGCCCTGAAAATGGATGATCTTTTGCACTATCCAATGATCATCGCCATTATTATCACATCATTTTTGTTACGGTATGTTTTGTATGGATTTTAATGAAGGGGAAGGGAGGAGAAGGAAAGGGGGAGTGGATTTTAATGGAAGGGAAGTATAACTATTCATGTTTGGTTCACAACGGGAGATGAGGGATTTTAAAATTATTTTACTTTTATAATTTTAGATTTCAAAATATATACGTTAGGATATTTTAGTCAATACATTAAAATTGTTTTAAAACACATCTCTTCCCCTCCAAATCCCCCTAATATTGGAGGGAAGCTAAAATTGAGTGAAGACAGATTTTACTCCCTTCCATTCCCCTTCCCTCCCCTTCAAAAAAGTTGAACCAAACATGTAAAGTTTAAAAAAATCCCTTCCTTCCCCTTCATTTCCCTCTAACCAAACACTATATTAGGGTTTACGATCAAATCATTAATTTGTACAACATTGTAAACAATTTGAAAGATAAAGGACTTAATTGATAAAAGTAAAAATATGAAATTAAATTGAAAAAAAAAATAAAGACAAGAGACTTATCTATTTTACCTAACATCAAAATTGTGTATGGACCATGAAACTCAAAGACCAAATTGAGTTTTTCGTGATTAAGAGACAAAATTGATATCAAATGTGTATGATCAAGGCACTGAATTAATATAATTTTTTACAATTGAGAATGAGTTTGAAGTCTAACTTTGTTAGTGAATTAAATAGATGTCACATTTTATGAATAACTGATTGAGGGGTTAAATTGATGTTAAGATTTTATAAAGCCAAAATTATGGCACTTGTATCTTGGGAGGATTAAAATAAGAGTTTATATAAAAAAAATTGCAAGTTATGTTTGGTATGTAGACCTTGTGTGCTTTAATTCATTAAATAAAGGTCTGTATTTATTAATAACAAAAGAAAAGAATATGATTTTAATTCACGCCTGATTATAAAATAATAAATCGTCATATTCATTCTCTAATAGAAAAGTGGATTTGTAATTTTATATTTCATAAAATGAGATTCAGTTTTTTTTTCTTTTTCAAAACATAATTAATATTGTAAAATAACAACCATTAACTTTTATTTCCCTTTGGGAGGCTTCTCACCCAATTCCCACTACGAGCAAGAACGGGAAGCATATATAGCAGAGAGCTTTGTCTAAGCCTCAATGCACATAAACCAGAGTCTATTCCTAGATCCCTGCATTCATATGGCTTCTAATCTATATCTAATTCCCTAACCAACTTCCGTTGTGATACAAAACTATTATGGCAATTTCCATGGTGATCGAGCCTAGAAAAGCATTAAGCATAGGATTAGAAACATGGCATGAATTGAAATTGAATAGAAATCTACAGAGTAGTTCAATTACATCAAGATCTAAGAGGATTCATCCTAGCCTAAGGGTTTATGTAGAAAATACTTTTTAGAACACCTAATGCTGAAACAGGTCGTCATTTTCTAACTATTAGTGTGTAAAATAAACTAATGGGGGGAAGTGAAAATATTTTACATAATTCAAACCAAATAAAAATCATCTAAACGCCTGATTGGGAGCCCATAAGCCCCAAGACTAAAAAAAAAAAATCACTAAAAAAATTTGACTTAGTTACACTTGACATTTTTTTTAAAATATTATACTCATCTCAAGTCAATATAGTTTCAATCACCAAGAAAGTAAGTGTTACAATAATATAAATCTCAAATAAAATAAGTGTAATTTCTAAGGGGAAATGTATCTTGAGTAATTAAACCTGTAATTTCTTCAAAAATGAAACCAAATAATTGTAACAAAAGAAAAAAAAAAAACTAAACTTGCATGGTGTTTGGTTGGGGGAAAATGGAGGGGAGGAGGAGAGAAGAGATTTTTATAAACTTTTTTTGCATGATTCATTTTTTGAAGGGGAGGGAGGAGAATAGAGAGAAACAAAACCTCTTCTCATCCAATTTTGACTCCCCTCCAATATTAGGAAATTTGGAAGAGAGGGTTTAAAACATTTTTAATATATTGACTGAAATATCCTTACTTATATTTTTTAAAATCTAAAACTATAAGAATATTAAAGTATATTAGTTTCAAAATCCTCTTTTGCCCCTTGTGAACCAAACATGAAGAATGTAATTTTTTCTCCCATTGTTTCCCTTCATCAACCCAAACATAGCCTTAGTAAGAGAACTCATAAAAAAAGTCAAAAGCATTTATTACTTAAGTTTGTAAGGGGGCATTTAGTAGCTCCTAGGAATCCTAGCTTAGGAATCATAATTTCTTATTTGGTATGTTTTTTAAAAATACACATTGGGAGGAAACTAACATTCCAATGAATATTTTTTGGTAATGTTTCCTCTAAAAACATTCCCATAAAAGGGGTTGAGAACCCTAATTTCTTATGAAGATGAAATTTTTATTGTTATTTGAAAGATTATTGTATCCTAATTTTCGATTGACAATATTAATATTATATTAAAATATATTTTTGTTGAGAGAAAAAAAACCTGTATAAAATTAATGTATGAACACATATTGGTCTACACTATTTTTTAAATTATTTTAAGGATTTAACTAATATACACTATCAATGTAAAAATTTTATACACATACAACCAATCAGAAATTATCACATAAGATAAAACATTTGACTCTTATCCTAACTACCTTAAAAGTCACACACCATGATTTTTGATTGGTTATCAATGTAAAAAACTTTACACTGACAGTGCATAACAATTGAACTCTTATTTTAATTTGTAACATTTTTATAATATATTTAATTTTTCATTTTCTATTAATCTATATTCAACGGTATGTTTTTAAAATAATACTAACATTCCTATGAAAAATGTTTTTAAATCAAAAACGGAAATCAAAGATTCTCCACTACCATTCCCGAAAATATTTTAGGCCTGCGAAACACAATTTTAATATGTACTCAACAATCACTATTCCCAAAAAATCATGGAATCATAATTCCCGGAAAAAAAAAAAGTCTACCAAACGCACCCTAAAATTAATTATTATTAATATTGGGGGAAATGCAAAGCACAGATTTGAAGTGAAAAAACGAGTGGTGCACAACAGATTGTGAGAGGATTGTGAAAAAATCAGAGTCACTCAAAAAAAAAAAACATTCAGGTGATCTAGTAGTAGCACACTGATGCGAGAAGCATGTGAACAAATTCTGCAAATAATATCACCCAAAATAATGGTTCGACTTTCCTAGTTGTACAACAGCAAATTTTATGACAATAAATTGTAGACTACCTAACAGTAACAACTACGGAAGAAAGTTAAGGCAACCTCTTTTCATTGAAGAATTTGACTACCATAATCGGCATTGAACTTTTCATATTTGTAGGCATGGAGATGAGCAGATGGCCTTGTGTTCGTTAGAGCTGTCTCTATATCCTCAGGTCTGATTGGCCCAACTTTTGGCAACTCTGCAAACCAATAATTACTTTAAGTTCACGAGGAGTGAAATTAAACTTTAGTACTGAATATTTATGAAAATAGCTAACACATTGTCTAATGAGAACTGCTCAAATTTGAAAATCAACTTGAACAAGTATCAACGTTCCTGTGTAGAGTGTAGACACATTTTGGCAAGTAACCGTGTTGCAGGCAGTACAGTAGCAAGCATGAACAAAAAATTTGGAAGAACCAAAATAAGTGTAAGAATTTTGGAATGAAAGTAAGAGAGGGACCTAAATATAAAATAATTTTTAAGAAATTTAAAAAGATTGGGGGAGCTGTGGCTCCTCCCTGTCATAAAGAGGTTCCTCCACTTATTGCAGGTAGATTTTGTAAACGACATACCTTCTTCAGGCAGCACCTCTTGTCTCTGTTCAAGTTGTGACATCAAGCGTCTCAAGGGTTGCATTGCAGTCTCTTTACAAAGTAATCGGATATCTGAGCCTGAATATCCTTCTGTCCGGTCTACCAGTAAATCATAGGGGATCTGTTCCTCACCAGGCTGTGGAGGAAGGAGTTGTTCAAACATTGCTCTTCTCGCTTCTGGTTCTGGAAGCGGTACAAGGATCTTTCAATTATGGTCAAAGGACAAACCATTAGACTAAGATAAACAGAGGTTTCAATTGCAAGATCATATTGCTTATTGGGCATCATGTAAATATGCATTGAACTATGACCTATTGTCCACAGTATATGGGAATAACCATCAGTTTGGCAGCTTGCTAATCAAAGAGCATGAGACTGTAGTATGAAGTTAGCAACATTTTTATCTTTTAAAATGGATCTATGACAGAGTAAATTCCTGTATGTACCAACATCTTGAGATAGTAGAAAAAAGTACAGGATATAATGAGCTTCATGCATACCAAGTTTACCCCCCGGGCAATAAAAAGGGTTTACATTTGGAAGAATAGAAGTGGGCACATGGAATCAGAAGAAGCAGTTAACTGCTTCTGCTTCTGACAGCTGTCATAACTGTCAACTTGTTTGTTGATAGGGTTTAAGAGAGAGAGGGAAGGCAGTTTCTGAATTGTAGAGAGGTTGGTATGAGACTTATAGCCTGTTTGGTACGCCACTTCTACGACTTTATATCGGATGAAAAAGTAGTCCCGTTTGGTAAGCGTCTCTGTCACGAGCTTATAGCGTTTTTTTCAGACGCTACTTGAAGTAACATTTGAACTTATAGCTTATAGGGTTTCATTTTTCTTTCTACTTTTATCCTTATCATCTTCATTTAATTCTTTTACGTAAGATCATTAATGAAGATGTCATTTTATGTCATTTTATATTTTTCAGCTAGTTCAACCGTTAGTTTTATCAAACACTTCCACAGAAAATAAGCTAGCTTATCCGCTATCTCCTACCTCATCCGCTATCCGCTATCAGCTAATTTATCCGCTAACAGCTAATTTTACCAAACAGGCTCTTAATGAAAAATTGAGGCTGCAGTTTTAGATCCCTTCCAGATTTTGAAGCGGGTGGACCAGGTGGCTTATCAGATTCAGTTACCCCCGGATTGTTACATCCATCCAGTTTTTCATACCTCGCTTTTGAAGAAAGCCTTCCCCTCTCGAGTCAGTCACACCTCAGCCACTACCCCCTATTTTGACAGATGAATTGGAGTTACAGATTCAACCAGCTGCCGTGGTTGCTATCCAATAGAGTCCTTCGGGTTATAAAGAAGTTTTAATCCACTGGAAGGATCTTCCGGATTTTGAGAACTCATGGGAGTCTGCTGCTACCATCCAAGGAGCATTTCCCTGATTCTTACCTTGAGGACAAGGTGATGCTTTGGGGGGGGGGGGGGGGGGAGTATTGATAGTAGACCCCCGATTAAAAGGGTGTATGTTAGGAACAATAGAAGTGGGCACAGGAAAGCGGAAGAAGCAGTTACTGCTGCTGATAGCTGTCAAATTGTTTGTTGTTAGGATTTAAGAGAGAGAGAGAGAGAGAGAGGGGGGAGGCAGTTTCTGAATTGTAGAGGTTAGAGGGAGAGAAAGGACTCTCGAATTCTTGGGCAGTGAGCGAGGTTTCTTTTCTGTATTTTTGTTCTTCTGTCTCAGCCGGCATTCCCTCCATTGATTCATATCGTGAGAGCACGATCGTTTCAATAAAAGTCACATTCTTTTCTATTCTACTTTTCTGATCCAGTCCTATCAAAAACACTCCTCTACTTGTCTAGCAATACAAGTCTATCAGAGTAAAATTGAAATGCAAATGGAGATTTATCCCCAAAACCACAATTATTGTTATTTTGATAGATTACAACCAAGCAACCTAGATAGAATGCCAGGTTCATTTGTAAAAAAAAATAAATCAAATTCCAGTAATCTAGAAAGCAAAAGCCATCAGGTGATAGGAAATGCCCTATAATTTATTCAATGCTAAGAAAAATAATATTATGTACATGTTTTTCCCTCAAGATTAATTTCCAAGTCAATGAAGTAAAATGTCATTTAGACGACCAGAACAATTTGACCTGTTCAATTATCATGAACATTAAAGAAAGGTACTATATATTGGAAGGATACTCGCTTCTCAAGACGTCGAAGCATGGCAGCATCCAATTCCCAGGGAAGATTCGTTGCCGCCAAGACAAAAACAAGTTCGTCGGTCCGTGTCAAACCATCCATCTGCAATCTAATCCAAATGATTAATTTTTGAGAAAGCACAGCAGAATACATATGCCACTCCATTGTAAATTGATAATGTATATTAACTTAATAAGATGCATTGAGACATAATTTGCAGAGGGCACAAAGTCACAAGTAAAAAGAAAAATCAATAACATTTTCAAATGTCAATCATGATAGGAAACTTAATCATGATAGCTGCAAAAGTAAAATTTTAAGAGAAACAATCTCATTAATCTTTGTTTACTGTTCATATTATGCATGAGATGTTTAAGAAGCTTCCTGCATGCAGCAAGGGAAATACAAGAAATGCAGGACTATGCAAGAAACTGGAAAGAACGAAACAATACATTAGAGTACTGAAATTCTTTAAAAAATCTGAAGATTATCATTACTTTTTATTTAAGCAAATTCTGATGTGACACATCATTTTACATTCTAGCTTCATGTTTCCAGACTCATTTAATAAGGGCTAAACCATTATCTTTTTAAAACAATGATTGAAGCGCTAGGTTAAGACTGTAATTGCTTCTAACCAAAGAAGATGTACCGATGATATAAGGATTACCAGACTATGATTGAGAGACATATGACTGGAAAGTCTTAAAGTCGCTAAATTCTTGAACTATATGGATCTTCTATTTTAAAACTGACATCAACTACTTATGATCTTCTCATTATAGTAATTGTTGTGTTTGGTATGTGTGTTCAAAGCACAATCAGACCATGACAGATAAATTAGTGAAAAGTCCAAAACTGACTAAAGTCTAAACATCATACAAAAAAAAAGTTACTGAATGAGAATCTCATCCTTCTTTTTGTCTAAAGTGAAATAAATGGTTAAATCTCAGTCATAGTTGCTGGTTAATCAGGGTAATATGATCAATAACGTTTATATCAATAAGATTTTCTCAAACTTAATGGGAGCATTTGTCCCCACTACATATAATGTGGGTTCCCCTCTAGCTATGAAACTGCTATCTCTTGGATTTTAAACACTCCCCTATTTGTACAATTTCTTTTGATGTTTTGCTGACGAGTGAATCTTTTTGGTCTTTGACCAAGGTATCCCCACAGCATTATCGTGAGGCTAACCTCTAGGCCGAGGGAAATATTTAGGTAAAGCACTCTTCTAAGTGATGACTCCAAGATTACCCCTAACATTGTAGGTAAAGTTCACCTAGAGTCGTACTGATAAGTGAATCTGATGCAGGAGCAGAGGCAAAAAAGAAGTCCTAAAAGATGCTAACTTTCAAAGCTAGTATTAGATCAGTGAAGTCAATAAACTAGAAGATTTCATCTGAAGACAGCATAGCTTAAAGAGCTAAAAAAAATGATGAAATCATATAATCAAAGTTTCCAAATATGTGGTCTTATAAAATAAAGACAGGAAAATTACATTGACCTCCACTAAGGTCTGACTTAATTACACTTGACACCCTTCTTGTTTCAAAAATTACACTGACCTCCATTGAGATTTATGTTGTCATTACATTACTCCCTGGAGGTTTATGTTGTCATTACACTTACACCCCTTACAACATAAATCTCAAGGAAGGTTAGTGTAATTTCTAAAATAAGAGGAGTGACGGATGTAATTAAGTCAAACCTCAGGAAAGATTAGTGTAATTTCCTTAATAGTTAATAAACATTTGTTATGGTTTGGTGATGATCAGAGCTAAGCAATAAAAAAATAACTTTTGTGCTGATAATTATATTACTACCATCACATTAGTAACTTTATGATTTTGAACGTATGCTCAATGTTAAGAAACAAACATCACCTGAATGAGTAGCTCAGTTTTTAAACGTCTGCTTGCTTCATGTTCACTACGTGCTTCACCACGTTGACTAATGATTGCATCAATTTCATCAAGAAATATAGTTGAGGGCGCATGGTGCCTTGCAAGCTCAAATAACACCTTCACTAACTTTTCTGAGTCACCTGAAATCTAAAATAACTTCGTAAATGTGCATGTTCTCAAAATAACAAACTACAACAAAGAGAAAGGGGATCAATGAGTACATCAAAAGCCCACTTTTTTCTATCAAGAGAAAGAAATGGAGGCAGACAACCCAGTAATTAAAATGAAGTATCCAATAAATCACATCTTTGCAATAAGGTATACCAATGAGCTGTAACTGAAATGGTATTTCCAAAAATTTGCAATAACGTGGTTTAGACTTTGCTTTCATTCATACCTCAAATGATTTCTCTTCCACAAAATTCCTTTTCATGAGAACAAGGTGTTGGAGACAGAAAAAGAATAATCTAATTATTGAATTAGAAAGTTTTAGGTAGGGAAGGAGGAAAAGAGAGAAATAAACTAACAAATAATAAGACTGATATTGATTTGATTTGGTGATGATGTGATTACAAAAAACAACCCTAATAGTCTTATTTATACTAAATGTAGAATCCTAATCCTAATCAAATAGGTAAACAAATCATAACATATAAATAAGAAATAAATCCTAAGAGATCATCTAGGATACTCTAAAATATTATAAGATATAAAAAAGATATTATCAAATATTTCTCAAATTTTCAAACACTAATTAAATTCCAATGCAAGAGTTTCTTTGTAGAAGTATATTCATGTTAGAGTTTTATATAAGTATCCGCGTTATAATCTACAAGCATTCCAAAACTAAGTTATGCGTGCAGGTGCAGGTGCAGATGCACATGCACAAATGAGAATGTGAGTTAGGATATTGGCATAAAAAAGTATTATTTTTACAACATTTATCAAGTTTTTGGATTGTAATTTTGCAAAATCAAGTATTAGACAGATGGTCTCATCATCTAAAGATCATATGCACCAAATTTTATGGCATATAAAGAATAAATACTCATAATCAATATCATTCAAAAAGATTCATCTGTGAAAGTTATTAAATGTTACAGTAGCCATATGAAATACATATTTTCTACACTCTTTCTTTCAGATCATTTACAGTGAGATGTGAGAGAAGCTTAACAAAACAGAGTAGTCTAGTTTAAACATCTCTTAGAGAGTAATGCAAATACAAATCATCCATGCTATATCAAATAGCTGTTTTGAGCTCCTCTGATTCTGATAATAGACCAGCGTTTTAATTTGATATATGTCTGTGTGCCTGTATATCTATTTGGCTCAGTGAAACAGAGAAAGAGGTGTTGAACAAATAGAACAAATGACTTTTCCAAACCAAATAAGATATATGATCAATTTTCAAAATTCAGAGTAGTTGTTAGTGTCAGGGTTTTGAAGAAGAATAGTTAGTTTTATCATCTTCCAGAAAAAGACTACTGTATCTTCTATTAAAAAGATTACACTGTCATTATCCTACTATGATGCATCGGTTTACATCAGTTTCTTGAAAAAATGAACCCTTACGAGTTTCATACATAGATTAAGGTATACAGAAGAAACTGAAAAAGTATGGAAAAGTGGGGGAAAGTTATTAGTAACATGCCTCGCCATTTGCTGACAACAGATGATGCTGAAATATTAAAAAACGTAGTCTTGCACTCTGTTGCAACTGCCTTTGCAAGCATTGTCTGCAACATTCAAACCAAAAGCTATAATAGTATTTCAATTATTAAAAAAAAAAGTGCTATTCAGGACCATCAAAATATAAAAATAAAAATGAGATATCATTCTTTCAACATAATTTGCTTTTGTTTGAGTATGTAATCTTATTCACACACTATCATTTTCTTACAATTTTAGTAAGCCGCCGAGGAGGCAACCCTAAAGATATTTCTGAAGGAATATTAATACAAACCTTTCCTGTCCCTGGGGGGCCAAAAAGGAGAATGCCTTTCCATGGTGATAAAAGACCAGTAAAGTACCTAGACAAGTGAGAACGATCAGCTTGACCATGGGAAAGGATTTCACTCTACATCTCTAGTGAATTTTTATTTTCACATATGCAAGTTTAGCAAATCAATCAGTTAACCATTTCTAGGACAATATCTTAATACAGCCATTTTAGCATTAATAAGTGCTTTAAACATATGATGCATGGGTACTCCAAAATGGCTGCCGTACCCATATCGGGTACATATCCGGTACTAGTACTTATTGGATACACATGGGTACTTACCCAATACACTCTTCATTTCATCCACTCAGCTTGAATCATATGGTTTACACCCCCTCTATTTCTCTATTTCTCTGTCATTTGCATGGTATAACCAAGATATCCATACCACGGTATGATCTCCAGCTTTTACTTCTAAGCTATTGTTAGTGCATTTTTTTCCTGAACATACATTCCATATACTCTATTGTACTTCTACTCAAACGGAAGCCATATGCTTCCAAAGCCTATCTCCACAGCTCTAGCTTCCCATTTATTCGCTTTCCAGACTCTCCAGTACAAGGGCAGATCTTTGTAGTGACAGGGAGGAGACATGGCTCCCCCAAAACTCGAATTTGATTATTCTTACATTCCATATATTATTCTTGCAGTATATATTCCAACTATTTAAATTAGCGTAGTGGCCAATCTATTCCCCACAACTGGAACGAGCGTGGTTCGAATCTTGTATGACGCTTTTCAGCATTCCAGACGAGATTTGAACCCCATTCATGTGCATAAAACTAATGTGGCAAACCACTACGCTACCAAATGGTTTATGAAACATTAGTGATATATTGGTATATATATTTAACACTTTAACTATTTGGCGCCCTCAGAAAAAGTAGTTAAGCTCCGCCACTGGCTTAGAAGGACTATATCATTTGCAAAAAAGGATGCACGATAGCATCGACTCTCGGACATGCTCAATAAGCACATCCAAATCTAAGGTAAAAAAGAAGGACTCAAAGTTGAGCCTTGGTGTAATAATCCTATAATTATAGAAAATTCTTCTATGACCATATCATGTGTTCGCACACTGGTTTTAGCCATAACATAAATATCTTTAATTGCTTCAATATAGGTGATATGAACTCCTTTGTTCTCTAGAGCCTTCCACAAGACCTCCCTTAACACCCTACTATAGGCCTTTTTCCAAATCAACAAAAACCATATATAAATCTTTTTGCTTCCTCCAAATAACTCTACCAATCTTTGTAGGAGGTATAATGCCCCTTGGTTGACCACCCATGGTTAACTCTACTATGTTATGCTTTGTTGCAAATCTATACATAGCAGGTCCCAAGCTTGGATCAAAGAGAACGATTGTGTTAGGTAGTCGACAGCAAATGTAAAACTTTGTTGAATCTTTATGACATTGACAAACGATGAAGACGAAGAATATACATAAGATATTAAAGTAGTTCATACGCCATCATAACGTTCAACTAAGAGAAAGTTATCCTTCGTGTTTGTATATCACTGTTTTCATCTTAAAACATTAAAAAAAATAGTTTAATTATTTATTAATTTAAATGGTTAATGGTCTACAAAATCAAACAAAAAGGTCTCATCTGCAACATATACAAGAATATCTTGACAAGCAGTGAAATGAAAGGTCATCAATAGCTCTAAGTAATCATCAATAGCTCTAAGTAATAGACAGAGTAAGTTTACAATAGTGATACATACTTGGGATACTTAATAGGCATCACAACGGCCTCTTTCAGCAAACGCTTGGCATTCTCTAACCCCTTGATGCTTTCCCACTTCACATCTGGACTCCCACGAATGATATCCCTGCCAATGGTATGATGTGCAATGATATACATAATGAAAATAGAGCTCAAAAATGGGATAACCTAGCCAAAGACCAAGGAAGAACATACAAAATAGATCAACACAAAAACCTTGACCAACACACAATGTAACTTCTCCATGTAATCATCAGTTGTATTAAGTCTGTGGGCGAAAGATTGAGCGAGGAGAAAATTTACCTACTTAAGCTCTCTGCTAATGCACGCATTTCTGCACTCTCAAAAGGTGGAAGCAAAGACTTCTGCCTGGAAATGTTAAGGATAATTATCAGTAGTTCAGAGTATGAAGAAATTCTCTATCTTCCATATAGTCCCTTAGGGTCAAAGAACTCATGAGATGATACTACAAACGGTTACAATTTGAGTACAGATCAAAGATGCACAACTGCATGATATTGTCTGTTTCTTTCTAAGTTGGGGAGAAACCTCAAAGACATGAAGTAAGCATAAACTCGAGCAAATTCAAAAGGCAATGTAAAAAAAAAATAGAAATTTCATTGATCCTATCACTGTCTGAACCTGTTATAACTAGTTTAGATTATCAAGGACTTTAGCCAGAGTTGAACTAATTTGTTGCTCAGTCAATTATGGAAGATAACCGACATCTTTGCAATACAAATGAAGCCCATATAACACTTCAATAAATTGCTCTAATTAGTGTAAATTACATCAGTGGCATGCATTTTTATTAAATAAAATTTGATGTTTCTTTTATTCAATACATAACAAAAATACAAGAACTAGATAGCTTGACTACATCTCCCTCCTTTTTAAAATGACCATATTTAATGTATAAACAAGTTTTTAGGCAGCCACAAAATTAAATTACATATAACGTTCAGTATTTTCTGAAAACCTCCACGTTATGGGTTTTTCATGCACATCAGCTTACCTGTAACTGATGCAAAGACTGCCACCTGTATATTCTCAGAGAATATAGTATTATCATAAGCAAAAATTTTTTCCTCGTTAGCATTAAAAGTTCCATAAACCTTGGTAGCATACTACTGACTTATACACAATACAATAATAGTACACCATTTGTCCACTACCAGTCAGTTACCAAATAAAAGTTCAAAAGTTCAACTTGACAATTAAATCATTTCAAACTTTGAAACTGACGGCTTCAATAATTGCTTCGCTAGCTATATTCAATATCCAATCATAACTTGATTCACGACCCCAAGTATGCTAATAATGTTCCTTCTCTGTTTTTTATTAATTGATTAATCCTCACAGCGGAACAACACGCTTAAAGCTTTTAATTGAGTATGCATGTGCTAATAACAATTACACAGCCCAAGAATACAAAGTGATGAGTCAAAGTATCATACGGCCTTTCATCCACATGGTTTGGTGAAAAACCATTTGCGTGCGTCAGAGTCTGCCCCTAAAACGCCAGAAAATTAAAGCACACATGAGTGAAATTTGAAAGAGTAATAACCAGTTCACAACGAAATCTGAAGTATCAGACATAGTACCTGGCTTCGAAACTGCTCATAAATAGCCATATCCGAAGTTCTTCGGGGATTCACATTGCCATTGGTTGCAATGCCCAACGGATTTCCATTGCATACCGCTTTATCATCACTGTCGCCATTTTCCTCCACTTTCTTCCTACCAAACTTCGCATCATAATACAATTTGAAGTCCTAAAAGAAAATCCACCAGATCAAGATTCAAAATCACATCAAACTAAATCAACAAACAAAAAAGAGAAAAAGAAAATATATGACGAAACACAAAGTATAATAGTGAAGATTTTGTCAGAGAGTAAAATTTCTAAGAAATTCATGCAAGCTAGTAAGAAAACAAACGAGAATCGATCTGAACAACTAGAAAAGCTCGAATCGAGTGACGAGAAAATGGAAGAAGAAAACGAAAAAAACTGGATCCTGCTTCTACTAGTGTGCGATGATTGAAGGAAGCGTAACAAATCATTGTAATAGAATCGGTGAAACGTAGTACATAAAATGAGGAATGGCAAATGGTTGTTATAGTTGTAAGTAGCGTATGAAGATGGAATATTCTCGGGAAACGAACGGAAAAGAGAAATCGAAACCTGGAAAGACCAGCGAGTTGGCATCGGTTCTTCGGCCATCTTAGAGAGAGAGAGAGAGAGTTGAAAAATTGTTTCTCTCTCTAGCTCTGGCCCTTAATAATGGGGCAACAGCTATCACCACTCTCTTAGGAGGAATCAGTGAGGACAGCGAAGAAATGAATCAGAGTGATTAGTAGTATATAAGAGCTTAGGTGCTGACTGGTGAGACTGAAGCAGAAGCACGTGCTGGTGCCACGTGAGTTAAAGAAATCTAATGCACACATTGCAATTAGTGCAGGGATAGATTAGGACATAAATAAGATATTTTGTAATGTTTTTATCATATAGAATAAATTTCGGATTTTATTGATATAATATATTTAGAATATATTTATGTAGTATCAGTCTAAAGATTTAGTGAATGTTTGAATTTGTGTTAAAATGAGTTCAAACGTATGTTTGAGTTAAAATAATAAATTTTTGCTTTCATATTTTGTGTCTCGTAAACTATACTTTTTCGTTAAATGTTATTTCAAATCCAAATCCAAATCCAAATACACCCTTATACACTTATGTTATGTTGTTATGATGATTATAGACTTACATGTTATGATTATGACTACAGATCATACACTTCTGTCTTTCTACCTTTTTAGACAAAAAAATATTGAAAAATTATATTATAATAAACAATAATTTCTATTACAATATTCTTATACATTGACATTAAATATCTATAATGCATATATTTATCCATTAGAATTATCAATTATTCTTGCTTAGAGTAAATCATGAAATTAAGTATTCTAAAAGTATGACCTTAGAGCATCTCCAATAATAGAATTCAACTTGAGTTCTTAACTTACTTTAGTAGGTCATACAATATCACATAAGATTTAATTAAGAACTCCAACAAGTTTTCACTCCAATACTATAACTTTTAAGAACTTAAAATGAGTTCCACAATTGAACTCACAGCGAGAAGAAATATTATATTTTAGGTTTAATGAATATTTTGGTTCCTGTAAATAGGACAAGATTTGGTTTTAGTCCCTCTAAAATTTTTTCATAGGTTTTGGTCCCTAAACGTTTTAAAACTTTGAAATTTGTCCCTATCGTTAAGGAACCTCCGTTAAGTGATGATGTGACAGACGGAGTGCCACTTGTATAAAAATATTAATTTTTAATTCCATAAAAAAAATTAAATAACTTTTTGGTCCCTGTAAAGTTCACTAATTTTGGTTTTAGTCCCTGTGAAAAAATATTCTTAGAATTTCGTCCTTGTAATCTCAATTTTTTTGTAAATAGTCCTTACCTTGTGGGATGCATATCTTCCTCTATACTTATTCAAATTGAGTGAAACAATATTAGAATTAAAGCTAACATCCTCATCTAAGTCTGGTAAAATTATTAGAAATTTTATATGCACGAATTATTCCCAATGACAGCTAGAACACCGCTGGATTTCTGTAGATTTTGGTTGCTAACAACCTGTATATTGTATCGCATAACTGTCAGTATATATATATATATATATATATATATATATATATATATATATATATATATATATATCCAAATTGAGCGAAACTGTTACAGCACCCAATTTTTGGACGTGGCATCGACGTGGCATGGTTGATATGGTGTTTCATTTGTCACATCAGCAATTAACAGAGAAAAGTGATGGTAGGGACTATTTACAAAAAAATTGAGATGATAGGGACAAAATATTGAGAAAAAATTTTAGAGGGACTAAAACTAAAATTGATTAACTTTGTGTTGGATCGAGCGCTTACCACTAGGCCAAAAGCTATAACTGTTAGTCAGGGCGCAACCATTTCTACTTAACCATAACAGTCCAAGCGTCACGTGTCGACTGTGACTTGACCCCACTTGGGCCTCCGCCACGGGACAATTGATGACACAACCTGACAACAATCTCCCCCTCAGCAATTGCTTCCGCTGGGAATCGAACACGTGACCTTAGCTCTGATACCAATTGTTGAATCGAACACTTACCATTAGGCCAAAAGCTATAGCTGTTAGTCAGGGCACAATCCTTTCTAATTAACCGTAATAGCCCAAACGTCACGTGTCGACTGTGACTTGACCCCACTTGGGCCTCCGCCACGGGACAATTGATGCCACAACCTGGCAACACTTTGCAAGGACCAAAAGTTAGTTTTAAAAAAATTTGTGGAATTAAAAATTAATATTTTTTACACGTGGCACTAATGACGTGGTACTCCGTCTGTCACGTCATCACTTAACGGAGGTACCCTAACGACAGGGACGAATTTCAAAGTTTTAAAACATGTAGGGGCCAAAACCTAAAAAAAAAATTAGAGGGACTAAAACCAAATCTCATCCTATCCCTATGGACCAAAATATTCATTAAACCTATATTTTAACATTTAAGAACCAATTCTTATTGAAGAATGGCTCTTACACTTGGCATCCAGCTCATTCCTCTCCAATAGTGAAAAAAACTAAGAACAAATTCTTAGCTCTAAGAATCAGTGTTATTGTTGGTCTTAGCCCTTAGGATAGTGTTTGGTCAATGGAATATTCTTAGGTATAGTAGATTTACAGGAATATTTTCTCTAACCCTCACATATGAGAAAGAAATTTTCAATTTTCATTCACAAATTTTATCCTGGGACATCTTTTATGTCTAAGAATGATTTTTTTTTATCTCTTCTACCATCTTAGATATATAAAACATTTTCTTTACTTTCTTTGTTTTAAACCGTACAATTTTAGATGCAAACATCATAGAACTAAACACCAAAAAGCCTAGAATCTACATTATATCAGATTATTAAGGATTTGTGGATTTAGATAAATGCCTCATCCATAGCAATTGATCACCAACTGTTGCGAAATTACTGCGGCAATCAAACACATAAAAGGGGTGGCTTGTGATCTTCCTCAACCAAATCGTCTTAGTTCCTCAATGGGACCGTCATCTCTCTTTCATATGGGGAGAAGCGAAATTGTGGTATGATTTAGTGTATTAGGAATCATAACAATATAGTTCCACATATATTGATCTATTAGGGTTCCCATAATCCCTTAATATTGACTAGTATTAATGATTGATTTCAATGATAAAATATAAACATTCAAGAATCTACAAACTAATTTTCATCACTTAAAAATTAATATAAATAATCTTTATTTTTTATGGAGTAACTAGTAACTAATACTTTGTTTTCAATGTAACTTATACTTAGTAGAAGATAAGCTAAAACTCTTGAAAGAGAGCTTTGTCACCCTTATGGTCCTACC
This sequence comes from Ammopiptanthus mongolicus, assembly GCA_039655645.1. Classification (NCBI taxonomy): domain Eukaryota; kingdom Viridiplantae; phylum Streptophyta; class Magnoliopsida; order Fabales; family Fabaceae; genus Ammopiptanthus; species Ammopiptanthus mongolicus. The sequence goes on along the minus strand of CM077350.1, from coordinate 55,374,821 downwards.
CGGCTTAGGGGATTAGTCTCTACAATTGCATACGGAGGATACCCTGAGAAACCAAAAAAAAGAAGATAACACTACGCCAGAAAAGGAATTAAATAGCGCACCTTTAGTAGCGTTTTTAAGTGACGCTATTAAAAAAGAGACGGAGGACTTTAGATAGGGCTTCCTCAAGGAAGCACTATCTATTCCCCTTTTTATATAATTTTAATTTATCAGTTATATATTCCCTTCCTGATCACTAAACACTTCCCTCCTCACTTTCGCTCCAACCCTCACTCTCGAAAAGAAGAAACCCCTCCCTGCCTCCTTGCGAATGGCACCACCGCCACCGCGAACGGCTCACATTTCTCCTTCCTCCCCTCCGTGATGCGAAGACACCGCAAGTTGCAGTGCCTGCTCGTCACCATCACCAAGGTCATCTCTCTCTCTCTCCCTCTCTTCCATTTCTAGGGTTTCTTCGATACTTTTTGTCTGCTCTTTCAAATGCATTTCCTAAATCACTAAATGAGTTCTCTTCTTCCCACTTCTCTTCTCTTTCTTGCAAGCTGCAGTGCCTGCTCGTCACCATCACCAAGGTCATCTCTCTCTCTCTCTTCCATTTCTAGGGTTTTCTTCGATACCTTTTGTTTGCTCTTTCAAATGCATTTCCTAAATCACTAAATGATTTCTCTTCTTCCCAATTCTCTTCCCTCTCTTCGATTTCTAGGGTATTCTTTCAATGTTGTTCTGTTTTGATTTGTTTTCCTCTGAAAGTTGCATTCGTTTTTGCTTTTCTGAGACATATAGTGATTACTTTTCTTCTGTATTTATAAGAATTTATTTATTTATTTGGATTATGTTTTCTACTTGTGCTTTGAATGTTGTAATACATAAAAATATTAGCTAAATCTATTAATATGCATTACTTGTTGGTTATGGGGTTTATAGGTTCTATACTGGGGACTCTTATTCTGGGGAATGGTGTAATGGACAGAGTCGTGGTTTTGGAGTAGAGTTGCACTGATGCTAGCTCTTATGTTGGAGAGTTAAACTTTGGCGTCAAACATGGACTCACATGTTACCATTTTTGGTCAGTTTCATGTATTCATTAAAATGGGTGCTGTTTTTGTTTTAAATATTTCACTTTACTGTGTTAATTTTGCTATCTTATTTATGTGTTTAACTAAATGATGTGTTGGGGGGTACTATTTTTGAAGCGTGATGATGGAACAGTGGATTTCGTTGTTAATTTTTTTGATTGATAATTTGGATGATTTTTCTGATGTTATGTGATTGAATCTTTGCTGGTTAATTTGTCATAGTGATTGGCCTTAAAGATTTATATATTCTTGCTGGTTCTGTTTTCTTTAGATTGTGATGGTCACCCAGATATATCTTGCTTTAGTTACATGGCCCAATTCATTTTTTATTTTGTGATCTATTGGATTCTATTACTTTAGGAGCTGTTGCGTCTCAGTAAAATTGAAGCACCCAATTCTGGGGTTTTTTTTCATCCTTCAATTCATTTGCATTACTTATCTTTTTTGATAGGATCCTCTTTCAGGATTATATTAAATTCATTTGCATTACTTATCTTGTATGGTAGGATTCTCTTTCAAGATTATACTAAATGATTTGGATTGTATTGTCTGCTAAATGATTCTCATTTAATAGCTTGATTTGTCTCAAATTTTGCAGGTTAATGGTTTGCTGAAGTTTTGGGTGCAAGACCTTTTGGTATAGGCTATAACTAGTTATTTGAATTTGTATATATGTATTAGAATAGTTTTTTGGTTAGTATAGTGTTGATTGTAACATTAATATTGTTATGCGTTATAAGATTTGTAATGAATGAAATGAATTATATATATTGTGCCAATTATTGTCCCAAATATTGCTTATATTGTCTGGGTTATGCTGAGTGTAGGGAAGAGTAGGAGAAAATTAAAGTAAATTATTTAAAAAAAAACAGGGAATATTCTTGCTTCACATAACGCTTTTTAAGTGTCATTGTTTCTTCAACCTTTAATAATGTTTGATTTAATAGCGCTTAGAAGCGCTATTAAATGCAAAAAATAAACGCTATTAAAAGCGTTTTTCGTTGTAGTGTAAGCTAAAAAAAAGTTGGGTCAAACATGCCCTTAGTAGGTTTTAACAATGAATCTGGATTTCAGATCTCCCATGGTCTGCTCTTGGACGCGACGAGCTCAGCTCAAGGTAGCGCTTATCGTTTTTCTTTTCTTTTTTGATTGATATATATATATATATAACTTAAATACGAGTTGTTTAAATTGTATTTGCTTGGTCTCCTCGAGTCAGTTTCATTTGTAAAGTTGTGGCACATTAATTGAGTACATGGATTTAAATTCCCGCAATGCGCTTTGTCCATTTCCCTTTCCCATCTCCCTCTCCCCCGACCCATGTAAGGTCTGAGTCTCCTCTAGACAAAAAAATGTATTTCTTTTGCCATTTTTGATATTTTTTGTCTACTAGAGTGATTGAGTAAGATTAACCCACATGAATAGTGCTACAACTTTAAGATTGCATATCATCTCCTCCCAAAGTAAATCTAAATATCTCTTTTACCGGCAAAACCGTGAAAACAGAATGAGTCCCAATGGGACTCACAAAAACTAGACAAACACGAAAGTGTGCGTTTGGATTAACTGTAAAAAAATTAATTATTCTAATAATAAATTATAATTTATTATTGTTATAATTGATAATAATAGAATCAAATTTATGTTTTGATGTGTTTGTCCAAAAACAATTTTAAGATAATCTGTTTCGTTTGGATTATGTAAATAAATCACCTTTATATTGTAAATTACAAAAAAAAAAAAGATATAAAGTTATTTTATAATTTAATAATATTTGTTTGATAATTAGTTTTGCAAAAATGAAATGGAAAGAATATTATTGATTTTAAAATAATCGAACAACTTTTTAAATAAGCTCCAAACTTCTACCTTCTCTAAATACAATTTTTCCCCTCATAAAAACAGTTGTTTTACAATTTAATAATACACACAAATATATCAATTTCTAATGAAAAATAGTTTTTACTATTAAAAACAATTGTTCAGATAAAATTTAAGTTCTTAGTATAAGTTGTATGTTTTTTCTTTTTTTCTTAGATCTAATGTGTCTCGTTCAATATGTCAGTATTGTTGGACTTTTATTATTGTGATAATTAATCTTTGTCATAAAAATTAAAAAACATTAGTTATTGTCCTTTATTTTTTTCTTAGGTGACATTTGATATAAGTAATGTTTTTATATTTCGGAGAATAAGTGAGAATAAAATTTTTTTATGTTTGGTATAAGAGATAAAAAATTATTCTTGAACATAAAATATGTCTAGGCTTAAAGTTTGTGATCAAAATTAAAAACTATATTTCCATAAGTGAAGATGAGAAAGAAACACTACAGAGGGAATAGAAAAATGTGGTGAGAGAATGCTAATAAGTATTTTAAGAGCATTCTTTAAGGAAATAAAAAAGAAGTTTTTCATTGAAAAAACGATGTATTTAATATTTGAAAATATATACTTAATTTTTTAATAAAAAATTATTTTTTTATTTTTCTTAAAAAATGTCCTTAAAATATTCATTGGCATCCCTGTTACGTAATTACCCCAAAATCTCTATTCTTCTTTTTCCCTCTCGTTCGCATTCTTCCTCTGTTAGACGTGGGTTTCAGAATCTTATTGCATGCCTAGGGAACAAGGACCCTCACTCGCAGTGGCACATTTTCTTAGAAGTTGGGGAGAGCACGGCTCGCTTTGAACTTTTTCTTTTAATTTTTTTATATAAAAAATTATATGGCATCCTGAAAATAAATTATGTAACATATATTATATATGTAAAATTCACAAATTATCATATATTTCACTTTTTGGAATACTATTATTAGATCCTAGTTATTTAAAAAAATATTTAAATAATTGAATAAGTCCATTAAAATGAATATTATTTTCTATTCAACATCATTCAGACTCACTATAAATAAGTTTTTTCTCCTCAACTCATGTGTTTCAAACTTCTTAATCTCTTCTGTGTAAGATGAGTAAACACTAGATAAGATTTCAAATATTAAGAGCTTGTTTGACAAAATTAGCGGTTAGCAGATAAGCTAGCTGATAACGGATAGCGAATGAGGTAGCTGATAGTGGATAGCGGATAAGCTAGCTTATTTTCTGTGGAAGTGTTTGGTAAAATTAGCGGTTGAATTAGCTGAAAAATATAAAATGACATAAAAAGACATCTTCATTAATGATTTTACATAAAAGAGAGAGAAGAAGATAAAGGTAGAATTAAATGAAGATAATAAGGATAAAAGTGGAAAGAAAAAAGAAACGCTATAAGCTATAAGCTCAAACGCTACTTCAAGTAGCGTCAGGAAAAAACGTTATAAGCTCGTGAAAAAAGGCTAAAAGCTCGTGAAAGAGGCGCTTATCAAACGAGATTACTTTCTCATCCGCTATAAGTTCATAGAAGTTGCGTACCAAACAGATTCTAAATGTTTACTCACTTTATATATTTTAATAATAAAATTATACAAAATTAATTATAAATTTAAATAAATTATTTTGAGTAGTGTTTAATAGTTACTCCAAAATAAATGAGCAGAGCCTTTAATGGGTTCTTTTGAGTTCTTATAGTCTGAGAAAGGTAGGTTGGTATTAGGTGTGAATTTCCGCTGCCAACACTCTCGACAACTCTCTCTCGCTCTCTCTTTTCAGAAATATCACTTCAACTTCACATGAATTAGCTCTCCTGCAAACACAGAAAAAGTTTACGTCCAAAAATTAACCAATTGGTAAATGAAAAAAAGAGAGCAATTAAAGGAGAAATTTTTGGGAATAATCCAAAAAAAAAAAAATTATTCTCCTAAATATTCCTTTTTTTCATTATATACATAAATATCTCCTTTTTTTTCCCTTTCACTTTCCCCTCCCTCTATTCACGACTTCCCACTTTTTTCTTTTTAATTATTTTTTTTTTATGTTAAGAAGTCGGGTTTGGTGGAACCGACTTCTCAATGGACAGTTAAAATTTTTTTTCATTTCATAGGTAGGAAGTCGGGTTCTCTGAACCCGACTTCCCATAGGAAATTTTTATTTTTTTATTTTTCGAATTTTTTTAAAAAAAACGAATTTTTTGGTTTTTTTTTTATTTTTTTGGATTTTTATTTAAATTTAATTGGTTTTAGAGTTTAAAAATGTGTGATTAATTTTTTAATTAACTAATAGTGTTGGATGTTAATTATATGATATCAATAATCGTTTTATGGTTTCAATATTTAATTTTATGAAATTTTAATAAAATTTAAAGATTTTTAGGGTTTAAAAATGTGTGATTAATTTTTTTTAATTAAGTAATTGTATTGGTTGTTAATTATATGATAACAGTAATCGATAATGCGATAATAAACATCAATTAAAATTTATAACAAGAAACTATTACAAAAACTCGTACACTGAAATTAATAGTGCCTGATTTCTACGCTATGGTTGCGTAGAAGTTCCAGCACGGTGAGGACAGTTCTTCCTTGTATGCCCTGGTTGTCGACAAAGTCCACAATATTTTGGGTGACCCCTTTCCCTGAGGTCCATCTCAGTACGAATGCGAGTAGACTGTGGACGACCACGTGGATCTCTTCGCATGGCAGGATTGTGACACACCTCAACTCCATCATAATGTGGCCAATAAGCTTCGTTGGGTACCACGCCAAATTCTTCGTTGTAAACGTTGAATGCAAACTGCAATTTGTATTTATCAGCCACATACGACATGTAGTCATGAAAAACAGACGAACAAGCAGCGATGACATGTGAGCATGGGAGGTGTAATGCCTGGAATTTTCCACAGTCACACCACTTTTCAAGTAGTTTCACCCTAAATCTCCCTGCAGGTCGGTCTTCGCGTGGTTGTACTGTTTCCTGGATCGAGAAAACTTGATTGTCCCTATGAAAAGTAATGACTTCGTGAGAGTTGGATGCGGCTCGTTCTTCGTCAATGGCCTTAGTGAGAATCTCGGTATAAACACGGCCGGATCTGATCATTGCCTGCAGTTTCTCTCCCTTCTTGACGAAGTGACTAACCAACCTATAATAGGTTGTTTGGACTATCGCAGTGATTGGTAGATTTCGCGTCCCCTTGAGTACGCCGTTGATGGAATCAGCAAGATTGGTTGTCATGTGTCCCCAACGCTTCCCCTGATCCCATGCTTGAGTCCATTTTTCCTTAGGGATACTGTCTAACCACCTTGCGGCCTCTGCGTTTTCTTCTTTGACAGCATTATAGTAATAATTGAACGTCGGATATGACATGGCGTATCCTGAAGAGTCAGAATAAACTAAGTTCCAAATTGATATGAAGAGAAAAGAAACAAAAATTAATAATAATATAAATGAATGCACTACCAACCCATATTAACAACTTGCTTTCGCATATCCGCATTCTTGAATTGCCTCATGAAATTTTGGGCTATGTGTCGAATGCAATAAACATGCGACCATCCACTGTTTACTCGCCGAAAGGCACTTTTAATTGATTCGTGCCTATCCGAAATCAAGCATATGTCAGGTTGGGGTGTGACGTGCCCTCTCAAGTTTCGGAGAAAGAAATACCAGGCGTCCGCCGTCTCACCCTCGACTATGGCGAAGGCTATAGGAAATATGTGGTTGTTCCCATCTTGAGCAATTGCCATCAAAAGGGTCCCCTTGTATTTTCCATACAACCAGGTGCCATCGATGGACACAACGGGCTTGCAAAACGCAAAGCCAGTAATGCACGGTTTGAAAGTCCAAAACACTCAATGGAATATTCGCTTATCACGAATTAGTTGCACTCCGTTGTAGGCCGGCAATGTCTCTAGCTCTACGATTGTTCCTGGAACAAACTGTTGCATTGTGAGGAGCCATCTTGGTAGTTGATTGTATGACTCTTCCTAGTTCCCGTAGATCAGTTCAATAGCCTTTTGCTTAGCTAACCATGCCTTCCTGTACGTGGTGGTGTACGAGTATGTTTCTCGTATGTGTGCAATCAACACTGGCACGGTTACTGATGGATCTTTTTGAACCATACCCCTGATACTTTCACAAATTAGGTTATTGTCAAGCTTGCGATGATCTTGTGAAAGAGTTGCTGATGCACATGTGTGATCCGCCCCCAGTTTTCGGATCTCCCAAATTTGGCTCTTCTTTCCCAATGCTGCTCTACATCTCCACATGCATCCATCAATCCGGCATTTGGCGACGAATCTCGCCTGATCAGATTGCACTATCGAGAAATCCAGAGAGCGATTGATATGGAAGTGCTTAATCGCGGACATGCAAGCTTGTTTAGTAGGGAACTTCATCCCTACTACCAGGTTTCCCATCGTATCGAATGACAGTAAGTTCTGGCGGGTCAATGTGTGCCCGAATTCACTAGGCTCATTCATTTGGTCAAAGTTCAAGGTATGCATGTGTGACGGTGGGTCATAAGCAGGTGCGATTGATAAGGGCACAACGACAGGTTCGTCGTCGTCCACATCATCATCGTCGTCGCTAGACAGGGCAAGATCGTTGTCTTCATTTTCACTGAAGTCACCGACTTCTTCGTGGTGGAAACCGGCAACAACAGTGACGGGGATATCATGAGATGAGGACGGGTTGTAGTCTTGGGTCTGAGGAAATGATAGGTTGTAGTCTTGGGTCTGATGAAATGATGAGTTGTAGTCTTGGGTCTGAGGACATGATGGGGTGTAGTCTTGGGTCTGAGGAAATGAAGAGTTGTAGTCTTGGGTTTGAGGAAATGAAGAGTGGCAGGCTGAGGAAGTAGGAAAAGATGGGTGGTAGTCAGAGGATGAAGGAAAAGATACGTGGTAGTCTTCTGTTTGAGGAAATGATGTGTGGAAGGGGTGTGTTGGGGCATTAAGATCAATGGCTTGGGGGACAAGATCGGACATATCCTCCACCTTTGCGTATAGCTCAATGGTAGAAACGCCGAGGCTTCTGCAGTTGTCGAACATGTCGAACATCAACTGTAAATCATCATCTCCTTCAAGATTTAGCGGTTGGTATCGGACATATCCTTGAGCAATGGATGTAGGGTATCGATAAACAATTTCGACTACCCTCTTGTTGTTGCCGAGTTGTATCTTCCTCTGTATAAACTGCTTCAATTGACCAAGTTTGATGTTGGTCTTCACCTTCATCAACTTTGGATAGTCGCATTGAAACATCACACCTTCTGGACAGTCCATTACAATTTGTCCATTGTAATAGACAGAAAGAAAAGCAAATGAGGAACTCATGACTTAGGAAGTGAGTAATGTTGAGTGAGGCTGAGTGAAGTGTCAGTAGTGTTGAGTGAGGCTGAGTGAAGTTCTATTAATAGACATCAATAAAGGAGCGGACGAGATTTCACCGACGAAATCGACGGACGAGATTGCATCAGGGGAGTAAACGTCACTGTGCGCACGTCAAGGCATCATAATTAGCTTTGTCCTTTGCGCCAGGTAAAGGAGCGGACGAGATTGCATCGGGGGAGTAGACGTCACGGTGCGCGCGTCAGGGCATCATAATTAGCTTTGTCCTTTGCGTCAGGTAAAGGAGCGGACGAGATTGCATCGGGGGAGTAGACCTCACTGTGCGCGCGTCAGGGCATCATAATTAGCTTTGTCCATTGCGCCAGGTAAAGGAGCGGACGAGATTGCATCGAGGGAGTATCGAGGGAGTAAACGTCACTGTGCGCGAGTCAAGGCATCATAATTAGCTTTGTCCTTTGCGCCAGGTAAAGGAGCGGACGAGATTGCATCGGGGGAGTAAACGTCACTGTGCGCGCGTCAGGGCATCATAATTAGCTTTGTCCTTTGCGCCAGGTAAAGGAGCGGACGAGATTGCACCGACGTAAAGGAGCGGACGAGATTGCATTGGATGAGTATGTTGGGTCAAGCAACCATCACACAATAAGGGGGTGAATTGGGTGATGTGGGAATTTTAAAAACTTTTCTTCAAAACAAATAACCAGCACCAAAAACTCTTTTCTGAATATGTTCAAGGAACATTGAGATGAATCAGAGATGTTTTACTAACATATTTTGTAATACAAAATAACTTAGAGTTTGCCAATTTCTTCGAGTCCAATTACATCGGACCATGTTGAGTCCAATGACATCGAACGCAAATTGTCTTGAGTCCAATTACATCGGACTATCAATTAAATCGGATGCAAATTGTCTTGAGTCCAATTACATCGGATTATGCTGAGTCCAATTACATCGGACGCAAACTGTGTTGAGTCCAATTATATCGGACTATCAATTACATCGGACGCAAACTGTGTTGAGTCCAATTACATCGGACGCAAACTGTGTTGAGTCTAATTACATCGGACTATCAATTACATCGGACGCAAATTGTCTTGAGTCCAATTACATCGGACTATCAATTACATCGGACGCAAATTATCTTGAGTCCAATTACATCGGACTATGCTGAGTCCAATTACATCGGACGCAAACTGTGTTGAGTCCAATTTGGACACCTACAGCTCCAGATATTTCCATTGGAAGCATGAATGGTCTGGCTGTCAGGAACAACATTACGTCTCCAACTTGTAGACAAAATTTCACCCCGAAAGAGATTGATTAAGATCTCGACTTCTTCATAAAAGATGTAGATCTTTCTCTTATCTTTCCAACGAGACCAAGATCATCTTATTTGGATAAGTTTATCACATAATATGTCAAATCTTGCTTCTGACCATTGATATCTTTTTGACCTTCATAGCTTCTTTCCTTATAAGTGTTACGTCGGACCTTCAGTCTTTGTTTTCCTGGAGTATGTACTTCATTATATTGGACGTAGAACATTTACTATATTCTTAAGGTGTATTCTCCTTGTTCAGCTACTTAGCTTCAACTTGTAAGATATTTGCTCATTGAGATATGTTGGACGTGCTTAAGCTTTGGACTTATATAACTTCCTTTGATATCATTGGACTCTTCGTGCAGTCCTTATCGTCATTAAACTATAAAGACTTATCTTTGATTTATCAATCTGCACACTTGAGCACACAGTTAGCAACGTTCTCACGTTTATATGATAAATTATATATGCAATATTTTTAGCAACGTTCTCACGAGTTTTTGTAATAGTTTCTTGTTATAAATTTTAATTAATGTTTATTATCGCATTATCGATTACTGTTATCATATAATTAACAACCAATACAATTACTTAATTAAAAAAAATTTAATCACACATTTTTAAACCCTAAAAATCTTTAAATTTTATTAAAATTTCATAAAATTAAATATTGAAATCATAAAACGATTATTGATATCATATAATTAACATCCAACACTATTAGTTAATTAAAAAATTAATCACACATTTTTAAACTCTAAAACCAATTAAATTTAAATAAAAATCCAAAAAAATAAAAAAACCAAAAAATTCGTATTTTTTAAAAAAATTCGGAAAATAAAAATAAAAATTTCCTATTGGAAGTCGGGTTCAGACCTACCTATGAAATGAAAAAAAATTTTAACTATCCATTGAGAAGTCGGTTCCACCAAACCCGACTTCTCAACATAAAAAAAAAAAATTAAAAAGAAGAAAGTGGGAAGTCGTGAATAGAGGGAGGGGAAAGTGAAAGGAGAAAAAAGGGGTATTTATGTATATAATGGGGGAAAGGGGGTATTTAGGAGAATAAATTTTTTTTTTTGGGTTATTCCCAAAAATTTCCCCAATTAAACACCAAATTAATTAAGCCAGCCACAAAGACGAGACTTGAAACTCTGAAACATGCTTCAAATAAGAAGAATAAATATCTACTGTCACTTGGGTCCTGTTAGCGAGTTGGGAGGGAAAGAAAAGGAGGGGATCAAAGGGAAAGGGAAAGGAAGAGGGAGGGAGGGAGGGAAGGAAGGAGAAGGAGAGCATTATCCTTCTTTTCGTGTGGGAGTGCATATTGTATAAAGGGAAGGAAATGGAGGGTATAAGACATACTTTTACAATTTTATCCTTACTTAAAAAATTAACATAATTAATATTCTATAAATAATATTGATGTCCCAAAATAAAGGGGGTATTTTTTAAAAATGTATGAGGGTAAGTTAGTAATTTTAATTAGTTTTCCTCTAAAATACCCCAAATTGGGGGAGCCGAAAAAGTGGGCAGAGGAGAAGTTTGGAAGGTTTATTAAGATCCTCAAAACCTTCCCCTCCAATTTTCTAAACTCACAAATAAGGGTGACCCTCCAATAAACATTGTATTTCCCTTCTTTTCCCTCCAAAAATCAACTCTCAAACAAAGTCGTCGGATATTTGAAGTTTAGCAACTATTTTCTTTTGTCTTCAATTTGGAAATTTGGGTGTCCATGATTGGTGGGTTCAAAGTTGAGGATAATTCACATGAAAGAGTATTTTTGGAAAATTTATTATATTTCCGAGAATAATTCACATGAATCAAACATAAGATTAAAATTTGTTGGGAATGTAGCATATTATTTCTACGAAAGTGAAGTGACAACCAAACACATTTTTTGAACTTTCTCATGTGTCTCATTCCTGGGAATCTCAATTCCCATAAATGTAATTTACCTAGACAAAAACATTTCATGAATCAAATATCATCTAAGAGGCTTGACCCTTGTCCATCTTCCCAATTCCTTGCATACCAAATTAGAATGTGGGATTTTTTTTTTGGCATACCATTTTAGAATGGAAAGACAAAAGGGGGAGGTATAGTTGTCATCCTTGTTTGTTATTTAGGAAGGAAGAGATTTGGAAGGATACATTAAATGATAGATGAAAATGGAGGGACAAGAGGGAAGGGAAATTTTTGTGGGCTCCCTAGGAATTTATATATATCTCATTTACACTCATTTCCATTCTTTTTTAGATGAAATTAAAGAGTTTCCTTTCTTCTATATTAAGTGAAGTGAACCAACTGAGCTAGGCGTGAGTGGTTAAAGGTCTCACGTCTCTTAACCAAGGTCTCGAGTTCGAGCCTTGGTTATCGAAAAAACCTCAGCTGGGAGGGATGCCACCCATCGAGGTGCCGAACAAATTCCCGCGGGAGATTAGTCCCCGTCTCAGGTTGGCGGTGAGATATTCCTTGAAGTAGATAAAAAAAAAATAAAGTGAAGTGATATCAAACAATGTAGGTTGTCTTCCTGTACACGTTCACAACGGAGGGAAAACCTCCTTTTTATGTTGGAAGATAAAAAAATAATGGTTGTGTAATTGCAAACGACAATCCAAATAGACACGTAAGATTGTATTTGTGTACATGTTCACAACGGACGTTTCATCAACGTAGGAAAAGTCTCCTTTCACGTTGGAAGACAAAAAATAACGATTGTTTAATTGTAAACTTACTTTTGTCATTGTAATCGATAATCCAAACAGGAACTAAGTGATTATTACTCCTTTTCTTTCTTGATCTTATTTTATTTTATTTTGCATCACATTTTTCTTTCTTTCATGATACCAAATGGACATAATTAATTACACGTTCGAATGAACATACCCGTTCACCAACATATAGTTAGTTCGAGTGGTATAGAATTTAGGCCTCTTAAGCAAGTAGTCAAGGATTCGATCCCTAGCTCTTATGTATGGAGAAAAATCTGCTTGAGAAAGGTCGACCTTTAATGTCGTCCGATATCTAGGGGATTAGTCTCCACAATTACGCGCGGATGATAAGAAAACCAAAAAAAAAATGAACATGCCCGTTCATAGACAAATACGCTGACCCAAGGCCTGTGTCCTTTTACTTTGGGCTATTAAAGGACTTTAAAAAAACAGATACGAAGCAATTGTCGGCAAATTTACCACTATATCACTGTTTCACTTTTTATTTTCCAAACTACCACCGTTTCCAAATTATATACCAAACTACCACTATTTGAGAATTACATTTAGAAGTCTTGTTTGCCATCCACGACTTCTCAACCTCATTTTACAAAATTTTGTTGGTTTTGCCTTGGGAAGTCGGGTTTGCTAACCACGACTTCTCAAGGTGAAACAACTGATACAAGTGAAACAATACAAGTGAAACAACTGATCACCTTTCTGATGTTTCACTCGTCTGCTTAGACAAGTGAAACATCAGACAAGTGATCAGCAGATGTTTCACTCGTCTGCTTATCACTTGTCTGCTTAGACGAGTGAAACATCAGACAAGTGATAGGTAGACGAGTGAAATAGCTGCTGATCACTTGTCTGATGTTTCACTCGTCTAAGCAGACAAGTGAAACATCTGTTGATCACTTGTCAGATGTTTCACTCGTCTAAGCAGACGAGTGAAACATCAGACAAGTGATAGGCAGACGAGTGAAATAGCTGCTGATCACTTGTCTGATGTTTCACTCGTCTAAGCATACAAGTGAAACAGTAGACAAGTGATCAACAGATGTTTCACTCGTCTGCCTATCACTTGTTTGCTTAGACGAGTGAAACATCAGACAAGTGATAAGCAGACGAGTGAAACATCAAACAAGTGATCAGCAGATGTTTCACTCGTCTGCTTATCACTTGTCTACTTAGACGAGTGAAATAGCTGTTAATCACTTGTCTGTTGTTTCACTCGTCTAAGTAGACGAGTGAAACAGGTGCTGATCACTTGTCAGATATTTCACTCGTCTGCTTAGACGAGTGAAACATCAGACAAGTGATCAGCAGATGTTTCACTCGTCTGCCTATCACTTATCTAATGTTTCACTCGTCTAAGCATACAAGTGAAACAGTAAATAAGTGATCAGCAGATGTTTCACTTGTCTTCTTAGACGAGTGAAACAATAGACAAGTGATAGACAGACGAGTGAAACATCTGCTGATCACTTGTCTAAGCAGCCAAGTGAAACAGCTGATCACTTGTCTGATGTTTCACTCGTCTAAGCATACAAGTGAAACAGTAGACAAGTGATCAGCAGATGCTTCACTCGTCTGCCTATCACTTGACGGCTTAGACGAGTGAAACAACAGACAAGTGATAGGCAGATGAGTGAAACGTTTGCTTATCACTTGTCTGATGTTGATGTTTCACTCGTATAAGCAGACAAGTGAAGCAACTGATCACTTGTCTGTTTCACTTGTCTGCTTAGACGAGTGAAACAGCTGATCACTTGTCTGCTTAGACGAGTGAAACATCAGACAAGTGATAGGCAGACGAGTGAAACATCTGCTGATCACTTGTCTGATGTTTCACTGTCTGCTTAGACGAGTGAAACATCAAGTGATCAGCAGTTTCACTTGTCTAAGTAGACAAGTGATAAAATAATAATTTAAATTAATTTAAATATAGAACTTTCAAAAAAAAAAAATATAAATCCCCTTGAGAAGTCGTGGTTATCAAACACGACTTCTCAAGGGAATAAAAATAAATTTCAGAAATATCATGTTGGGAAGTCGTTAATGCTAAAAACGATTTCTCAATTACTTTCAAAACCGTGGTAATTTGGTACATAATTTGAAAAGGGTGGTAGTTTGGAAAATAAATATTAAAACAGTGATATATTGAAAAATTTGCCAGCAATTGTCACTTGGCATTTGCGTGGGATATCAAAAGCAAATGTCCTATCACATGTCAGAAAGATAATTTATTTTTTTCTGTATTAATGGTCGTTACTGGACCTCAAATTGGGTCCAGTGTAGCTGGATACAAACTACAAAATACGATATATTGAGCTTTGTTATAAGGTAAAGGCTATGATGCATCTTTAAAAAAATTGATGTATTTATGCATTATTTTAGTCAAATCTTTTGGTCCAATAAGAATGCCGGTGACTTTAGTCTTTGTCATGTTTGATCAAAGCAAATAAGAATTTTTTATTTACATTTTTTGTTTCCATATTTGTAATTTGGTACAGTTATTTTTTTTAATAAAAACAAAGTTAAGAAAATATACTTCCATTTTCATTTTTATTAAGAAAATACATAATAAGCAGTAAATTTTTTTTAACAAAATAAATAATAATTTATTACAGAAATAAAAAAAAATCAAGTGTAAATACAAAATACAAAAAAATACAGTACGATACACTAAACAGTGTAAATATACCAATGTATAGTATAAATAAACCAATGTATAATGTCAATATGTAAATACAGATAATTTATTATACACTATACAAGTGGGATACACTTTGATTGGTTAAAATTTTGAGGATTATATGTGTACAAATGCAACATTCTCATTGGTCCACAAAAGAGGAACACCTATGAACCAATTTTTCAAAGGTGCAACTTAGACCAAGCCTTGTTATAATACTTAACGACTATTAAGATAGGTTTACTTTCTCATGCAGCACAATTGGAACACTTTTACGTAAAGAAAACCGAATAAGTGAGAGTTATCTTACTTACACAGATATGATGCTCAAAGATACTTTATTCATATTCATATTGATTTAATTGTTATGCACTATTAGTATAAAATATTTTTATATTATTAATCAATCATAAATTATCATATCATTAAAATTATTTGTCTCTTATAATAACTATTTTAAAAGTCAAATATAGGATGAATATTTGCGATAAGTTGAAAGTATATGAAACTTTATTCTAATAATTTATCAAAACTAAATCTTATTTATATATAATTTATAATTTTTAACTTCACCGGGTTATAACTTATAAGAACGATAAACTAGACTCATATATGACTGTGTGCACAGCATATGTGGTATTCTTGATGTTCAAACAAATATTGAAGTCACAATCAACCTCACTCTTCGGTTATCTGACCTTTGGCGCAGCTAAAAAAACGAAGAGAGAAACCAGATGATGACATTACTGACTACCCTCATACTATATATCAAGGAGATAATACTAATACCCATGCTGAATCAGAAGCAACAGCAACAATTCAAGCCCCATTGAGCATGTATATTAAAGAGCTAGTACAAGAAGTTGAAAAGGAAACAAGCTCATTAACTGACAGAACATAGGCGAAAACATATACAATATTTCATTTCTTCCAGTACTGCAAATTATATGGCTCTCTGGTTATCATGCATCATGAAACAGAGTATTTTCTCTAGTTACTTATCAGAACATATAGTTTCATTTAGGAAGACCAACACCAAATACATTAAGCTTAAAAACCTAAATAAATATAAATCTACTTTTGAATAATTATTACACCCCTTTCAAATGTTTCTCTCTACTTCCCTTTTTATGAAATCTTGTTTTTATCATTTTTTTTTTTTGAAAAAAAAACATGTTTATGTTTTCAAGGGTTTTGTCCTATTAATTAAAAAAAGATGAGCTCTGATGGCTCATGAGTGATTCTTCCATACTATAGGGAGAAGAAATTCAATCCTTTGTAAAACATCCTAACAATTAATTCTTGCCGTCTTCCAAATTTTTCTCCTCCACTTTTTTTAAACCAATGGCTCAGACCTTTCTAGAGAAAGAAAAAAGCTCTTCCTTAAACAAGGACATAAGAGTTTTTTTTTATAGCTCGTGCAATAGTCAAATAAAATGTATTTATTTACATTCTATCCTATCATTTTCTCTTTTAAACCAAACAAAATGTTAAGAAGAGTTGAATTCACTGGACGTGCAATTTTTTAGAAATGTTTTTGAACAACCTTTTCGATGCCTACAATCCGTTTTTTTGCTGTTTTTTTTGTCTTCATTTATTTTCTCTTTCTCCTTTTCTTTCTCCTCACCTCTAACTAGGGGATTGACAGTACATGGTAGTGGTGGTGGTCATAATTGATGTTGATAACAACAATTATATTATTTATTATTAATTATTAATAATTACAAATATAAAAGTTAGTAACGTGATAAAAAAAAAAGTTTAATTTTGATATATTATTAATTTAAAATTTTTTATATTATCAATCAATTATAACTCATTACATAGATGATTTTTAAAATAATTATGACAAAAATTAAATATTTTTAATGAAATAATAATTTATATTTAATTGACAATAAAAAAAAATTTATTATGCTAAATAAATCCAAATAAAAACATGATGGACAGCAGTGATAAGTGATAGAGAGCGATGACAGTTTACAATAATGATTATGTTATTGATAACAATAGTCTTTGTAATTTGTTAATAATTCTATGATATTTTCTTGTATAATATCAGGAGAACTCTGATTAGATTTACATCTAAGCATTATCCTTATTCACGGTTACGTAACTACAAACTGGACCCAGAGGACAATACAAAAGTACAATGTTCCCATGTTAAATGGGCCTAAATCATATGAAATAATTGGTTCTGTCAAACTCAAAACTAAATAGTAAATACAGAGATTATTATAAATAAAAAAAAATAGTAAATACAGAGCCATGTAAACTTCGTATTCAGTGTCAATGTGACAATTGTTAACAAAATAAATTTCATATTTCTGGTACGAAACGGACCCCACGAAGAAAGTGTGCCGTCTATATTTTGGCAGATTTATTTATTTTTTTAAAATATTACACGTATCCTAAAATCTAAAAAGGAAAAAAAAACAAAACAATTTAGAATATGTTTGGAAAAGCTTATATAAAATATATTTGAACTTATAAGAATAGCTTATATATATAAACTTCTGTAAATAATCTATAAAAATAGTTTATGATTTTTTTATAAGTTTTTTTTCAACTTATTCCATAAGTTTGTTAGAGAAATTTATGAAAATAAGTTGTTTTTAACTTATTTGAAAAAAAAGACATATTGAATAAATGCTTAATTAAACTGTTTGTCTAAACACACCTTTAATATTAAAATTCACCAACATTAAATTGAGAGCTTGGAATTCTACAGCATACTTGATCAAAGACTAACAAAATTCCTCCTTCTCCCATTACCTTTTGGGATAAGAAGTGAGGAAGGAGTTATGAAAAAATTCAAAAAATGACCCTACTGTATAGTCTAATATACAATTTGATGAAAACATGATTTTTGCAGTACAATGATACATTTTTTGCATAACTCTAACCTTCTGTTTCCTTACAGGCATGGAGAGAGTTCAATGAGAAATGTTATATATCAATGTATTATTGCGAACATTCAGTCCAAATTAATCAAAAATATAAGAATTCTGAGAATTATTTGCAATATTCTTAAGAATGGTCAAAATTAGTCAAATATAGATTTGCTAGATTTCGAGAATATCATTCTTTGGATACCATTCTCAAGAGTCTTATTGTCGTAAATGAAAAACCAACCTTTTAATCACACGACCTCTATTTTTTTTTTATAAAACTAAAAGTTTGCTTGTACATTTAAATAGAATAAATTCTCAAATATATGATCTATATGTTTCTTAGTACAATACTTACTTTAGCAAATTTATGTGTGATGTAAGACTTAATTTAATAGTTTAATTTTGATATAATGTCGTTTTAAAGTTTTTTATTTATAATCAATTAATCATAAATCATCTTTTATATATATGATTTATAAAGTAGTTATGATAAAAATCAATCATTTTTAATCATATAATAATTTATGATTTATTGACAACATAAATATTTTTAGAGTAACTTTATCGGTGTAGTATTTGGGATGCTTACCTAATAAGCATCATTGCTTATTTAAAAATGACTATTGAAGACCATTCCTATTAAGCACTCAAGTTTGGAGGGGTGCTTATCCGGTGCTTGTAGTTAAAAAGTGGATATACTCACCACATATTGATGAAATGTGTAAGGATGTGGGGGCATTAGTGGAGCCTATTTAGGAACTTTTTAAAAGTTACAGGATTTGAGAGATAGGATACTTAAGTTGTAAAAAATAAAAATAAATTATGTATAAATATGAGATTCATTTAAGAATTCCAAAAAATAAAAAAATGGGGTGATGAGATAAAGTTACACTTACACTGATAGGGGTATTATATATCAATTAAATCATTAATTTAAACACAAATAGTTTCTAAAAACGTTTAATTTTTCATAGTGGAGTTTAAAATCTATTTAACTACTATTGCTGACTTCTTTGCCGAAGCCGAGTGAGTAAAAAAGCATTCCTTTTAATGTTTCATGATAAGATTCATATCTGAAACATGCAGAGATATATATAACATAACATTCAGAAAGATCATTTTATAATTGATTGAGGATGCAGATGATGATGGCCTTCCGTAGAGAAGAGACAGCAATCTTTTCCGATCTCTTCTGTCTTTGCCATGCACATGATCACCATGCAGTGCCAAATTTAGCCAAACAAAATATTACACAGAAGCTAGCTAGCAGAAAGAGTTTTCATTGGCGATTATATGCGTGCTATATCCATATATCCAAGCGGAGTGGCTTGGGATTCTTTGGAAGCTGGACACGTAAGCTCAAAAGAAAAACATGCATCTACAGAAGAAGGCATCACATCATTCATTTTTAGTCCAACTTTTCGGCCAACATAACAAGGCAGCGACCCATCAAGTCATTTAAGTACGTTTGAAGTTCCTCTAACGATTCAAATTTCTCTTATATTTATATAGGCTATGGTTTGGTTTACCATTTCAAATTCATACGTCTGTTCTAAAGGAATTTTAGAGATACTTTATCTTAAATATATGTTTATTATTTCTTAACTATAAATCAAACATATATATATATGTTTTTTTTCTTTTAGACTTGATATGTTAATGGAAATTTATACCTTTAGACACTATGTGGATTAAGAAAGAAACTGAGAAAAAAAAAAAGTAGAAAGAAACAAGGTGCAAAGTTAGAAAACGAAATGATTGTTTAAGTGGTTTGATAAGACAGAAAATGAAAGGAAAGAAAATTAAAATTTTTCTCTCATCTTATTCGATCATGTAAAAAGTAACATAAAAGAAAAAATATATTTACGAAAATGACGAATACCTTTAATTTTTAGGTCAATGGTGTAAATGTCTTTTTACTCATTCACTCCTTATCCTTAGATTTTCCTCCCGAATAGGGGCGTCACTTTTTGACGTGGGATACATCCCGATTCTTTCCTTCCTCTTTTTTTAAACAAACCAAACAATGAAATTCACATTTTCCTCCTCTTTGAAAAATAGCATCTCCAAATTTGACCTTAAAACAAGACATCGAGTCCATTTATAAAATCCTAATTTAGTTAAATTAAATTCACGCCACTCGGCTATTAGGTCGTGCTAACCCATGAAATACTTCTCTTAGGATCCACTCAACCCATTGTTTGGTTGAAGAGAATTTGAAAAAAAAATGTAGGGAAGAAAAAATATAGAGAAAATATATTTTTGATTTAATGAACTTTTTAGTCCCTATAAATAAGGGTTGTTTTGGTTTTAGTCCCTGCAAAAAAAATTCTTATGATTTGGTGTCTGTACGTTTTAAACTTAGGTATTATTGGTTTAGTTCCTGCTGTTAGAGTGCCATCGTTAAGAGCTGATGTGGCTGACGATGCACAACATCAGTCATGTCGAGTGTATAATTAATTAATATTTTAATATCATATAAATTTTTAAAATTTTTTAATTTTTTAATTATGTTTTTATTTATTATTATTATTTAAAATATTATTTTATATTATTTAAACAGATTTAAATAATTTTTTAATTATTATAAACTTATCTCAATTACCAGAAAGTATTTTTTATTTTATTATAATTTAAAATATTTACTAATCACTTTTTTGTTTTACAATTTTTAATTGTTAATCAATGCTATAAATTGTATTGCCCTCTATTCGGTGGCATTGTTTTAAAAAATTTATCATCCACATTTAATTATATCACAAGTCATTATTATTCTAAAAAATAACTAAATTAATTAGAAAATATTTTAAAAATCCACATAACATTAGAATATTAATTAATTATACACATAACATGGCTGATGAGGCGCACTGTCAGCCACATCAACACTTAATAGTGATGCTCTAATTTCAAGGACTAATTCTTAAGTTTTAAAATGTACATAAATCAAATCATAAAAGAAGTATAGAGACTAAACCAAAACAACTCCTATTTGTCCGGATTAAAAAGTTCATCAAACCTATATTTTATCTTATATTTGGTTGCAAGGAGAAAATAAGAAGGAAAGAAAAAAGATGTCGTGTGACCTATATTGAACCTTTGAGGTGAAGAGAAAAGTAATATGGAACCCAAATAAAAGAGAAAATTACTTTTTCTCACTATCTCTCACCATTTTATTTGTTTCCATTTTCTTAAATGAGTTGCAAGTTTTTTCTTCTTTTTTAACCAAATGAGTAGCAAGTTAAATTTGTACCGAATATATGCAACCAGACTTGCATTGATGATAGCGCAGTGACAATTATATTTAAACAAAGAAAATAAAGAGTAAAAAGGAAGAAGATAATAAATAACCTAGTCATTTTCCTTATATGTCAAGTGGAGCAAACTTTTTGAAAACTATTCTGATCTTGCCGACAAAAAAAGCCTTATAGATATGCTAAAATGAAGGAGTCAAGGAGATATGTGAAATGTGACCCTCTATTCCCCTCGTTGACCGGCAGGTTTCTCAAAGAGACTGAGCCTATTATCAGCCAACCTTGACTTGTACGTAGAATTTTTGTATTCCCACCATGTGAATTCTTTGTACAAACTCGATTCTTCCTTTGACATGAGTGAAGGTAAAGGTAATATTTTTTCACTCAAGGGTGGTCCTCCAAAGTAGATCATTGACATTCTTGACTTGTTTGTGTCAGCCAAAACCCTGTGCATTACACTTTTAAACCTCCCATTGGTCATTACCTGCACTTTGAAAATTTAATTAGGAAAGGGAAATGCTAACTATAGTGTTTAAGGAATTTAGGGTTTGTTCGTGAAAATAATACTTCATAAGATAATTATTTTATAAAGAAGAAATTCTCAATTTGGTTCCTGAAATTACAATGTCGTATTAATTTAGTCTCCTTCACAATTTGATCCCTGAAATTATAAGGTCGTACCAACTTGATCCCTGACGGAGGGGCTGAATTGATTAACATTTGATAACTTCATGGATCTTTTTGGGATTTCAAAAATGTCAGAAACCAAGTTGATACGATCTTACAATTTCAGGATCCAAATTAAGGATTTGCTCATTTTGAAAATTATGTGAAGTTTTCATGGGAAAATGTATAACAATGTATTGAAAAGTAAAATTTTTAATTTGTAATAAAATATTATTTTTTATTGATTCCTTAAAACATTGGTTAGAAAGTTTCATTAGGAAAATCAAAAAGAAAACAGAAACAAAAATGAATAGTAAATACCCTTTGGTGAAAAATACCATATGAAAATGTTGGCACGTCTTTTTCTTAACCATGGATAAGTAAACCATTTTTTGACATATACACTTTGTTTGGCTGTAGGAGAGAAAGTGAGAGGAAAGAAAGGGGAAAAAAAGAAAAATAGTGAAAAATGAGAGGATTGTTTAGTTGTTTGGTATGAGAGAAAATGGAATGAAAGAAAACTAAAAATTTTCTCTCCTCTTGTTTGATTGAGTAGAAAGTGAGAGGAAAAAAAAACATATTTGTGAAATGACATAAATATATCCACATACTAATATTTAAATAAATAAAAGAATGAGTTTTTTCGTATTTTCACACAAAATAATGATTTGTCTCTCGGTTTACGTGTTTTCTTCCCAAATATGAAAGAAAAAAATTTGAGTGGGCTCCAAATATTTTTTTCCCTTCCCTCCACTTTCCTTTCGATCTAAACAAGGGAAAAATCATTTTTCCCTTCTCTTTCTTTTCTTCTCTTATCTTTCTTTCCTTTTGCCATCATACCAAACAAAGTGACTGGCACATAGAGAGAGGAAAACAATAAAAATAAATGCTGGCAGATTAAAGGAAGAAGAATTGACTTTTTGGGAGATATAGACAATTTTTAGGATATGAATCCTCTAATTTTAGAACGGAAAAGTTACAACAACTTTGTGTGTATAGAAGAAAGAGAAATATGATTAAAATGAAAAAATAAGGATGAGAGAAAAAATAAATAAAGAGAGAGATAGAGAGAAAGGTAGATAACTTTTCCGTCCTAAAGATAAAGGATCCGAATCCCATTTTTTATTTGTGCTGAAGATAAAAAATGAATAGTTTTCTTGTGTGAAATGATATTTAATAACTGTACCTGCAAGCAGTCACCAATATTGATGAAAAAGGAAGTGTGATCGGGTGGGATTGAAACCCAAGTGCCATCTCTCAGACAAATTTGAAGCCCTGACGTGTTGTTAGATCTCAGGACAGAAATTATCTGTGGGTCTGTGTGCTCCCCAAACCCAATCAGATTTTGACCACTCAATGCTTCAAGCTCTGAACATGACGGGTAATGGTTAAGCCTTAAGCAAGAATCACTTCTCTCAGCCCTCACAAGCCTACTAAACACATTCCTTGGCCCAATCTCTAACCCATCAGCCATTAATTCCAACACTTCACAGCACATATTCTTCACCGCCCATAAATAATCTTCCACAGCAGCCCTTCAAAGTTTCATCAAAACACATTGGAAAAATGTCAAAATTCTATTTTGCTTGGTTGAAAATGAAGAATATATAAAAGGAGGAATATAAGGTCATGTTTGCTTTGTTTTTTGCCGTTTTCAATAATAATTATAAAAATGTCATTTTATTTTTATTTACCAAATATTTGCAAATATTTTGTATTTCTTGTATAAATCTTTGAAATCAAGGAACATGATATTTTTGTAGAAAATGCTGGAAATGAAAATACGAATCTCAAAACAAAGTAAATAGACACTAATATTTGTTTGCACATCACTCTTATACCATGTAAATAATGTGTACATATCTAGTTAAACGAGTGTCTTATATAAAAAATGAAGCTAAAGAAGTTGACTAGGTATTTGTGCATGGTTAACAAATATAAAAATAGTGTGAAAAAATATGATGGATAAAAAAAATTTGATGAAAAAGGCATAAGAAAACAGGGGACTCTGTTTTGGGAATTCACCTGAAACTTGGTGGGTTTTGGTTGAAAATGAGGAGTGACATGGGGGAGATAACATCAGGGTTGGAATTGAGGAGAAGGTACTCAACCCAACCCACATCACCGTTAGTGCCAATTCTCTTGTTGCCATAGCCAAAAGGGTCAGTAGGGCTTGCCATGTCTTTTTGAGACTGCGGTTGGTTGAAGAAATTGAGGGATTCATTTTCCAAGTTGGTCATGAACTCCAATGGAACCCCATGGTTAACAAGCTTAAAGAAACCAAACTCTTGGCAGGCCTTGACTATGAGTGTTTTGGCCTCAGGGTCTGAGAGGTCAACCACTGGAACCCCAGTGAAGATGCTTGTGGGCTTGCATGGCTTGATGGGATAGAACTTGTTTAATGTAGATTGCTGGGACAGAACAACCATGGTAAGTGATTATTATTTGTTTGTTCCTGTAACCATAAAATGGAACACACAAAGATGAAGAAATGATAAAGAGAGAGAAGGTTGATGGGGAAATGGATGAGAATTGATGTTGCTAGTGCATGAAGGCCAAGGGATGAAGAGGAGTTACGAACTATAAAGAGGATTGTTTCTGTTGGGTGGCATGAATATTAATACACTCTCAAACGTTTATTTATTATTTTTTCTTTCAGTTTATTTATTATGTACTGTCAACCAATCACCAATCATAGATTTACAATATGAATAACTTTTAAGATAGTAGACTAGTATAATAAAAGTCAAATATTTTTACTGATATAATAATTTATGATGAGATATTTATATAAAAAAATTTTACACTGACATTGTATAACAATTAAACTATTTTCCATTCATCTCATATTATTTTAATATTGTAAAAAGACACCTCTTGTACGACGTTGCATATGATATCCCTCTATTGGATGTTTAAAAACACATTTTTGTTTATACATACTGTCGACTAATGTGTAATTATTTGTTTTGGCTTGATATTCTTTTTATATGTACAAAACTTAAGTGTAATTTTTTAATTGCTTGTGGTACTATTTTTAATTAGGGAGTTACTTTTTGCAGTACCTCATTTTTTTAATATAATCCCTCCTATTTATTTTTTTTACTTTTTCTACCCAAAATATCCATTTTCTAATACAATCCTTCCCTACGTTTTTTCTTTTTACCAAGTTAGAAGCTTTTGTCATATTGAATCAAGAATGCAGTGCTCAAAAGCGTGTTGCACAGAGTGAAGAAAAACCATCGTAGTGAGAGGATCTTTATATGCTACTTTGTGTATTTTGGTGAAGACATTAGGTTGAGCTTTGGTAGCGACTTCACAATTATAACTCATCCTCTTTTGTTGGTTAAATAATTCAAAAAACATGAAACTAGAATAATTGGGTTATATATTTTTGTTTGTCTTTTAACAGATAATTATACCATTTTCAATCATAAAAGGGTTTAGGGAAGAAAATAGTGGAGATAGGTGGTGAGAGAATTAGGAAGAAGGTTTAGGAAATAAATCTTAAAAAAAAGAAGGATATTTTGGATGCAGAAAAGTTAAAAAAAAAAAAGAGAGGAGAGATTGTATTAGAAAAATCAAGGGCCGCAAAAAGCAACTCCCTTTTAATTAAATATAATATATACAACAACTGTATAAAAAATAAAGTCTTTGCATAATTATGCAAAGTTATAAAATATAGCATGTTCAAAATGTACATTACGTTTTCTAAACCATAGTTTCGAATTACTTTTGGGTTGGAAATACTCTGTTGTCTTCATTCTAGTGTTGGAAGGGATGAAGGAATGCCATCAAATTGGGAATCGTCCATAAGACGTCAATTTTCATATATTGACCTAGTTGTTACGAGTTTAAGCCACATTTTGCAATAAAATCTAGTCACTTTCGAAAGGGTTAAGGCACCACATTTGTCATTCGGAGATAGTGAGGTGTAGTGTTCATAAGAAATAGAATTGAGTATTTAATATTTTATCTCGTTCTCATTTTTATTTACTAAAAAAATCACCGCATTCGGGGGTTATGTTCATTTTGATCTTATGAGTATTTGCTTAAAGGGCAAAAAAAGGTCAATTCAAGAAGATACCTTGGACCATGTTAGTAGACCCATTTTGAGGTCTTTTAGATGGGGAAGTTGAATTTGAACTCGCTACTCATATCTCCGGCGAGAGCAATACTAGCAATACACTCTTTTGAACACTCTTCCTAATACACTATTTGTTATTGGGTGATTTCATGTGGGACGCACTATATAAGGAGTGGGCCAATGTTATTTAGTAAGTCTCACATGAAATTCACTCAATAATAAAGAGTGTGTTGAACTGAGTGTTAAAAAGAGTGGATTACTAACATTTCTCTATGCAATTGCAAAACAGACCATATACTGACCTTACGTCATAAGCTTTTTCATTAGTTTTTTTTTTTCCATTTCCTTTCTTACTGTATGTTATAGTTTCTTTGTTTTACTTTTTTTTAACAAAGTCGGGATTAGAGGTGTGTATCTGATCACATTAATTGGATGATGGCTACTCCTTCTATGGCAGGGGTTGAGTTGTAAGGAAGTGTGTCTGCAAAAGACACTCAGGCGCTCAAGTAAAAACTAGCACCGAATTTGTAAGTGTAAAGTTGAAGGCCTCATGTGTGACGGTTTTGTATTGTACTTATACTATGAGATTGCTTACTAGAAAAATAATATTGGGAAACAATAGTTTCCCGCTGATTAAAATTGGTAGTTGTGAGGGAGATATGATTCCTAAATATCTTCATTTAAGATGGATTCTTTATGGTCCTATAATGTAGGGATTAGTTATGACGGCCAAGACAACCTAGAACCGCGATTTGGGCATGCTAATGTTGGGTCGCTCATGTTAGGTCTGGGTCAGGGATATCGTCCAAAACAATTGCCTTTAGCTCAATGCTTTGATGCAAAAGAAGAGTATCATGGTACTCCATTTAGAGTCAAACAGGAGCTTTAGGCGCCCCCCAACATCGAAATTTGGCTTGAGTGCATATAGGCAGGGATATGCAATTCTCGAGGTGAGCGTAAAAGGCTTGTAATCCTACATAAAGAATTCCTTGCATAGTTGCCCTTGATGATGGGATTTTTACATCGTTCAATGTTATCCGTTGTGCGATATCAAGATGCATGCAAGCGACTTGAACCCGTTATGGTGCCATTATCGGAGTCATATGCCACGAGTTCACTTTGGGATATGCAAGGGATTTGGCGTCTTCTATTTTCTAGGTGTGTTCGTTGTCATGTATAGAGGATTTTCCATTTAGTTGCCTCATGTGGGGGAGTATTGACAATGGCCACAATCCGTCATACGGTATAGTGGTGCCCCATAATAGGATAAAGACGGATATGATAAGAGTATAATAAGATATAAATATGATAACCTTTTATCTCATTCAATGTTTGATGTACACCAGATAACCCACCAGAATATGATACAAATCATATATATGCAAATGACAAAATTACTCTTATGTCAAAGTGTTATATAATTTTTTCACAATTAACTTTTAATATATATTTTTTGACTTTTTATACATTAGTCCATTTTGAAGTTATAAAAATTATAAAGAAGAAAATTAACTTGTAATAATTTTTTTTGCTTTTTATACAATAGAGAGAATTCCGATAAAATGTGCTTAGGATTCATACCCATGTGTGCATTTTGAATGTAAAAAAATTCACCTAAAAAGTGATGAATTTTTGGGGATTTTGTGTTAAATCATTTTGAAATGGGTTTCTACATGAAACTCACTCAAAATCACACGACGAAACATACCATTCGAAGCATGCGCATGGACGTCAACGATGAACCCATTTTATGCTGCAAGTTGACTCGACTAAAGGTTGAGGATGAACTCTTTAGTCACGCCCAATATGCGACTTGCGACGACGTGGGATGACATTGAGAACCCAAACGACAACAGTCTCACAGATCCAACGACGACGCATGTCTGGGTTCACAAATGAGTGGCTTATCGTTTTGAAAGTGTTGGTGACGCGTCTGGGTCGCGTGGTGGACATCGAGACGTAGGCCAGATCTGAATGGCGGCGAGATCGTGAAGGTGATGGATGGAATTCACGAGGCAAAATTGGGTTTGTGGAGATAAAGCGATTCTGGATTATTCAAAGATGAGAGTTAAAGCGAGAAACAAATTTTCTTTCATATTCTACTTGTTTCTAACTCAACCTCCTTCATAGATAAAATTTTAACTAATGAGCAGGTATATGACAGAATAACTCAATACACGGTTTGGTGAGATTTGTGATTTCTACCCTCTATCCTCATTATTTTGGGCAAAATTATTTTTCTTTTTGGTGGATATTTTTAGAGATATAGTTAGCTGGAGATTAGTGGTTAGATTGTTGATAGTCATGTCCGGCCCAAGGCCAAAGCAAGTGAGGCCCTTGCTTTAAGACTCTCAAAAATACAATTTTTTCTTTAAAAAAAAAAGCTCACTTTGTATGTTTTTTATATTATCTTTTTGATATGTTTGGTACATCGATAAATATAAGCTAACCCATTTAGTATGAAAATTTACCATTAGCTGAAAGGTCTAATGATCAACTCTTATTGTGTACAAAATAATTACTTTTATTACTTTTATAGGAGATAATTGTTAGGTTAATTTGTTTTTTTTTTTAGCTTGAAAAAGGCTTCTCCACATAGTTTCGTTTAAGCCTCAATAGGTGTTGGGCTGACCCTATTGATAGTTAATTACTAGTTTGTTAGCCAATATAAAGGATTGATGTACTTATTTGTAATCACTTTTCATGCATTAAATCAAATAACAATTTAATTTCTCTCAAGTTCTTTCATCCTTTCCACTCACTAACATTTCTAACAAATCTAACAAATATTAACATTTACCTATCCAAAAAAAACTTTTTTGATCCTTTCATTAATCCCATGTTTCCTAGCATATATTTTGAGCAAAATTCTAGCAATAGCGAACATGCATTGCAAATACTACAGTTCAATATGCATTTTCCCACCAACATCTGCTTGATATGAGTGATAAGGGATTTGGACATCTTAATCAAGTGGTCAGAGATTCGAATCCTGACTCTTGTGTATAGAAAAAATCTGATTAGGAGGGGAGAACCCGCCTTGTGTGCCTAACAGGTTCTCTAACGGAGATTAATCACTATTAACGGTGATGAATATTTCATACCTATATCATGGTTATAAAAAAAAATATACCTTTTCCCGATCTTTTGCATTTAGTTTTTTTAATTAAAAAAAGAACATTGAATATTTGGTAATAACCTTTTTTTTTTGGGTAATAAAAAGGACCTTGAATTTGGAGGAACTTTTACAGTAGTTGACGAGGAAAAATAACAGAGTCGCTGTCCTGAATCTTTAAAAGTTATTTTGTTGTCTATGAATTCATGTGTCTCGCCGAAAATGTAAGGCTGCTATCGCAATGATATGCGTCTATAGCATGCGGATTCCTTGATAGCATCTACATCTTGTAAGGATTTGGTTCCATTAGAAGGAAATCAACATATTGTATCACATATTATATCACGTGAAACTCATTAAATTATATGTATTCATTTTTTATTTAATAGATTTTATATAAAATCCATATAATAATAGTGTGTTAAAAGAAGTATGATAAAAAATATGTTATTATTATTTCTCAAGGTGAAATGTTCACCTTAAAAAAGCGATGATCTTAATTATTAATAAAATGAAATAAAAGAATAAATTCTAATACTTCTTTGAAAGTAAGATAAAAGGATGAGATTTGGTGTAAGTGTAAACTTCAACACTTGGAGTCAATGAATCCCTTATCTTAATTTCAAGTATTTCCTTTTAAAAAATTAAATGATTTTCTTTTCAAATTATTTCTCATTCCTCATAAATTTAAATTATTTCCTTTTCATATTATTCTTGATTGATCTATATGATTATATATGCAATGATAACAAATAGGAAGTCAATATTTTTTTATTACTTTTTAAAATACAAGGAATTCCCACTAAATAATTTCTCTTTCATATTTTTCATTCCTTCATGTTACATTATTTGATTTGCTGTCTAATCTTTTTCATTTTGGTTTAATTCTTCTTCCTTTCTTTTAGAGTTTCACCTTTTGGGTTCTCTTTTCGTCTTTCTTTGGAGGAGGTCTCTTTTTTTTTGCTTCCCATTTTATGTAAGTGTTTTTTTAAAATAAATTTAAAATGAAAATGATTCAGACTTTACAAGCTTTTCTTTGATATTTTCATTCATTCATATTAGATTATTTTGTTTATGATTTTATCTTCTTTTTGGTTTACTTTTTTCTCTTATTGGTTTTCAATTACTAATTTTTTCTTAAGTTTGGAACCTTTGTTCAGAAGAGTGATAAGTCATCAAGCTTTGTCATGAAATAGAAATGAATATCAAAGAGACCTTGATTCGATATTATGATAAGTAGATCACATTGACTTGTATTTTTCATTTGGATTAATTTTCTTATGAAAGTATGTTATTCTTTTCTTCAGGTTAAATGTTAATTAAGAGATGGAATGAGTCATGACTCATAAGACATTGTTGTTCATGCTCACTAACTAGATCTGCTTCATTAAAAATCCCTTCATTCGAAGAACCATATAATTCTCAATTCATGTTCAACAAAAGCTCTTGTTGGTATATATTCATAGACACATCAATGAAAATCTCATCCATGTGATTCTTTATGACTATAAAAAACATTTTTATTAATTAGTTACAGTTCAATTTTATTGATGATTTAATTCATTTTATAGTTCTATAGTTTATCCATGGTATGTCAGGTTTTATATGAGAATCACTTATATAAAGCAAAAGTTTCAAACACTCCAATGAAGTCTTTTATTATTCTATGAAAAGTTTCATACACTAATGTCAAAAAAGGCAAATGTCAAAAAAATCATACATTCAGCAATGTCAAAAATCCTCCAAAAGTTTCAAATACTACAAATTGTAATAATTTAGGCAAATTCAATGATATTTAATTTTAAGATTAAAATGGAAATCAAAATTCCATTTGACTATTTTCATTGCCCAATTATTATTAAATAGGTAATACTATGGTTTATGTGGTATATTTTAGATTATACATGCTTACACACCATATAAAAGGTAAAATTGATATTATTTGTATAACTTAAATGATCATAATTATTAATTTGTTTCCATATTTATTTGATTATTTATAATGTAATTAATATTACAACTCCCACATCAATTACTAATAATATTTTCACGATATATTACTTTTGACTCTAAGAATATCAACATTATGGTCAAAATTTCAATTAAAATGCTGCAAAATTAAATTAGCAACTATCATCACGGTGGATTGAATTTCAGAATCAATTCCTTTGTAATTTAGTTTGTAATGAAACTAGTATTTTATGCATTGAACGTACATTATAAAAATATAAATTAATAAAATGAAATAAAAAAAATTAAAATTATAAAAGATATAAGCATAATTAATTCAAGTAGAATTTAAATTTTAAAATTAAAATTAAAATATTAAAATATGTAAAAGAAGATATGTATAATTAATGCTAATACTTAAATTTAAATATTAAAAAAATAAAAAATGAAAATAACATTTGTCATTCTATAAATAAAAGAAAGGTTATGAAACTGGATCAGATTGGCTGTCAGACTAGTTGAACCGGGAATTAACCTTTTGTCCAATCTTGGTCAGAGGTCAAAACCTTTTCTATAGTCAGACCTTTTTAAATCTGTAACACCCGGGGCTGACGAGGGCGGGGAGTGATCGCCGGTGCATGAAGCATGGACAAGGAGCGGCTCCTGGCAGGCTTCTAGGCGGAGGGATACATGAATGAACCGATTCACATCGGAATGAGAGGGATCCTGAGGCTGTGCAGGTATGGGACTGTACAGTTGAAGGAAGGCTTATAAGAATTGATTGGTACTACCTATACCAACAAGATGCATCTTCTTTTCGATAGTCCATCACTGAAGAACTCCAAAGTTAAGCGTGCTTAACTTGGAGTAATTCTAGGATAGGTGACCTTCTGGGAAGTTTCCCAAAAAGCATGTGAGTGAGGGCAAAGCACGCTGAAAAGACCCGTGTTGGTTTGTGGGGACAGTCGGCAATCCTTAAAGCAGTCTGAGTCGTTACAAATGGTATCAGAGCGAACCTCTTCCAGTACGGTGTGGTTCGGGGACGAACCAAGCTGAAGCTGGCGGGCATGTAACACCCGGGGCTGACGAGGGCGGGGAGTAATCGCCGGTGCATGAGGCACGGACAAGGAGCGGCTCCTGGCAGGCTTCTAGGCGGAGGGATACATGAATGAATCGATTCACACCAGAATGAGAGGGATCCTGAGGCTGTGTAGGTATGGGACTGTACAGTTGAAGGAAGGCTTATAAGAATTGATTGATACTACCTATACCAACAAGATGCATCTTCTTTTCGGTAGCCCATCACTTAAGAACTCCAAAGTTAAGCGTGCTTAACTTGGAGTAATTTTAGGATGGGTGACCTTCTGGGAAGTTTCCCCAAAAGCATGTGAGTGAGGACAAAGTACGCTGAAAAGACCCGTGTTGATTTGTGGGGACAGTCGGCAATCCTTAAAGCAGTCTGAGTCGCTACAAAATCGATCAAAACCCCGGTTGTATCGAGTTAAACCGGATCTGACTGTTTCTTGTAGAGAAAAAAAATTTAAAATTGAAAAAAAAACTGAAAAAAATGAAAAGAAAAGAGAAAACTTAATCGGTTGGCTAATCTTATATTCCAGATCGAGCATTCCTTCCTTTGTAATCGCGACAGTGCAAAACAATTGAAGTTCTTGCTCCGTTAAGCCGCGTGTTCCTGAGCAGTCGCCCATAGTCTTCATTGGTTCTTCTGCACACAGTCAAACCCATTCACTTCCTCGATTTTCACGCACTTGACTTGAGTAGTTGAGTTACGAAATAGTAAGAAATTGATTTGAGTAAACTGATCCCAATATATTACTATTCCGGTCTCTATTATAAGCAAAACTTAAATGGAACACACGTATTAAGGAAGTTGGTTAATCTCATTTAATGTTGTTAAAAAATTAAGGGTATTACCTAAAGTAAACTTCATGGAAAACTTCAATTTTTATTAAATGTATCCCACATTGAGTTATTGAAAAACAAAATTGGTATTAAATGAAGGGCATTTTAAGAACAATGTCATTAAAGAGGATGAAAAGTAATTGAAATTTGCTTATATATTTGACCAAAAATTTTGGGATTTTTTTGTTTATAATAAGGACTGGAGGGAGTACTTATTATTGCAAAAAAATACATAAATTACTTATTATTTTTAGAGAGCATTCAAATCAAGTCATTGATACAAAGTCTATAATTAAATAACAATGAATTTAATTCAATACATATATTACATATATAAAAAAGGATTTAATTGGCATGCATCATCAGTGTAAAGATTTTTCACACTGTCAACCAATCATAACTTGCTACACATCAGTTAAAATGTTTGACTTTTATCCTACCTACTTTAAAAGTCACTCATACCATGATTTTTGATTGGTTGACAGTGTAAAATTTTTTGCACTGATAATACATAACAATTAAACTCATATAATAATCATACCTTTTATTTTCAAAAATATATAAATTACTTATTATTTTTTGACAATATTCACATCAAATCATTCACACAAGTATGTAATCAAATAGTCATTAAACATTTGATTATAGAATCTGATCACTAAAGAGTTATTCTATCATGTACGATTACCATACATTTTCATTGCTTATTCAAATATGTTTAAAGGTATTTAAACTATATTAAATTAAATTAAACTAGTATTGGTATCCGTGCGATGCACGGGTATTCATGAGTTATGAATAATATCGTTTATAATTTATATTTCTAAATTCAAAATATATGCATAATAAATGAATTCATTACTTTATGTATGAGTTCTATTTGAAGTAAAAAAATTAGAATAAAAATTGAGTTACTCGTATTAAATTAGTTGTTTTGATTAAAAAGGATAACATTTGACACTTATATATACCTATGAAGATGTTGAATTATCATTTTAATAAATTAAAATGTAAAAAACCTCGTTGAAGTACCTGAAAAAGATAAAGAGAACTAATAAGATCAAAATATAAGAAAGAATCAAGGAATATAAAAATTTAAGAGTAATTTGCCTAACTTAAATTCTGAAAGACTTTTTTATATACAATATTTGAAATAGTGTTGGGAATGTGCCCTTAAACATAAAACTAATGCAATATGTGTAGCAAATTTTTAAGAGTAAATCGTCAATTTGATTCCAGAAATTGTAAGGTTCGTATCAACTTGGTCTTTGCTGGAGGGATCAATTGATTAACTTTTTATAACTTCAAGGATGTTTTTGAAATTTCGAAAAATGTCAAAGACCAAGTTGATACGACCTTACAAATTCAGGGATCAAATTAGAGATTTACTCAAATTTTTAATGCTCAATAGTTGTTTCAATTTTTTCCTTCTTTAATTTTTAGAAAAAAAATATGAATGGATTGGAACGGTGGAATATTATTTAATTAATAGTAATAATATAAATGTATTATATATAATTATCATTATGAATGAATAGTAATCTTATCTATTGTAAAATTAACAATCAGGGACAATATATGCATGATATTAAATATATGAATGGTACTCCCTCTGGACCTATATAGAAGCAAAAATACCTAACTTCATACGTATTAAGAAAGTTAGTTATATTAGTTTAATTGTTTTGATTTGTGTAAAAAATAAGTCATAGTTACTAAACTACCCTTTCTTGGGAGCGCATAATGCTCTTGAAAGTTGCGTCTTGAGAGTGTATAATGCTCTTGAAAAAATAAAAAAATAATTAACCAAAAGGTATTTTTGACACAGTGGAGTTAAATATGGTTGATTTGATTGACTTTTGCTTATATTTGAGTTCAAAAAATTTAGGTATTTTTTTGCTTATATATAGGTCGAGAAATAAATTTTTTTGGTTTCCACAATATCCTTCTCAACCTTCAATGCATTTTAAAATACTTAATTCATTTAATTTTATGGTTCTTGCTAATGAGTATCCTAAGGGTATTATTTAAGGAACCAACAAAATGAATGTTTGTCTTGGGAGACTAAGTGAAACACTTTTCATTGTATTAAATACATTATTTTTTCATACAAAACTTTCTTTATTGATTTCTTAAACAATGCCCTAAGTCCACTTGTTAGCATTCTCCTAATTTTATTAATTGTATTTAAATTCTCAATGTTTGATTTTAAAAAAATTAGCTTTCCCATTCTACAAAACCTGTGAAAAAAAATTGTAATAACATTTTAAATAGTTTTTTTAATGAACATTTTAAATAGTTAAAATTAATTAATAGGTATAGGTATGATAACATTTTATTAACCGTGTTTAAATTGTTACCGCTCTTAAAATCAATTCTATCTACTCCAAAATTCATACTTTTGGACGCAATTTTATAAACAAGACACGTTAAAAATCCCAAAAAGTTACTTTCATTGAACTTAGAAGTTTGGGTAATAGTTAAAAGGATTTTTCTATCATTGTGTAAACTTATATAGGTTAAAGATTTTAAAAGAGTAAATTCATATAGAAAGTTGTGTATTTTATACTTTTAAAAATAAGATGCTTAGCTTTTCAATAAATAGTTACTGTTTTTGGGCTCCTTAACATGTACTCCCTCTGAACCTATATATAAGCAAAAAAGTACCTAAATTTTTTGGACTCAAATATAAGCAAAAGTCAACCAAATCAATCCTATTTAATGCTAGTATTTTAAAAATACCCTTTAGTTAATTATTTTTTTATTTTTTCAAGAGCACTATACACTCTCAAGACACAATTTCCAAGAGCGTTATACACTCCCAAGAAAGGATAGTTCAGTAACTATAATTATTTTTTACGCAAATCAAGACAATTAAATATAACTAACTTTTTTAATACATGTAAAGTTAATTTTTTTTTGCTTATATATAGACCCAGAGGGAGTATAAGATTACACACGATGGATAAACCCTAATTAAAAAGGAACATTAAAAGTAAGAGTAGTGGTGGCCCTGAGCATGGTTGAGCTGTGCGACCGCCCAGGGCCCCATTTTTTGGAGGGGCACCAGGTAGTAGGTAAAATTTTACTTAGTATATATAAATATTAAATAAAAGTTTTATATAATTATTTTTTTACCAATAAAAAATAATTATTCCAAAAAATTAATAATAGAATGATAGAAAATAATATAACAAGTGTATCTGCGAATGGAAAGGAGATTGAATCTGTGTGTTCAAAAACGTCAAATTCGTAGAAAAAACACTATAATGAAAATCTCTCTGAACGTACACAACCAAACCTTGAGTTTGTCGATGAGTCTTTTAAGATCCATTATTTTTTATATATAATATATCAAGCAATTGACTCACTTAATAGAAGATTTGAGCAGTATAGTACATATGAGGATATTTTTTATTTTTTGTTTAGTATTGAAAAGCTTAGGTCATTTTCTGATAATGACTTGAAATTATGTTGCAAACATCCTGAATCATATCTAGATCTTGATAGAAAAAATCTATTTGAAGAATTAAAAGTCATCAGAGAGATTTTAATAATTGAATCAAAATCAACTTTATGATTTTGAGTTCTTTGAAGACATTTAATTGTTTTCCTAATACATTGACAACTTATAGAATAATAATAATTATCCATATTACTGTTGCAATCGCTGAGATAAGTTTTTCTAAATTGAAATTGTTAAATTCTTATTTGTGATCTACTATGTCATAAGATAGATTAAATAGTCTTGCTTTGTTTTTTATCAAAAATGATTTTTTAAAGAATCTTGATTATGAATGGATTGTTAATGATTTTACAGCAAAAAATACAAAAAGAACAATCTTCAAATAATCATGATAGCATTATTTTTTAGTTCGTATAGGATACCCAAAATCTCAAAATCAGTCTCGAATAAGTAAGAGTTTGGGATGAGGGATGTCATGATCTAAGTTGGGAATGTAGCCATTTGGAAAAAGGAAGGAGCCTTAATTATTTACATCCCAAGTGACTAAACATATGCCAATCGAATGTGATGTAGACGTCATTTATTTTAGTGTGTGTCTCTATCACAATTCCACTATGAATCAAGTGCGACTCATGGCAGAGTTTGTGTCCCGTGAAATATGATTGATTGTAACTGACACCGATAGTCATTAATGAAATTTTTGATAGCTAAAAATATAATATTTTTTGATTTTATTCCCTAACTTTTATTTATTTTGATTTTAATGTTTGTAATTTTTAAAATTTTGTTTTTGGTCTTTGCTATCAATTACAAATATTAACTGCTGATATGATAAATGAGAGTCCATATCAGCAGTGACACGCGACAAAATTATTATTTTTTTATTCCATCTGTCTTGTATGATAGGGACCAAAAACAAAAATTTAAAAATTACAGATACCAAAAGCAAAACAAATAAAAGAAATAGGAACTAAAACCAAAATGCTCTATATTTTCAGGGACCAAAAACTTCATTTAATTTAGCGGTTAAACTCATACTTTGCTCTCTATACGTGAAACTGATTTTCAATTTAGTCCCTATGAGTAAAAACTTTTCAAATCAGTCCCTATATGTATAATTATTTTTAATTTAGTCCTCACCGTTTATTGGTATTATAATACCGTCACATGACAGGGACCAAATTGAAAATGATTGTCACGTGTAGGGACCGAATTCAATTTTTTTTGTTGAATTCAATCCATACAATTGACAATCATTTTCAATTTGGTCTTTATACTTTAACTTCAACAAACGACGTTATAACACTAATAAATAGCAAGGACCAAATTAAAAATAATTGTACATATAGGGACTGATTTGAAAAGTTTCTGCGTATAGATACTAAATTGAAAATCAGTGTCATATATAGGAATGAAATAATTAGTTTAACCTAATTTAGCCTTTAATAAATATGATTTCATGAAATTTATGAATTAATTTGATTTTCTGACAAATGAAGAAGAATTGAAATGTTTTTTAGTGTGCTAATTTTGAAACAAATAATCCTTCAAGTGTAGATGAGGCGGATGTCATTTTGGTACTTGGAACACATGTTGAAGAGCAACTTAGGAAGAGGCAGAAGTTGCAGTTGAAGCTAGCTGGTGAAAGAAAAAGTCTCAAATTTTGATAATGTGCTTGGGAATTGTAGTAGCGTTTTGCTTATTTTGAATTTTCAATTGTCAGTGTCAAGGTTAGTATGTCTATTTGTTGCAATGGTTTGTGTTATGTTTGGCAATCCAAAATACTAAATAAGCAAAACCCAACTACAATTCCCAAGCACATTATCAAAATTTGAGACTTTTTGCAACTTCTGTCTCTTCCTCTATAGCTCTTCAACATGTGCTCCAAGTACTAAAGTGTCATCCTCCTCATCTATACTTGAAGGATTATTTGCTTCAAAATCAGTCCAATCACAAAAATTACAATTCTTCTTCATCTGTTAGAAAATCAAATTAATTCATAAATCACAGGAAATCATATTTATTAAAGGATTAATGAAATTTTTTGTCCTTGAAAATATAGGGTTTTTTGGTTTTAGTCCCTATCTTTTGTTTATTTTGCTTTTGTTGTCCGTAACTTTTAAATTTTTGTTTTTGGTCCCTGTCACTAATAGAAATTTTTTGATTACCTGCGGATTTTACACAAAAATTCTCAGGAAACATGTTTCCTATGAATTTTTGTTCATAGGTAATACCTTCGTGGGTAATTCTTTCCTGGGCATTTTAAAATCCGCAGGAAATTTCCTGCAAATTTTCTTGGGAAAAATTTAAATTCGTAGGAAAATCTGTAGGAAATGTCAAAATTCCCTACAAATTTTCTTACAAATTTGAATCTACAAGAAAAAACCTTAATTTTAAAAAAATTGCAGAAAAATTCGCAGGAAAATCCTGTAGAAAAAATCCGCAAGAAAATCTGCAAGAAATTCATGAATTTCTAGTAGTTGTCATGGAAAACAAATGGAATAAAAAATAACTATTTTGCCATGTATCACTGCAAACGTGGACTTCCGTCTGCCACATCAGTAGTTAACGTTTGGAGTTGACGACAAGTACCAAAAAAAAAAACTTAAAAGTTAGAGACACCAAAAGCAAAGCAAACAAAAGATAGGGACTAAAACCAAAATGCCCTATATTTTTAAGGATCAAAAACTTCATTAAGTCTCGAAAAAATAGTAATGTTATTGGATAATTTTGTGCATAAATAATTCATATTACTGTATAAATTTTAAAATAATTAAAACAAATTAGTGATCGTGTGAGCACTAAACAGCTTTTAATTTTGACCATTCTTATATGATTATATGATTAAGATTTATTATTCTCACATCTTTTTTTAATCAATTGTTCTCACATTATTAAAATACAAACTATTTTAATTAATTTTATATATATATATATATATATATATATATATATATATATATATATATATATATATATGTGTGTGTGTGTGTGTGTGTGTGTGTGTGTGTGTGTGTGTGTGTGTTTTGTTAACCAGTGCCCTAAGGACATTGGTTAAGGAATCAAAAAATAGAAAATTTGCAATGAGAATTGTAACTTTTAAAAAATTGAAACACCACTTTCTAATACAAATTTTCTATCTTTGTTTCCTTAACCAATACTTTTAGGATACTGGTTAGAATTTTTCTTTATATATATATATATATTGATTTTTTTTCTCTTAAAATATAAGAGGTGCATGCATTTAAATTGAAGATTTAAGA
The DNA here is from genome assembly GCA_039655645.1 of Ammopiptanthus mongolicus. Classification (NCBI taxonomy): domain Eukaryota; kingdom Viridiplantae; phylum Streptophyta; class Magnoliopsida; order Fabales; family Fabaceae; genus Ammopiptanthus; species Ammopiptanthus mongolicus. Next base: position 55,335,178 of record CM077350.1, on the reverse strand, counting down.
GCAGGTCGGGTACATTTTTTTTAATGAGCACTTATAATTTACTTACAAATGTTTCTAAGTGTGTTCAATGATCTTGAGTCAAAACTTCGGGGGAACCACTAGATACTAGTTAAAATGATATATTTAAAATTCGTATTTAATTATGTATAATTTTATCACTCAAATATATGAAGTGAGTAAACATTCAATATGTGAAATCATAGTTAATGTTTGTTCATCTTACAATGGTGCAATGCGCAAGAGAAATTAGGAAGCTTGTAGCAGATGCGCGGAGGAGAAGAAACATATAGCTATAGTGACTAATGGTGTTGAGTTAGAAATAATATCTGTGTTTGATGGAGTTGTTTAACTATTTGAATATTTTTAAATCAATAGTGTCTAATGATAATGTTTCAGAAACTAAAATATATGATAGTTTAAGGCTTTGCATGTAATATATGTTGTACAAATTATTTTGAGGGTGTCTTATACATAATTTTTTATATAAGACAAATTTAGGGTTTTTTTTTGGGGGGGGGGGGGGTGCTGTGGCTTTCCCCTTCCTATTAAGGTTTGTCCCAGACTATATTTGAATCTACTTATTTTGAAATAAGTGGAAGGATAAATGGTTTTTAGTGTAATATAATTTCTAAATATTGCATCCAAATATAAATATATATATTTTTTGTAAAAATGAAATATTTTCCCATAAGTCTATCCAAATGAACCCTAAATGTGTGGTTAATAAAAAATTGAACCCGCTACATAATATTATTACTCCACAACCTTAGGCAATCTTAAATATTGAAACAAATTTTAATCAAATTACAAGCTTTTAGTTCTTTTAGTCCTTTGTCTATATGTATTACATTAACAATTATATTCTCTTTTTTTTTTTTAAAACAATTAGATTCTTAATTTTCGATAGTTGCAATTTGTTTCGAGGTATTACCTGGAACCAAGGTGGACTCCAAGGAAGATTGTTGATTGTTCTCTTTATCCTTCTTCTTGATATATTGACGTTAGCGTGACAAAGCAAGGTAGGGGGTATTCCTGCAAAGACACCGTAACGCCAAAGTTAGGATCTGCCATAGGTAGTGAGAAGAATGAAAGAACTAATTATGTTACCTGAAAGGTTGGATGAGGTTTTTATATCCTTTGGTCTCTCCGGAGAGATGTAGGAAGTTAAGAGAGAATTTGTTACCAAAGATCTCATAATGGATAAAGGTTGTGGAGATCCTGTTAACTACATGTTATTTATTATCCAAAGGTTACTCATTAGTCACCATGTAGGACCCATCCTGCATACCACATGCTAGTTGAGCGGGTTCACTTGTTGGTCCGTCGAGGCGGGCTGTGTGTTCTGGTCCAAAACTTTGTGGGCTGAATACCTCGGATCGACATTTCGATTTGACCAGATGCCCCAGATAAAGTTCTTATGTGAAGCATAAACATTGAGCTTATGATTCTGTGGTGGATTTAATTAGGCTTGAAGTGATAAGGCCAAGTCGAAATGGAATTTATCTTGTCATGGAGTGAGGTTTCATGTCCTCCTGATCCGGAGACCGAGCCTCTTCATCGAGGTCGCGAATAATTGATATCCATTGAGATGAGTTACCACTTTTGTTGCTTGATTTTGTCGAGGTCTCTTCATATGGTGGTGCTTTCCACGTGTCTCGTCCTCAATGGAGAGTTTATACTTATTAATGCGTGGTTACTTGCATGTGTTAGTTGAATCGCCATTAATTTTTGTGCAACATCGATGGTCGTTTATTTTGATGATATTAACCCAATGAGAACTATACGTCTTGTTAATAATGCCCTAATTGCGCACTTTATCTCTTAGAGAATTTGAAAGCGGTCGGTTCCACTTTACATTTCTTCTTTCTGTATTGCTTTACCTCTACTTAGTCTCTTGTTTTCTTATGCTATTTTTGCTCGTATTTGTGACGCTTGAGGCTGACGAGAGCGGGGAAGCAGTCTGGGATGTTACAGTATTACTCATTTGCTCTTTTTGCACTCATTTCTCTATGACATCCCATTGGTGATTTCTTGTCTCCATTCTAGCAATCTTCTCTTAGCATCTCTATCGCACTATGCTTCTCAAGTACATTCTCCAAATTTATTCTTTTAATTTTATTTTCCAATTTTTATGGCCAAGGGAGGGACGAATGATGTTAGGAGGAGTGAGTCCAATGGTGACGATAGTGGGTCTGCTCAAGTTCCCCTAGGAACCCCACCATATTTGGTGGTTGTTATGGGGTTGGCTTTGCTTCACATTTAAACGTGGGAGAGATGTGGTACCCTTAGATTTCTACGCGGCCTTTGTTGGCCGTTAGAGGTGTTTGGTAGTTGATGAACAAGTCGAGGGAAATTTTGATAGTTTTCCATGGGTGGTATTCCACTAGTGGTAATGGACTTTGAGTTAGGAGATAATAGTCTCAATTTAGATTCTGAGCCGACCGATGTGGATTTTATTGTAAGTTTCAAAGGTATTTGGACATAGGTCATAGGAGAGCAATGAATACCTTTCCCGAGAATTTTCCACTTCTAGCAGATGCACAAATGTATTCATGGATTGATCGAGACAGCCTCAGAACCCCTTCAAGATACGTTGAATTATCCAAGTTCTCCCACTTGCACTTAACCTTAAACAAAGTTCAAAACCACCAACTTGTATTTTTTATACCCCAGACCGGAGATCGAGAGGATTTGTTCTTAGAGGGTGGAGGAGGAACACTTTCTAATGATGTATGAGACTGTTTTCACTAAGATCGGAATCCAATTTCCTTTCACTAAGTTCTACATAAGGATCCTAAGCCATCTATGAATTTCTTCTTCGTAGTAACATTCAAATGCTTGAGGATTTGTTCAGGCATTTGAATTGTTACTCTATCACACAGAACTTTTCTAAAATCCTTGTGTATTTTTATGCATCTTCTATCCTTTGATGAATTCTAGCATTACGAAGTCGGAATAAGAGTCTTGGCTTTTGCTTCGCTCTGCTACCGGGTCTATGGCAATAGAAATTCAACCTGATTCATTTAAAGACTTTAAAAAACAATTTTTTTTAAAGTGTTAGTAGCTTTGGGATAACATCCCTTTTTTTTTTTATCTCAAAGAGCACGCCTCAATTTCTTATATATCGGAGTCAATGTTATTATGAGAGGAAGAACGACCAGTATAGGGTCCATGAAAGGCATTTGACCCCTGAGAAGCATGAGACAATTGAGTAAGCTCATCCTTGGTGCGACTGACATTGACTTGGTTGTCATTATAAGTATCTAGTGTATTCTTGTAGCTCCTTTTTCATCTCGAATATGCTTTGAATCTTGGCATGCTCTTTGAAAACGTGTTAAGTATTATGCATTTGTGGATCATTGTAGGTATTATGGTTACTCTAGAGGCTATTACTTTGATGAACAAGCGTTGATCTCAGAGAGCAGTCGAGATTCAACTTCAGGCTATTTAACCTACTCGTAGATAAGGTTGAGGGTTCCCCCAGTCATCAGTTAGCTGATGGACAAAATTAGCAAGTGTACTAATTTGTTGCAAGTAATAGGAACTGAAGAGTTCCGAGTATCGAACACAGGGATTGGAGTAGCCAAGTACCACTTCTCACTATCAATAACTATTTGAACGCCCAAATTGAGTCTTCAGAATTATAAGCTAAAAGACAATTTTTCTAGAATTAAAGAAGATCAAGATTAAAATAGCAAAAATGAAAGATAGTGTTTACTTCAGATGGAGAAAGCTCTAGGGCTCCGACTTCACCAACCTATGAATCCGGATTCTCATAGACAAGAATCCCTCTTCATATACGAATTCCAGTTTGGATCAATTACGGCATAACATTCTAATTTCTTATCAAAATCAATTATCAAACAAGATTCCTAATTTACTCTAATGTCTTTTCCAAGAACACTAAAGCACACCCCTTAATCTCTAATCAACTATATTCCTATGATGATCATTTATCAAGAAGCTCATTAAGATTTATGAATCTCTATAAAATTGCATAGAACCCTATCTCCTTCCGGTCTCAATTTATCCTATGGCTTATCCTCAATGCTCTCAACACATAAATCTCCTTCCGGTCTCAATATGATAAGCAGCTCATTCAATTATATTTGCAACTATAATCGAAAGCATGAAATTAAGAAGATAAACATAAAAGATAAGAAGAGAAACTAGTATTATGCCATAAAATCACCAAACCTTCATAAGTGGTTACATCTTCACCCTAGAATAGGGAGTTTAGTTCATGATGGTAGAAGAAAACATCAATTGAATTGAAAAGAATCCATAATCCATCACCATCCTCAATCCAAAGTAGCAAAAACCAATGTATTAACGGCGCTAATCGCAGCTTAAGAAAAAGGAAGATCCCCCCAATTAGGATTAGAAGTTAAGCTAAATACAATTCTGGACACATCGATTCGCTAAGCGGATTACATTCGCTAAGCGAATCTTACAAAATAGGCCCAGCCCAAAAGTTCATAATTCGCTAAGCGGATTACATTCGCTAAGCGGATGGGATTTTTCCAGCAACTCCAGCTCCTCTTCCTTCTCTTCTTCCTTGCTTCCAAAGCTCCACTTCTTGGACTATAATTGAGCATCTGAAAGCATAAACACCCAATTACGACTAACTGACTCAAAATAATGGAAAAAAATACTAAAACAACTAAATAAGACTCAAGACACTACTTAAGAACAATCAAAGACAAATATGGGCACACTTGAGAGTTTACTCAACGTTTATTATCAATTCCACGGATAAATCATAGTTAAAACTAGATAATCCAGTGGGTTATCAAAATACCCCAAACTTGAACTTTGCTTGTCCTCAAGCAAACTAATACAGCATAAAGACTCAAACAAAGACTTAACCATAGCAAGTTCAATAGACCTAATCATCATGCATTCTTCACGATTTCTTTTCTTTCAAAAATACAAAATCCCCTCAAGATCAAAATTTTGACATGTTAAATCACTCAAGAGATAGCCCTAAGTTTCATTTTTCACAAACACCATCATCCATCAAGTAAAGGTTTGAAAACACCTAGCATAACAAAAAATCAAGAATCAGGGTCTCATCCTCACAAGGTTGATTTATTTCTCTCAAACTCTCAAGTATCTAGGCTTGTGTTTGCAAAATATTTTTCACAATTTAAGCACATAACTCCATGGGTTTGCCTATCATCTCAACATAGATCCCACACAATATATGAATGCATAATCAAGAGGGCTTTGCATGGTTGTAATGAGGTCAAGGTAAGAGGTAGGGATAGAAAAGGATAACTAGCTTAACCTTACAGATCAAAGGAGCATGGGCATTTCCCTTTTTTTTTTTTTTTTTTTTTCACCATTCAAGTATATATTTAACTTTTCATGCAACTTTGCTGCACTGTTTTTTTTTTATTTTTTATTTTACAATACTTGAACGGTCACACTTCGTAATTTCTCTATATTTTTTTTTTCTTGCCACCCCAAACTTAGTACTTGATTCCCTTCCTAACGTATACCAATGCTCCTCAAATCCATGAAGGTTGGGTAACATGGTTTTTCAGATTTGTAGCTCATAGATGAGGTTATCAAGAACAGGCTAAGGCTCAAATGGGCTAACAAAAGATATTCAAGCAATTCAGGTATGCTTATATGGCCACTAGCTTCTATAGAACAAAAGGCCTCGATCATATTATGCAATACATATTCATTCGATCAGATTAAGAATCAGGCAAACCTAAGAGAATATAACTTAAAAGCTACTCTCTCATAACGATTTGAACTTTAAGGCCCAAATTTTTCCTCACCAGGACACACTAAAGACCCTTCTCTAAGATAGTCATGCTAAGTATCCCAACCCTAAACTTATCAAGATTCCAGTGTTGCAAATTTATTTTTATTTTTTTTATTTTTTTATTTTTTGGTTTTTTTTTTTGGTTTTTTTTTTTTTTTTTTTTGGCATATCTCTCAAGGTACCACGCAAGTCTTTTCTAGTCACTTAAGGGGGAGTGCATATTTATCAATTCCAAATCAAAATTCATAGGTCATATACAATCAGATCAAATCAAACTTGCTACGACTCTAACAAAACGACTCAAAGACTCAATCGTTAAACAGCAGAAAGAAAAAAAAATGACTCAAGACACAAGCGCATAAGGCTATTGTAATCGCAATTCGAAAATAGAAGAGAGAGGTTAAGAAAACAAATCTTAAAGGTTCAATGCAGAACCCTTTGCATGCTTTCACATTTCTCACCAATTTCTCCTCATCTATCCTCTCCGATTTAGCTCAACCGGAGGCAAATATGCTCATGGCACCTGTTCAACTCAACAGAAAAGAAATGCATGACAATATAAAATCAAAACCAAAATGGGTCTCCAATTCATAAAATAAAAGTGTTTCTATGACAACTCATGATTTACATCAATGAAGACTAGAGTTTATCAAAGAGCACGACAAAATAGACGGTAAAATAATGCTGCAAGACTACAGCACATCAGCAAGATTCTCCTCTGCCAGTATATCTGGGTCCACGTCACTGTCCGGACCATCACCATCAAACTCTCTCTGAAGCTCTGCAGACTGAGCTGCCCTCTGTGCACGCTGAGTGGCCGGCCCTCCTCCTGCGGGGGCATGTGTCTCGTCTCGAGACCAGTCACGCCAGCCATACAGGGCACTCAGCTCAACCTCAGAATGGAACTCAAAAGCCCTGCCCTCCATCTGGGCACTAGATTGTGCCCGACTCAAGTCTCGCGATGCAACAAGAGAGCTCATCACTTCCTTGTGCATCTGTTTTTGCTCCTCATGCTGCAGGGTCAGCATCTGCATATAGTCATCCAACGTCCGATGCTGACGTGGCCTAGAACTCTGTGGCCGTTCACTGGTCTCTTGTTGCTGCTCAACCGGCTTCCTTGTTTTCCTCTCCTGAAAACAGTAGCGAGTGATATTATCAGCATCCATGGGCTGCTTATATTTGACATCCACCTCCTTAGGCACCTCAAAACCAGCCTGAGCACACAACTCCGTAATCAAAAATGGATGGCCCAGAGCATTCATAATCAAGGAATTCGCACTAGTTTGGATATCCAAGGCGATGATTCCGCCAATATCAATAGTTAGACCCTTCATTATGGCATAGAGCAGCTTCACCCTAGGTACAGGGACGGTGGAATCATGTGAGCAAGGCTGGATATTAGCGTGCATGAAGGTATTCCACATTTTTCCGAGAGGCGTCAAATCCTTCCGCTTTATCCTCAACAGGTTTCCATAGGGTCCTGTCTCCCATTGTGCACCTGGTTTACAACAAACAGCAAGCACATCCTCAGCTATCTCTTCGATCGCCGGAAGGCGCTCGTACTGGCATTTTCCTCGCCAATTCTTCACAATGCCAAAGAAGGCATTAATAGTATTACCATCAAAGACAATTTCTCGTCCGCGGACCGCAGAAACAAACTTTCTGTCTTCAGGTTTGGGATTGTAAGCATTAGCATAAAATTCCTTCACGAGTTTTATGTGGACTCGCTCCGGAAATTCAGTAAACTTCTTCCAACCCCTATCAGCAACTATATTTGCAACTATAATCGAAAGCATGAAATTAAGAAGATAAACATAAAAGATAAGAAGAGAAACTAGTATTATGCCATAAAATCACCAAACCTTCATAAGTGGTTACATCTTCACCCTAGAATAGGGAGTTTAGTTCATGATGGTAGAAGAAAACATCAATTGAATTGAAAAGAATCCATAATCCATCACCATCCTCAATCCAAAGTAGCAAAAACCAATGTATTAACGGCGCTAATCGCAGCTTAAGAAAAAGGAAGATCCCCCCAATTAGGATTAGAAGTTAAGCTAAATACAATTCTGGACGCATCGATTCGCTAAGCGGATTACATTCGCTAAGCGAATCTTACAAAATAGGCCCAGCCCAAAAGTTCATAATTCGCTAAGCGGATTACATTCGCTAAGCGGATGGGATTTTTCCAGCAACTCCAGCTCCTCTTCCTTCTCTTCTTCCTTGCTTCCAAAGCTCCACTTCTTGGACTATAATTGAGCATCTGAAAGCATAAACACCCAATTACGACTAACTGACTCAAAATAATGGAAAAAAATACTAAAACAACTAAATAAGACTCAAGACACTACTTAAGAACAATCAAAGACAAATATGGGCACACTTGAGAGTTTACTCAACGTTTATTATCAATTCCACGGATAAATCATAGTTAAAACTAGATAATCCAGTGGGTTATCATTAGCTCCTCATAAGATGAAGCTGGGGGAAGGAGATGTTGGTGTTGCATTTTCATGAGATAATCCTCTTTTAAAATCACATCTCAAGGCGGAAGAAAACCATATCCATGGATCGTGCATTACAAAAACATGAATCACATAAGGGCTATTATGTTTACCTCTTGTAGAATGCTTTTCAAATCACCAGTGCCGCGAAAGGGAAACACCTATACTCAGTCAATGCGAGCAAACGTCCATTTGAGCAATGCGTCTTATGCTACCTGACAGCTACAGAGTTGGCGCGATGTAAAGTGTGAAGTGTGTCTCACTTGTGTGTATCACATACGTGTAGCGGTGAGGGAGACGCGCTTGCTACTTAAGTTGTAACGCTCCTTCACCCTACTTGCCACAACCCTGATAGGCTTATACACTACAAGTCCAAATTGGAATTATTTATTAAATCATATTTACTAAAATAATTCTTCTCTAACTATTTACTCTATGTGTGTGACCCTATAGGTTCTCACTAAATTGGCAATAATATTAAATATTATAATAATATCAAATATTATAAACAATGAGCGGCATCTAACAATGCATCATTGTTACCCAATTTATGAGAAAATCGATGATTCGATTTTAACCTTACTGCGACCAAATTTGTTGGAACCAAAGTGGTTATGGTCCAAATAATCCCTTAAGTTTTGATGTTAACAAAGGGCTAATTTAAGAAGAACAAAGATTTCTTATGGACTAACGTTTTATATTAAGTGTGCAGGATAAAACTTAATTGAGTCCAAAGACTATCCAAAGTCCAAAGACTTTATCTCGTCCAACCTTTGAACGTGGTCTTCGTCTTACTCAGATTGGACGGTAGTAAGTAGAACCATGAGTCCAAAGACTCTTCCGATACTCATGTAATAGCTATAGTACAATATTGCTTTATATGTCTAAGCACGAATACCTTGTAAAAGTATTTGAATTTATTATTCCCTGTAAAAGGTTTATATCCTTGGGACAAACATTCTTTGTAATATTCGTTCAAATGTAAAGCATAAGCCAGAATGTCTCTGTCACTTAAAGAAGTTGACCTTCTTCTTTTGGAAAAACAAAAGGCAACTTTTGTTCTACACAAAGGATATGTCAGCACCACTTTTAGCTATCATCCTGATAGTCTATCCTGTTGATCAGAAACTTCAGAAGCTATTAGACTCAATGGATCAAATACATTCAATGCTCATCAGAATGGATCCTTTTCCATCCGTTGAAGATTGAAGTCTTTTCAAAGACAAAAGACTATATATACCTCCATCCCTTGAATATGCAAGGTTACCGAACTTGAGCAAAAATACAAGTGAAGCAATACTCAGCGGTTCAAAATCTTTCAAGAGAAACAAGCAAACATCTACTCAAGCAATCAAAGAGAAAATCTCAAGCTTGCAAAGCTAGCAAAGCTACTTTGATCCTCATTTTTATATCAATCTCTGTGTAGAGTTTTTAAGAATCTAAGCTTTAGTTTCGAATTCTCACATTTAGTGAGTTAGTAGAACAAACTCTTTTCAAAACCTTAGTTTGGTTGAGCCTGAAGAGACTTGTCTGTAAAAGAATACTTAGAGAACTTGAAGAGGTTGAGAATACTGCCTGAAGAGGTGTTGAATACTTTGTAACAGAAGGATTTTGTTATAGTGGATAAAGCTCTCAAGTAGAGAGGACTGGACGTAGCTCTTTGGTGAAGAGTAAACCAGAATAATATCTCGATGTTCTTTTCTCTCCCTTACCCTTACTTTGGTTTATTATCTTAATAACTAACTAGGATTGAATTGCTTTTTCCTACGCTGTTTTCTTATCTTAATCAAACTAAGTTAGCTTCCAACTTGGTGTTTGGAAGAGCTCTCTTTGCTTTTAATCGTTTTAGCGTCCAATCTTGCGAAAATTATTATCTGCTTACGAAAAGATTTTCAAATCTTTAGAAACACAATTCAACCCCCCTTCTTGTGTTTCAAACAGGTTCCTTCAAAATTACCCTGTAATAATGTCCCTTCGTCCATATGTCATAATTGAACACAAGGCATAACTATGTCATCCTTGTTAAGATCAATTATTTGTTCCTTGATCTCTGAATAGATGTGTAATCACAAACATGCCCAATATCATTACCCGTTGAATATTTGGTCAAGTTGTTAGGACTGATACGGAAGTGGAGTCTCCGAGGTGCCTCCATAGCGCTCCATTTTGAACAGCAAGCCCAAGACTTTGTGTAGTTATCTCTTCGTGGTCTAAGCTGGAGACTACCGAGAAAGAGGCCAAGGAAGCCAAAAACATGTTGAAGAGCTGAAGAAAAAGCTTGAATATAAACGAACTAAATTTTATAATATGGTGAAGAGCTGAGAGCAGCACGAGGCTGATTGCGTGACATATAGGGTGAAGAGGGCGAGGAATGGTCTCCAGTGAAATAGAAAGCACAGACAAGGAGCAACTCTTGGCAGGCTTCTAGGCGGAGGGACACATAAATGAATGGATTTGACACCAGACTGAGAGGGATCCTGAGACTGTGCAGGTATGAGACTTCACAGTTGAAGGATCATGAGAGTGTGCATATATGTGACTGTACAATTGAGGAAAGCTTAAAATAATTGATTAATATTATCTATAACAACAGAATTCATGTTGTTTTTGGGAGCCTATAAACTTAGGAACCATATGGTTAAGTGTGCTTGACTTGAAGCAATCATGGGATGAGTGACCTGCTGGGAAAATTTCCTAGGAAACGTGTGAGTGAAGACAAAGCAAGTCGAAGAGCCCTGTGTTGGTTTGTGGGTTAGTCGTCAATCCGAAAAAGCATCTCAGTTGAATGGTATCCGAGCGGGACCTCTCCCAGTAGGGTATGGTTTGGGGATGAACCAAGTAGAAGTTGTTGGGCATGAGACACTCGACCGCGAGGCTGAAGAGGGCGGAGAGTAGTCATCGGTGCAAAAGGAAGCATGGATAAGGAGCAACTTCTAATAGGCTTCTACACGGAAAGACGCATGAATGAATCGATTTCAGACCTAAACGAGAGGGATCCTAAGACTGTGTAGCTATTAAACTGCACAACTAAGGGATTGTGAAAGCCGTCCCTTTTGTGTAAGGTACTAGAAATTTAATTCTTACCCTAGGTAATATATATATATATAGAGGAATAAAGATTATTTTGAATCCTAGGACAAAAAAAAAATGAGGAGGAAGGAGCAAATATATATTAGACTTAGGACTTAATTGCAATAATCAAGGAGTTTGAAATAAAAAGAGAAGGAGAGCTAGTCTCCCTCATTTTCTCCTGTACGTGAATCAGAGCAAAGAAAAATGGGAGAGTTGTGCTAGGGTTGGATTTTGGTGAGTCTCTTCTTTTTCTTTCTTTCTCCTTGTTTTCTTCTCTTCCCTTATGTAAAATTGGAATCCTCATACTCCTCTTTCTTAACCTAGAGTAGAAGAAGAAAGAGGTTGAAGAACCCAGTTCACTCTCACTAGTCTAGATTTTTCTTTTCAATTGGAGGTAAGGACTTCAATCCCTAACTTGTAGATATTGTGTCTGACTTGAGTGGCTGGATTTCATTTATTTATACCTATTAATATCTATGTTTGTTGTGTAAATTTTTCTGGGCATCGTGGATTGTTGGACTGGTAATGGTAGGCTTTTTATGTTTTTTTCTTTAAGGTTCTAGTAGTGCCATTTCAATGGGAACCAAATGCCATTTTGTGAAGTAGCAGGGCAATCTCGCAAGCACTACGGTGCTGCGAGATTTGCCTTTTTGGGTTATTATAAAATAATATTTATATAATATATTATAATATGTAATATATATATATATATATATATATATATATATATATATATATATTGGAGTTGCAAAGAGGAACTATAATGTGTTCTTATATGATGAGTTGAGTTTAGATAAATTGGGATGAATAGTAAATCTATGATGTACAAAGGAAATGATGAAGATCTATGATGAAGGTTAATCATGTTTATATTGACATAAAGCATTTTATTCCTTTTTAATGTGCATACTCTGTTTCAACCATGTAACCTTGTTTCATAAATTTCATGTTCTTTTATGTTTTGCTTTTATTTCATGCCCTTACTGAGTTTATGCAACTCATTCCCTTAGTGTCTCAGATGCAGGTGTAGGAGCTGCTGAACCATCCCGAGTCGCCCTGACATCTTGAGTGGGGTTCCTAGTGCTATGCCTCGGCCACACATATAGCTTAAATTTATTTTTGGACAAACTTGGTTTTGTATAACTCTTTTATTTACGTTTGGACCTATTACCTTGTTATGGAGTTGGTCTCCAACACTTGACTTTTGAATTTTTTTTGTAACCTTTCTTTTCTTTGAAAAACTTCAGAAAGTGATGATGCAGGTCCTTTGTTGATTTTTTTTGGATAGTTATAGTTGTTTTGTTGTGTGAGACATGTAGGCTTCAGAGGTGGGACTCTATCCCTTCCTCTGGCCGGTCACGGCTTCGATTTAGGGTTGTGACAAAGTTGGTATCAAGCTTAGGTTCAAAAATTTTTTTTCTTTTTTTTTTTCCTTCCTTTGTATTTAAGATCGGCATGGCACTAGTTCGGGATGAACCAGTCAGCAAGGGAGAAACGCATGGGTATGTGGAATGATTTAGAATATTGTTTAGGAACATATATATGAATGATTTGTTTATATTAGAGCGTTATAAGTTGTGGATCTATCGGATGCTTGAATTGATCCTAAAAGTCGCACTGGGGACGGCGATACGTAACGCCCAGTTGCGCAAGATTTTAGATACAAGAATGCACTAGGGACGGCGATACGTAACGCCTAGTTGCACAAAGATGTGGGAAACCTACTGGGGATGGCGATACGTAACACCCAGTAGAGCTTGTGACATGGAGACGATGGCCATACGCTTGGAGTGCCTAGCGGTCACGTATCCGAGGTTGGGACACCGTATTGGAGACGGTGACACGTAAAGCTCAATTATGAATGTGACAGTGCCTATCGGGGACGGCGATACATAACGCTTGGTAGGGCAGTGCTAAGTTGTGACAATTCAAGCATCTTGGTAAAGAATCCACTTTTGGAATATGTTTTGATATTTGATTATGGTGCCATATTATGATGAATTGTTAATGTAATTAAGTTGTGGCATGGATTATTTGTTAGGTACATTGCTAAAAGCGATATCTTGAACTTTTTTTTTTTTTTTTTGTAGACATTGTGATGTTTAAAGTTATGTTTTCTTTATTATAGTTATGGTGGACACACGACGTGGAACCGCCACTGGTCGTTCCGAGAGAAAAGAGGCGGACCAACCTGTGATTGAGGAGGTGTCCCAACAGCAGGTAGGGGAGGACCAAGGTCACCTTGCCGAGACACTGAGAGTGATGACTCAGACGATGGCTTAGATGCAAGATGTACTGGGAGAGTTGGTCCAGCGTTTGCCCCCTGCTCAGCAGCATGTTCCGCCACCACCACCACCTCCACCCCAACCTTCCTCAGTGGCATCCTCTGGGGAGAGTAGGGATGTTCATGGGGAGGAGACACCCAGGATTCAACCACCCTCGCCACCTCCGCCCGAGGGTGATACGTTGATAGCTGTCCTGAAAGAGTTTAGGAGGCTGAAACCTCCCACTTTCTCTGGTGTGGGGAACGGTGAAGATCCCACTCGTTTTCTTGAGGAGATTGAGCAACTCCTCACTGCCTTGGGATGCACACCCACCAGGGCAGTAGAGGTGGTTAGCTTTCAGCTACTAGGGGCAGCTAAGGACTGGTTTGCATCCTACAAGAGTCAAAGGGGCCTTCTGGCAGGGCAAGTGGAATGGGGAGTCTTTCAGACAGCTTTCATGGAGACCTTTTTGCCTCGGGTAGAGAGACAACGCCGAGCAAAAGAGTTTGAGCAACTTAGGCAAGGGAATATGACAGTCACAGAGTATCGAGACAGATTCTTGCAGTTGGAGAGGTATGCACCTCACTTGGTGGTCACCCCCCAACTTAGGGTGTTCCGCTTTGTGGAGGGGTTACGAGATGATATTTATGGGTCTGTTCCGACTACTGACGAGACTTCTTTCGATGAGGCCATGAATTTTGCCCCGAGGATGGAAAACAGGCAGTTTGAGATTGATCAGAGGCAGCCGAAAAAGCAGAAGAAGGTTGAGGAGACAATTGAAGGCTCTAAAGGAAAGTACTCGCACAAACCACATTTCTCGAAGAAGCACTTATCTGGGGGTACACGTTTTGGCAACGATCGAAGAGGAGGAGGTTCTCGCTTTTCTCCCTCTAGGGGACCTCAGGGTAGCATCTCAGTGCAATCTCCACCGTCCGGTCATCCTACGTGTGGTTCTTGTGGGAGGAGGCATGCAGGTCCATGCATGCTTAGGTCGACCAACTGTTACACTTGTGGTTAGCCTGGCCATTTCAGCAAGGAGTGCCCCATGAAAATAGGTGACAGGGGTAGTCAGTTTGCATCCACAGGGTCATCAGCCCCACACCCTAGCAGAGGAAAAGGGGGCCGAGGTAGTGTTAGTGCAGGCAGAGGACAGGGAGGTGTTGGTAGATCCACCGCTAGAGTTTTTGCTTTGACTCAGGAGGAAGCACACACTTCTCCAGGCATGATTACCGGTATGTTAACAGTGGGTTCTGCTAAAGCTAGTGTAATTTTTGATTCGGGGGCTACCCGTTCTTTTGTGTCTTTACATTATGTGACTGTGAATGGTTTACCCTTGGGGGCATTACCGTGTGCTTTGGTGGTCTCGACTCCGTTGAAGGGACAGTGTGAGGCCACAGTTCAGGTAGAGAACAGTGAGATTTGGGTCAACGGGATGAATCTTCCAATTGACTTGGTTGTCTTAGAGATGCTTCTCATAGATGTGATTTTGGGTATGGATTGGTTGTCCCAGTATTATGCCAGTTTAGATTAGGGCAGGAAAATGATTACCTTGTCAATGTCGGGACAAAAGGTCATGAAGATTCAGGGAGATCGTAGTCAGGTCTTCCAGAATGTGATTTCGGTAGCAAAAGCCGAGAGACTTTTGAGGCATGGGGTGATAGTGTTCTTAGCTTCGATGGTTTCCACAGAGGCAGAGGTAGAGACATTAGATCGAATGCCAGTTATTAGAGAGTTTGCAGAGGTTTTTCGGAAAGATTTGCCTGGTTTACCACCTCCTAGAGAGATTGAGTTTGCTATTGACCTGGTACCTGGTACTCAGCCCATATCCATTCCTCCCTACCGTATGGCTCTTGTGGAATTAAGGGAGTTGAAGAGTCAGCTAGAGGATCTGTTGGATAAGGGTTTTATCCGCCCTAGTTCTTCGTCTTGGGGAGCCTCAGTACTCTTCGTTAAGAAGAAGGATGGGTCTTGGAGTATGTGTGTGGATTACAGGCAGTTGAATAAGGTTACCATTAAAAACAGGTATCCTTTGCCTCGGATAGATGACTTGTTTGATCAGTTACGAGGTGCACAAGTTTTCTCCAAGATTGATCTAAGGTCTAGCTACCACCAGTTGAGGATTAAGGACCAAGACGTGGTGAAAACGGCATTTCGAACTCGGTATGGTCACTATGAGTTCTTGGTTATGTCCTTTGGGTTGACCAATACGCCAGCTGCTTTCATGGATTTAATGAATAGGGTGTTTAAGCCTTACCTGGATCAGTTTGTTATAGTGTTTATTGATGACATCCTTATATATTCGAAGACTGAGACGGAACATGAAAAGCATTTGAGGATAGCTCTGAGAACCCTGAGGGAGCATCAGTTATATGCCAAGTTCTCCTAGTGTGAATTCTGGTTGTCTGAGATTGCTTTCTTGGGCCATGTGGTGTCCAAGGTCAGAATTTCAGTGGACCCGAAGAAAGTGGAAGCAGTTCAGGATTGGCCAAGACCTTCTAGTGTGACGGAGATACGGAGCTTCTTGGGTTTGGCCGGTCACTACCGTCGATTCATTGAGAACTTCTCTCGATTGGCGGCTCCTTTGACTAAACTCACTCAGAAGGGGGTGAAGTTTGAGTGGGGTCCCAAATGTGAGGACAGTTTCCAACAGTTAAAGGGTAAGCTAACCACGGCACCGGTGCTAGCTTTACCTTCAGGCGAGGGAAACTATGTGGTTTTCTGTGATGCTTCTCATATCGGCTTGGGATGTGTGCTTATGCAGCATGGGAGGGTAATAGCCAATGCCTCACGTCAATTGAAGAGGCATGAGGTTAATTATCCTGCCCATGACCCTGAGTTGGCTGTGGTGGTGTTTGCTTTGAAGATTTGGCGGCATTATCTCTATGGTGAAGCGTGTGAGATTTACACAGATCACAAGAGTTTGAAATACATTTTCAACCAAAAGGACTTGAACTTACGACAGAGAAGATGGTTAGAACTACTCAAGGATTATGATTGTACTATTTTGTACCACCCCGGCAAGGCTAATGTTGTGGCCGATGCCTTGAGTAGAAAGTCTATGGGTAGCCTGGCCCACCTGGAAGAAAGTAGGCGAGAAATCGCCAAGGAATGTCACCAGATGGTGAATTCACTAGTGACCTTTGAGGTATCTGTTAGAGGGGGTTTAATAGCTCATGTGGGGATTAGACCAAACATATTGGAGCATATTGGGGCATGTCAACAAAAGGATTCGGAGACTTGCAGAATCCGCAATAAGGTTGTAACTAAAGGCTGTGAAAGCTACAGAATTGATGATCATGGCTTGTTGAGATTCCAAAATCGAGTGGTGGTACCATTAGAAGCTAGGAAGAGCTTGATGAAAATAACCCACTCTTCATCCTACACCATGCACGCTGGTTCGACAAAAATGTATCGGGACTTGAGGGCTTTGTATTGGTGGCAGGGAATGAAGAAAGACATAGCCGAATTTGTGTCTCGATGCCTTACTTGCCAGCAGGTAAAGGCGGAACACCAGAGACCCGCGGGTTTGTTGCAGAGTTTAGAGATTCCTGAGTGGAAATGGGATAAGATCACCATGGACTTCATAGTCGGTTTACCTA
The DNA here is from genome assembly GCA_039655645.1 of Ammopiptanthus mongolicus. Lineage (NCBI taxonomy): Eukaryota > Viridiplantae > Streptophyta > Magnoliopsida > Fabales > Fabaceae > Ammopiptanthus > Ammopiptanthus mongolicus. The sequence goes on along the minus strand of CM077350.1, from coordinate 55,317,960 downwards.
GAACTGTGAAGGGTTATGACTCGATATGGGTGATTATGGACCGACTAACAAAGTCGGCTCATTTCCTTCCGGTTAAGACTACATACACTGCTGAACAGTATGCAAGACTATATTTGGACACAGTAGTGACCTTGCATGGGATTCCCACCTCCATAGTGTCTGATAGGGGATCTCAATTCACCTCTCATTTCTGGAGATCTTTTCAGCAGACTTTGGGTACTCAAGTACAATTTAGCACAGCATTCCACCCTCAGACCGATGGACAATCCGAAAGGACAATACAGACTTTGGAGGACATGTTGAGGGCATGCACTCTTGAGTTTGAGGGATCTTGGGATAAACACTTGCCTCTTATGGAATTCGCTTACAATAATAGTTATCATAGTAGTATTCAGATGGCTCCCTTTGAGGCTCTTTATGGAAGGAGGTGTAGATCTCCGGTAGGGTGGTTTGAGACTGGCTAACACCGATTGTTGGGACCAGATTTGGTCCAAGATTCTATTGATAAGGTTAAGATGATACGAGAGAGACTCCTAACGGCACAGAACAGGCAAAAATCCTATGCAGATGTGAGGAGGCATGATTTGGAGTTTGAGGAAGGGGACCATGTGCTTCTCAAGGTGTCGCCTTTCAAAGGCACCTTGCGATTTGGTAAAAAGGGAAAGTTGAGTCCTCGATATGTGGGGCCGTATCAGATCCTTCGCCGAGTAGGGAAACTGGCATATGAGCTAACCCTACCACCAAACTTGTCTCACGTGCACCCGGTATTCCATGTTTCCATGTTACGAAGGTACTTGAGGGACGAATCACATGTTCTACAACCATAGCCTGTGGAGTGTGACAGGAAGTTAGGTTTCAGGGAAGAACCCTTGAGGATCGTTGATCGACAAGTACGGAGGTTACGTAACAAGGAGGCACCATCAGTGAAGGTTGCCTGGAGTCATCCTAGTGGTGAGGAGTACACGTGGGAGTTGGAGGATGCCATAAAAGAGAAGCATATATTACAGGAATAAAGATTATTTTGAATCCTAAGACAAAAAAGAATGAGGAGGAAGGAGCAAATATATATTTGACTTAGGACTTAATTGCAATAATCAAGGAGTTTGAAATAAAAAAAGAAGGAGAGCTAGTCTCCCTCATTTTCTCCTGTACGTGAATCAGAGCAAAGAAAAATGGGAGAGTTGTGCTAGGGTTGGATTTTGGTGAGTCTCTTCTTCTTCTTTTTTTTTTTTTTCTCCTTGTTTTCTTCTCTTCCCTTGTGTAAAATTGGAATCCTCATACTCCTCTTTCTTAACCTAGAGTAGAAGAAGAAAGAGGTTGAAGAACCCAGTTCACTCTCACTAGTCTAGATTTTTCGTTTCAATTGGAGGTAAGGACTTCAATCCCTAACTTGTAGATATTGTGTCTGACTTGAGTGGCTGGATTTCATTTATTTATACCTATTAATATCTATGTTTGTTGTGTAAATTTTTCTGGGCATCGTGGATTGTTGGATTGGTGATGGTAGGCTTTTTATGTTTTTTTTTTCTTTATGGTTCTAGTAGTGCCATTTCAATGGCAACCAAATGCCATTTTGTGAAGTAGCAGGGCAATCTCGCAAGCGCTACGGTGCTGCGAGATTTGCCTTTTTGGGTTATTATAAAATAAAATTTATATAATATATTATAATATGTAATAAATCTATATATATATATAATATTATAATATTGGAGTTGCAAAGAGGAACTATAATGTGTTCTTATATGATGAGTTGAGTTTAAATAAATTGGGATGAATAGTAAATCTGTGATGTACAAAGGAAATGATGAAGATCTATGATGAAGGTTAATCATGTTTATATTGACATAAAGCATTTTATTCCTTTTTAATGTGCATACTCTGTTTCAACCATGTAACCTTATTTCATAAATTTCATGTTCTTTTATGCTTTGCTTTTATTTCATGCCCTTACTGAGTTTATGCAACTCATTCCCTTAGTGTCTCAAATGCAGGTGTAGGAACTGCTGGACCATCCCGAGTCGCCCCGACATCTTGAGTGGGGTTCCTAGTGCTATGCCTCGGCCACACATATAGCTTAAATTTATTTTTAGACAAACTTGGTTTTGTATAACTCTTTTATTTACGTTTGGACCTATTACCTTGTTATGGAGTTGGTCTCCAAGACTTAACTTTTGACTCTTTTTTTTTGTAACCTTTCTTTTCTTTGAAAAACTTCAGAAAGTGATGATGCTGGTCCTTTGTTGATTTTTTTTGGATAGTTATAGTTGTTTTGTTGTGTGAGACATGTAGGCTTCAGCGGTGGGACTCTAACCCTTCCTCTGGCCGGTCACGGCTTCGATTTTGGGTTGTGACAGGGATCCTGGAACTGTGAAGGTATGAGGTTGTACAATTGTGGAAAACTAAAAATATTGATTGGTACTACCGTTAACAATAAGATACATCTTCTTTTCGGGAGCTCATAAACTTAGGAACTCTAGGGTTAAGCATGCTTGATTTGGAGCAACCCTGAGATGAGTGACCTCTTGGAAAGTTTTACTAGGAAGCATATAAGTGGGGATAGATCACGCTGAAGAAACTCATGATAGTTTGTGGGGACAATCGTCGATGCGAAAAAGCAGCTCGATCGTTACAAATCACACTTCTTTGAAGGATAAAGTTCTCAACTTACATACTGTTTGGCTGTAGGGGAATGGAGGGGAGGGGAAATATTATTGTAAATAATTTCCCATTTGACTCATTTTTTTGGAAGGGAGGGGAGGGGAGCAAAATCCCTTCTGAGTCAATTTTGCCTCTCCTCCAATATTGGGGGAATTTGGAGGGGAGAAGAGGGGATTTAAAATATTTTAAATAGATTGCCTAAAATATCCTCACTTATAGGTTTTGAATTCTCAATTTATAAGGGTTTTAAAGTAAATTAGTTTTAAAATCCCTCCGCTCAAGCTGTCGGTAATCACAAAAAGCCACCGGTAATGGTCTTTTTCCGATGGAAAGCCGACGACTAGAAATCCATCGGAAAGAAGTTCCTTGGTAATGCATACCGACGGCCAAGCGCAAAAGGCTGTCGGAACTTTACCGACGACCTAGCTGCCGGTACCCACCCACCCCCTATTACCGACGGTCTGTCCGTGAGTAATTACCTAACCTCTTACCTGCCACATCTTACCAATGGCCTGGCCATCGGTAATTCTATTTTTTTTAAAATTTATATTTTTAATTGATTCATTAATTAATATTTAATTATATTTTATATTTATTAAATAATTATATTTTTTTATTAATTATTGTCAAATATTAATTAAATAAATAGTGCATAATAAAACTAAAGATAACATTAAAGATATTGAAATTATATCCAAATGATGAATAACATATATTCTTACAATACATAGAAATATAAATAAATAAAACTAATATGAAAACCTAATAATCCCTATCATAGCGAGGAGTCCGGATAAGATCATTGAATAAGTCCTCATCATCGTCGTTCCTGATGCAACGGGTCGACTGACCAAGCTGCGAGGGCTGCTGGTGGGGGGCTGCTGCTGTTACATTTGTCGTATGGTCTGTAGCATCTGCTGCATTGACGCCTCCATCTGACGCTCACGCTCCTCAGCACATCGCTCGGACTCAGCCAATCTTCGCCTCAACCCTGGTCCGACGACGAGTGGAACGAGGAGCAGTGTCAAGACCCTTACCCTTACCACCCATGAGTAGTATGGGTGGAGGTGGATCACGTCCTCCAGATGTCATGTGTCTATAGAGCAATTTAAAGTTAAGATAAAATAATAAAATAATTACGAAGTAATAATCTAATATAGAACAATGAGCGGTACCTCAATGCGAGTACACCTGCTCAATAATATTGAATCTCAAACGGGAAGCTAAGGTTTTGCTCAATTGTTCAAATCCCTGTACTTTAGCAACATAGATAAAGTGCATAAGGGATTGATAAAATTGACAAACAAAATCATAATTAACTATTCTAAAAATATATGCATATAAAAAACAATTACATACTTTAATCAAGGCTTATTAAATTTTAAAATGTTATTTATATTTTTCTTTATATTTTTAAACAATTCCGTACTTTATTTATATATTTTACGTATTATGAAGCTTAATACCTGTTAAAAGTGCTAAGAAAAATTAGTGTAATTTGTTATTAATTTATTTTGTTATTTAATTACTTCTGTATTTCAGTTTCAATTATTTTATTCATTATTTATTTTTGTTTTAAGTCTTGTGAGACTTAACACCTTTATAAGTGCTAAGAGACATTATGATTTGATAATTAATTAATATTTAATTATTTAACTATTTATGTTATTAACTTATTAATTATTTAATTTTTTAATTTTATTCATTTAGCCTGGTCACGTCGCATGAGCCGCTGGCCAACCACCTGCAATTTGCTGACCACGCCACCACCGAATGAGTCGCATCACCGCACGAGCCGCTTTTTATTTTTATTATATTCAGGTCTCTAACTTAAGCTTATATCGATAATTAATTTTTTTATTTTAAGTTTTATGAGGCTTAACAAAAATATAAGTGTTAAGAGAAATTTTTATTCTACGATAAATGTTCCTAATCACAAGCATCACAAAACAGAATCAATAGAATCAACAAGTTAACCAACACTGAACATACCAAAATCAAAAAGTTAACATCAACAATACTAAAATCAGCAACTTAACATTCATAATTTAACCAAAATCAGCAAATGATCCCAGCAACCAGAATCTAACCAAAATCAGCAAATGATCCCAGCAACCAGAATTTAACCAATAACTGGTGGTGGTGTGGTGGCTGCTGAGGGGACTGAGAGACAGGGACTGCCGGTGGTGGTGGTGGTATTGGCTGTGGCACTTGCAGGTTCTGAAATACCAAAAATGATCCCAGCAAAACAGAAAAGATAAGCAGGAATCCCACAAATCTTACCAATCTCAGGTTGCCAAAAAAAATAAACGAAAATGGCAGAGAGACGGAGGACGAAGATGAATGAGGGGGAGGATTTAGGTTCTCTGGTGGGTTTCTCTTCTATGGTGGCAGTGGCAGTTCTGCATTCGTGAATGGTGGCGACGACTGGTGGTGAGGAAGAGATGGTGGCAGCCGCAGTGGCGCTGTTGGCTGAGAGGGGTGAAAAGGAGAGGAAGAAGAGATGATGGTTGAGAGGGGTGAAGAGCGTGCTGAGCGTCTGAGTGAAATGAGAGGGAAGGTCACTGTGCGCGTATTAGTGATGCTCACCGACGGCCCGGTCGTCGATAATAAAATATTTATCCGTACTGACGACCAAGCCTGTTGGTAAACCAAAAAAAGAAATGTTACGTCAAAAAAACCAAACGACGCTTATCGATGGCCAGGCCGTCTGGTTGTCGATACTTATTAATTGCCCTTACCGACGGCTATACCCGTCGGAAACGCAACAAGAATATTTTGGCGCCTATTTGCGCTAAAGTTTCGGTAATGTTTATGCTCGTTACCGACGGACAAGGCCGTCGGTAAATTGGTCAGTTATTTACACGCTTGATACCGACGGCCTAAGCCATCGGAAATGAAAAAGTTACAGACTGTCTTAAGTTTGTCGGTATACGCGGGTTTTCTTGTAGTGCCTCCCCTCATGAACCAAACATGAAAAATGTTATTTCCCCTCCCCTCCATTAAAATCCCTATGTTCCCCTCCTCTCAACCAAACACAATATCTAATTGAAACCCCTCCCCTCCCTTCCCCTCCAATCCCCTCCATTAAAATTCCTCCCCTCCCCTCCTCTTCTCTCATTTGAACCAAACACACCCTTAGAGGCAAAGGTGAAATCAGTTAAGTCTGTAGGGTTGGAGGAGAATATGAAGGAGAGTAAGATTTCGAGGTGGTAGATTTCAAGCACCAAGTTCAAAACATGGAGGTCGAGAGGTAAAACAGGCTGTCGTGGAGGATTTTGAAAATGCATTTGCCTAACTGAAGTGTTTGAACCCAGGTGGAATTCAGACCCGGGGGGTGATGCCTTCCACGCCATGGTCAACATGATTTTATTCAAGTTTATTGTCGAGGGGTCAATTTGCCGTATTAACCTTGATGCTGATAATTTATTTGATCCCGAAGTATCTCCACCCTAAGCCAATCCCAGCCCTAAAGCCTAGGAGGAGGAGTCACCTGAAGCCGAATAGGATCGTCAACCCGCTACTTGAAATTCTTGTTTATTACGAAGTTTATTTCTTTGTTTCAACTTTTGGTTTTTGTTGTCTTTTTTCGCAAAGGTTGTTGTAGTTTGAACAAGTTGCGTGAATAGAGGATTTATTTGTCTTTATTTCTTTATTATTTATCATTATCTATAACAACTAACTGATGCTCAAGCGCTTCAACCCTTCCTAGAAGGTGGTGAGAATGATCACTTTAATGTTAAATCTAGATCCATTTTAATAAATTATTTACTTATCGAAAAAAACTAACGGATGCTTAAAACATGCCATATTGAGACCATCTATAAAAAAATATTTTAATATATAAAATAAATAAATATGCTAATATGAAGTTAAAATCATACTTTCATTAATATATATGAACAACACAGAAATAAATGTAATAAAAAATAATCAAATATATTCAAAACTAAAAAGCTATTTTAAAATCATTCAGTCATGTTTGAGTGATGTATAAATATAATTGTAAGTATGGATATATTATGCAAGAAAAGATTACCAACATTCAACTAGTGTGTTGACAAAAGAAAAACAACAACAATCAAAACCATTTTGTACTAGGTAGGGTGGTTGCACAGGAATCAAATTAAATAACATTATTATGTTCTATAAAAAACTTATAAATCAATTCTATTAGTTTCATTGATTTAAAGTTTCCCTTGGTATTTCTCTCCCTCTAATTATGGGATCATCCTACATCCCATCCACCTTTCTAACATCAACTTCTTGTGTTTTGCCTCTCATATATGTCCAAACCATTTTAATTATGCGCGATTTTATCATCTTTTATTCCTTCATAGTTGTCTCCTAGCTTCTTTTCTTTTTTAATGCATTTATTTCTGATATTATTTTTCCTTAGTATGTCCACTTTATCTAATTATGCATTATTCTCATATCTACCAAAATATATTATGCTTCAACAAACCCTATAATAAATAACTGGTAAATTGTCCACTCCATTAATAATAAAAATTAACCATCACAGCAGAGAAAGTCTTGCATGGACACAAACCCAACATTGGGTAGCTAGCAGATATTAAAGACATAATCAAAGGCTAAAAAACTCTGAGAGGCTTTCTGCAGGCCATTTTGTTTGAGTAATATGTACTTTGGTACTTGTACATTCAACATTTATAATGCAAATTAAATATACATATCAAATGGAAATGAATGAAAAATTTTCTTGGTCATCAAAGAAGACCAAGGTGATCATTGGAAATCAAAACCCTCTAAGGTTGCCTAAAATCAAATGCTTATGCACAAAAGCTTAATGAAAATCGCTTTCTAATTCTTTTTATTAGTGACTAAATGACAAGGACACTGGGTGCATATTCGAATTATATAGTGTTTCTTGCCCGTTCGAACAGCATAGTTATGTTGCCCAATAATTAAATTGATTGAGACCTTTCAAATTTTGAATCAATATAATAACAGTCAAAGCTTAAACTTAAAACTAATTTTGTTCCATATGTAACTTGAGAATTGCATGGTAACAACATTAGCCCAGAATTCTACTTTCAATTCCGAGATTCTGGAGTATATTGTTGTGTTTAATCTTAAAAATTTTGTTCTTCAATTAGCTAGCTGGGAACCTTGCTGTAATCTGTATTGATCTGAAAAAAAATACTAGATAGTAGCCAGATACCACCAGGCTTTGTGGAAAAATGTCACAGATCGAGGGGGGAAAATCAGAAAAATATTATGCATTAAAATGTATATAACACCACATTTGGTAACTACACAACCTGCTACAACATAGGAGAAATAGCCACGAGATACATATCTCATTTAAAAGTTTACATGTTAGTGGCTTAAGGCATGTTTGGATTGGCTTATAAACAGCTTATTTGGATTTATTTACTAGCATAAGCTGGGAGAGCTTATGAAAACAACCTATAACTTATATAAAAGTAGTTTGACTATATTTTTTCTTTGATTATAGAAATAGCTTATACATAAGCGTTTATATCATAAGCGCTTATCATATAAGGATAAGCGCTTAATTAAGCTGTTTATCCAAACATGTCCTAATGCATATGTAGGAGCGGATGAAAATCTTTTGTCTTACTTTCATGTCACATTCTCTATCTTTTACCAATGATAATTTGTCATTTAATAAAATAAAATTATAACTCATTAACACTTATGCATATCTTCAATCTTTGATTGGTAGAAAGGACATCGAGATATTATTTTTTGGGATAGTAGAACTTTGTTCATGGTGGAGCACCCTCCTCGCCTACTCTATATGGTCCATGCATTCTGAATTTCTGATATTTACGCTTTTCAACACAGAAAAACAATCAGTAATTATTCTATACCGAAAGGAGGGTGGTATATATCACAATTTCACAAAGAAAGAAGTGTCTAGGGTGTGTTTGGTTCAAATGAGGGGAGGGAGATTTTAATTAGCTATTATGTTTGGTTGAGAGGAGGGGAGAGGAGGGATTTTAATGGAGATGAGGGAAAGTAACACTATTTGTGTTTGGTTCATAAGGGGAGGGGAGAGATTTTAAAACTAACTTACTTTTATACCCTTATAATTTTAGATTTTAAAATATATAAGTAGGATTATTTTAATAATTTCATTCAAAATATTTTAAAACCCCTCCCCTTCCCTCAAAATCCCCTCACTTTTAGAGGGAGCCAAAATTGGGTGAGGAGGGATTTTGCTTCCCTCATCTCCCCTCCTAAAAAATGAACCAAACAACAAATGCTTAAAAAAATCTCTCCCCTCCCCTCCATTCCCCTCCAACCAAACACTATTTCAGAGTTACTTATTAATCTAACCCTAAAAAGAAAGCTCAAATGGTTTTAAAATAAGTGGACTAATTTAGTAAGCGTGTGTTTATCGTTGTTCTTTTAAATTAATTTCTGATATCTACCGTTTATTGCATAGAAACAATCATTATTCTATACCCAATGGAGGGTATCATACAAAAGAAAGAATAAGTGCCCATCCAATCGGAGTTATTATATACTTTCAAGTTATTATATACTTTCAATCTAACACTAGCTGCAAAGAAAACTCTAACAGTTCAAGAAAACAGAGGACCAAGTAAAATGAATCTTAGGCATAATTCAGAAGAAGCTTGACGATAATTGTTGACTGTGTCGAGACTACGTTATACGGTGATCATTATTAGTCCTATGCCAGGAAGACTTAAAATTGACCTGACCTATCATAAGTGACTAAATTCCATTTTGATGCCTCAAATTGTAATACTGTATCAATTTCGTCCCTGACATTAACGAAATTCCAAAAAACGTACTCAAAGTTGTAATTTAGTCCCTGATATTATTAACAGAGGAATTAGATTGATTAACTTTTAACAATTTCGGGAACGTTTTTGGAATTTCGTTAATGTCAGGAACGAAGTTGATAGGAGGGATCAAATTGGAAAGATAAATTCTCCGGTACCTCAAGTGTAACTTATCCAGTCTAGGTGGTCCAATCAAATGGTGATAATGATTTGACTTGACTTATTAATATGACTCATTTAATTGAGGTGGTGCATTCTAATTGGACAGAATAATTTTTATTCCAAAATTATTAGGGATATAAAAGAAATCACCAATTGGAAATTTAGTAATGAGAAGTGTTTTGTCATTTATAGCATTAAAAACCCAATCATCATTCGACAACAAACACATGTACATAGATGTTGTGTGCAGTGTGCTGCAGGGGCTCTTGTTTAGGAAGGATATGAATCCTCTAATTTTAGTACATAAAAGTTACGATGACTTTATTTTTATAAAAGAAAGAGAAATATGATTAAAATGAAAAAAAAAAGATGAGATGAAAAATAAATAAAATGAGATAAAAAAAAAAGATAAATAATTTTTTCATCCTAAAGTTAAAGAATCCAAATCCGTGTCGTCACGGCATAATGACAGAAAGGTGCAATTGAATTGCCATAGCAGCATGTTGAAAGGTCCATGTAAGAGAAAAAATCACTGCTTCTCTCATTTTTGCCAATAATCATTAGACACCACATGACAGATACGTAGATCTTTTGCTGCGTGGCAGGGTCGTTTGCCATTGTTTAGGAACAAACAAGGTGCTGCAGTTGCCATATAACAACAAATAGAAGAAAGAAGTGTGTTATTTGAACATCAGATTTTAAATATCGTATGTGACACTATATTTATTTGTTTTTATCTCTCACTTACTTTTTATCTTTTTTATATACGTATTTTAAAAATACATAAAAAAACAAAGGGCACCATATTATTGTTCATATTTTGATGTTTAAGAAACATTTCTCTAGAAGAAAACTCATTAGACATTTAGAAACACAAACACGCACACACTTTTTTTTTGTGTGGTGGCGGTGTGGGGCTACCCTCTCTTTTGATTCCCCTCTTTTTTTTTGAAGGTTGCATGTAGGGCTGGACATGGACCTGAGGCCCGGCCCGAACCCTAAAAAATCAAAAAAAAAAAAGTGAATGGGTGGGTTGGGTCGGGTCATTGGGTAAGCATTTTAAGTTTCATATGGTTTCATTCGGGCGGGTTCGGGTGACCTAAAAAAATTTCGCTACCGATCGACCCACCCGACCTATTACTTATGAAGCATTACCAAATGATAGTCTGCCTCCCAAGGAAATCATCTCCTCATCTCATCTCCTTGACCCTTCCTGTTACCCATCGTCGTGAATACCCACTCGTCCTCCCCTCGCCACCGCGTCGTAACTTGTCCCCCTCTCATCGTCGAGCTTTCGCCCTTCGCCGTCGCGCTCCTGCCCCTCGCCGTCGCAACTCACCGTAGCCCTGATCGCAGGTACCTCCCCTCGTCGCCCCTCCGGTCATCTTTTCCGGAACGTCTTACCCTCATATCTGCCACCACGCTGCACTCTCAGATCTGCGCCAGATCTGATCCGCTTAAGGTGCTTGGTTCTTCCACCACGCCTTTCCTTCAAGCCTTCAATGAAGAAGAAGATAGCAGACACCATCACGTCGCATGCCAGATCTCAGATCAGATCTGCTATCTTCCACGCCGCGCGTCTCAGATCTGTTGAAAGACGGCGTGCCTCCATCTCAGATCCGCTTCTTTTGTGTTAATATATTGTGCTTTTGTTTAGTTTTGTTGAAAGCTAATCTTGTTTTGGGTTTCAGTTAAGTTTGATACTTTTTTTTTCTGGTTTGTTGGGTTGTTGCTGTCCTCCTCCATCTCAGATCTGCTTCTTCTGGTTTGTTTTTGGTTTATTTGATTCAAAATCGTGGCAACCCGATCGTCAACCCGATGACCCGACCAACCCGTCATCCGTCCAATCCAAAATATTAGAAACGGACGGGATTGGGTTAAATATTTGCCTATTTGATTTGGTTCATATTAGACCGTTTGGACCTGAATCCGACCGTTGACCGCCCTAATTGCATGAGTATCAGAAATCACAAGTCCCTATTCAGTGCTTTTTGGTCAGTCCTACAACTCTGGGAAAAAATCCCAATCCCAACACGTGGAGAAACTATATAGTATTTTCAAATGGTCCATCTACTATAGTGCTACACGTTGACATGCACAGGAGAGGACGTTATGTATCATGATTATAAGGTTGATATATCAGCCCTCATTGGCTGCTTTTGGTGTTCGGTCAACGTTATGCGTCTAGGTTACCATGTATATTGTGAACGATAAAAATTTGTTGTCCCCAAAATTGATATTTTGATGTTTCATACAAATCAAAGGATGAAGATATACATAAATGTTATTGAATTATGATTTTATTTTATTAAGTGACAAATTATTATTGACAGGGGATAGAAAATATAACAGAAAAGTGGGACAGAAGATTACTATTCTATTGTGCACTAGGACTCTAGGAGACTATACCAATGAGGTTGATGTGATAACTGCTTTAAAAAAATTTGAAAAATAATAAATAAGGTGAATCCTTTGATATCTCAAAGATAATCTTATCTAGGTGATTCAATCAGATGTTGAGAATCATTTGACTTGATTTACTAACATGACTCATTTAATTGAGATGACACATTCTGATTGAACAAGGTAACTTTTATCCCAAAATTATTGAGGGTATCAGAGAAGACACCAATATATAAAAGTAAATTGGATAATGTTAATGAGTGTCATTGATTAAAGAATCAAGAAAAAAAAGTATTAGAAAAGTGATGTATTCAATTTTTTTTTGAGAGAATGATGTATTCAATTTTTTAGAAAGTATTATATTTAATTTTTTAATAAAAATTGCTCTTATTGTATTATTTAAGATACCTGTTAACAAAATCCAAATAAAATATTGGAAAAATAATACTTAGGTTTTTTAATAATACTTATTCTTTACGTGAATTAATCATTAATTAACATTTCACTTACTTTTTTTTTTTTTTTTTTTTGAAGCATGCACTTACTTTTTATTCACAAACATATTATAATAAAATTTAATTATAACTCTCATTTCCCAGTCGAAAGCCACCACAAATCAGAGCAAGAGCCATATTGACCACAAGACTCATCCCAGCCTCACCTCAACTCGCCACCCAAAGCTTACCTTCAGCTGCCGTTCTCATCTGGCTCCTCCATCCAATTCAGTTCTTTTTATTTTATCTTTCTCAGAATTACACTTTTCATTGTGCTCATCTGAATTATTTTCCATGTCTCGATCATGCAATGAGAAAAAACTGCAACAATATATGATTGGATTCATTCCAAATTTTTTGTATTTAATTATATGATTAGCTCTTCTCATCATTTTAACATTTTATTTTTAAAATTCTTTCTTTGATCTTCCTCAAAATATATATATTTTTGAATCTTAAGCATAGAGACATGATGAGTTTTACATTGATCTGTGTTTCGGAATCACCATGACCGACTACTCTTTACCAATTTCTGATCTCTATCCGTGAACTTTTGTTCTGTTTTTTTTTTTTTTTTTTTTTTTTTTTTTTTTTTTTAAATTTCATTTTTTGACTGATTTCTTTTTTAAAATTTTGATTGAGTTTTATGTAGCAGTCGCCCAGTGATTCCCTGCCTTCGTTGCAGTAAACGTTATTCTAATTCAAAATTGTGAGCAGAAATTTAATTGTAGATGAGAGTTACTGCTTTTGTTGTTCATAATTTCATATATTTTTTTAACTTCATAGTTTTGGCAATTAAAATGTAATTTATAATTAAAAAGTGACTCTGTTACTGATTCTAAGTGATTTTATATATATGGTGATTTTTTTTTTGTGTACCCAGGGTATCCTCCAACTGATACCTGAAGACTTAATCCCTTTTAAGGTGTAGAGATCACCGAAGTAAGTTTTACCTCTCCCAACAAAGTCTTTTCCACACACGGCAGTAATCGATCTTCTGACAACAAACTTTTGAAACTCATCTATCTACCAACTGTGTTGGGCCTTGTTGGTCATATATATGGTGACTTGATGTTGATGACTAAGTTTTGTTACTTTTTTATAAGCAAATTTCCCTAATAGAGTATAAAGAGTAGGGGTGTTCATCAACCGATCCAAACCAATTCAAATCGCAAAAACCGAACCGAAAAACCGAAAACCGAAAAAACCGAAAAACCGAAAACCGAAAAAATCGCTTTTTTTTCATTGGATTGGATCGGATTTCGGATCCCCTAGTGAAAATCAATCCAATCCAATCAAACCGACCTACTATATACATATACTATTATTTTTTAAATTATAGTACTACTCATACTTAAGCATTGTTTTTCATACTTTTATGAACGACACTCTCATTCTCTTTAATATTTTTGTTGGAATTGTCAAATACTAGATGTATTGGAATGTGTATAGTTATTCATATACCTAGGAATCAATAGTTGTTCATTTACTAGAAGATTTTATGCATGTACTTAGGAACTAGAACTACATTAATTCTAGTATATATAGGTTTAATGTTGGTTTTCGACTTAATATAACTATGTAACGATGTATCGGTAAAAACCGAATTATCCAATCCAATCAAAACCGCATTTGATTGGATTGGATTGGATCGGATTTTTTTAAGTAAGCAAACCGATCCAATTCAAACCGCAAGTTATTTTCATCTTTGGATCGGATGGTTTTTTGGCTTAAAACCGATCCAATCCAATCCGCGAACACCCCTAATAAAGAGTAATATTCTAACCCATATACATCATAGACTTCCCATATGTTTTTCCAATACCAAGTATTATCAACCCACTAACTACACTGCTTTATACAATCAGTCAGACTATTATACCAATCAGAAAATAAAATATTATCATCAAATTTAGCAGAAAACCAATTCAATGATCTTACTTTAATAAGGTCTAACAGATTAGAGAAATCTACATGCTCATTCTGAAAATAGCCCCATTTCTGACCAACCAAATGGACCATATTACTGTGTATCAAACCAAACAATCAACTTGTTTCACCTGTTTTCCTTTGAAAGCCCTTTGTGCAGGATGAAGTGTTCTTCTAATGTTGAAGACAACTTTGAATCATAGCCTAACCATACATACACCTTCTTCCAAATCAAGTGAACAAAATTACAAGAAATCAACAAATGAGAGGTGTCCTCCTGTGAAGAAGAACAAAAGACAAATACTTTGTTGTTGATCCACCGATATCTTACTTTTCTTTAAATTTAATTTTGATGGAATCTTATCTTTATTAATTGCTAGCCCAAAAAAAGCCATAATTATCTTTGAAGGAGCCTGACACTTCCAGAATGTCTTAAAAATCTATTTTTCCTCATCACTAGAAATATTAATGGAATTAGGCAAATTATTTTGCAACCAACCATAACCTGTTCGAACCGAGTATATGCCATATGTAACTATCCATGAACCAGATCCAATAATCTTCCTTTTCTTTACACAGCTCGGTCGAACGTGTATTATCAAGTTATTCAATTTGATTAGTAAGCATTCTTCCCATTCAAAAAGAGTACGTCTCCAGTTAAGAGACCATGACCAGCCATTGCGAGATCAAAACCCCATAGCTATAATGAAGTTGTTTTTATCTTTAGAAATACAAAACAACTTAGGAAAAAGTTCTTTATAGCTTTGATTACCTATTCACACATCTTCCCAAAAATTCACCGAATTATCTTTGCCAATCCTTTTTTTTAATCCACCATAGAACTAGTCATTTGCACAATGAACCCGAATTGCCTTCCAAATTCCTTCCCACCAAGGTGAACATCGAGATAAATCCTTTCCATTATTACCCAACACGAGCCTGAAAATATTTCCCCATATCTAGATAGTAAAACTTTATTCCACAAAGTATCCCTCTCTTTAATAAACCTCCATCTCTAGTTTGCAAGAAGTATAAGTTCAACCAATGAAGGTTTCCATCATTTCGTTATGGGTTTAACTTACCCCCCGAGTGCATAATTTATATATATATATATATATATATTATACATTTAAGCTTAATAACTTTGCTAGGTTTGTGTTTATTTTTATTGTTTTATTCTCATTATTTATGGATTTTATTTTAAAAATCGATTTGGATAAAGAATAATGAAAAATACAAGTTTTGAAGATAAATAATAGATTTTAAAATCTTGAAGATATTGAATTAGATTGAGAGATCTTGAAGATAAAGCTTTTAAAGTATTCTATCAAAAACCTAAATTTGAGTTAAATCCAAATTGATCTTATCAGAAAATAAAAGAGTTAGAAACTTAGAAGCTTAGAAAGTCTCTAATACTTAACCCATAAAAATGAAGCAAAGAGGCACATAAGCAATGGGACATGAGGATAATGCATAGGCATATGTTGAGGATAAAGTCAGACATCAATATATAGAAAGAGGGATGCATTCCACCTATATAATAGTTTCCCTTATAGACGAACATATAAAGAAAATGAAAGAATAAGAATATGTCGTCTTTATCGACAGGGATTGACACATCTGGTTAAGCCTTTCGTCTATATTCGTTGTGGTTTGGGTTCGATTATCAAATGTTTCCTATTGATGGGCGATTTATAAATTCTCGCTGAGGTTGGCGGCCATCTCCGACCTTGCAAAGGGCATGTCTTTCCCTAATCTAATTAGGAATTGGCTATTAATTGAATAATTAGAACTTAATTAGGTGAAATCATATCCCTAACTGTTTCTTAATTGTGAAAAAATCCAAGTAATTCTAGTTTATTTTATTTTAGAATTTTGTCTTCAATTTATATTTTCTTTCTATTGTTGAATTTTATATTTTTTTATCATTAAAGTAATTCATTAATCCAATGAGTGAAAAAATCGTTAAACCAACAATTTCAACACGATTCTTGTATAGATGATACTTTACTCACTTTATATTACTTGCATGATTCAATATACTTAATGAGAGTATATCATCTACCCTGAGGTTATACAAAATTACAGTTGATACTCTTGAAAAATGGGGGAGTAAGTATAATGCCAACAACCAATCACGTCAATAGAAGTCGTAGTATAAAATTGGTTAAAATTGAATCCCAAGTCAAAACCAAAGTACAAACTTGGTGAGACATTACTTGTATTTTGAAAAGACAATGACTTCAAAACCCAAGTCAATCTACCAGGCCTGCTAAGGCCCAAAACTCGAATGAAATTCAGAATTAGTGTATAAAATTTGATAAATTCTTTAATTAACAATAATACAAAGAGAATTATTTTTTAATAATTGCACAATTAAATAGATAAAAGCATAAATTCTGATAAATCATTCAAGGGACATAATTAAAATACAAAATAAAAGTCTTGAGGGAAATAAAATAGATAAAAGCAGTAAAGTTGACAAATATTCAATCTATTTTTGGGCAATTTGTTCCATGGAAAGTCAATGAAAGCTGAACTTGAAAACACCACAGCTCCTATGTTGGAATGAGCCTGTCAATCATTTCCATTTAGCGTTGTTATGAATGCTTCCCACCATTTCGCTGCTTCCTTATTTTTCAGCATGGTATGTATAATGGCCTGCACGTGGTTTTAATCAGTGATCTGACCGTTAATTTAGTCATATTGAATTATAATCAATTAGATATTATGATTAGACTACCCTAATGGTTCGGTTTTAAGAAGGTGAGAACATCGAATTTTGATCATACAATTATATATAAATGGTTAAGATTAAAAGTTAATTAATTATCATAAGACCACTTACAAAAGTTATGCACAATTATCTTTTAATTTTGACCATTCAAAGAAAATTCAATTATTAAAATTCATTGTAAATGCTCCTGTTAGGGAGCTGGAGAGGGATGGCAATGCTCCTGGTGGGGACGCCATGGTTGTTTCTGCTTGATCCTTTACGGATCCTTCTCTCTCTATTTTTAATGATTTTATTCAATTGGAATGTGAGGGGTGCTTGTGGTAGAGATTTCGGGCGTATTTTTCGTCTTTTTGATGGATTCCCATAAACTAGATATGGTGATTATTCAAGAGCCTAGATGCAGTGGGAGAAAGGCTATTTCTACTATTCGCAAACTAGGATTCTCTTCCTATATTGTTAGTGATGCGGTGGGTTTCTCTGGGGGCATTTGGGTCCTTTGAAACAGAAGTGATATTTCTGTTAATGTCATTATAAATAATACTTATTTTATTCATATGGAGGTAACCGTGGATCGGGAAATTCCTTGGCTTCTTACGGCTATTTATGCTAGTCCTAGGGAGCTTGAAAGAAGGTCTTTATGGGAGGATTTAGATGAGCTTGCTCACTCGATCCTTCATAGTTGGGTTCTCATTGGTGACTTTAACAGTCTTGCTTATGCTAGTGAACAGAAGGGTGGTGCTCCAGTTAATACCCAACTTTGCTCTGAATTCCTTTCTTGGATAAATAATTGTAGCCTCATGGATTTGGGTTTTGTGGGTCCTCGTTTCACTTGGAGGGGCCCTAAGTGGAATGATAGAGACAGAATTTTCAAGCGCTTGGATAGGGCTCTGTGTAATGTGAATTGGAGAGTTAGATTTCATGATGCAGTTGTCCAGGTTCTCCCTAGAATTGCCTCTGATCAGCACCCTCTACTCCTTAAATTGAATGTTTCCAACCTCTTTTGGTGTCAAGCCATTTCGTTATCTGGCTGCATGGGACTTGCTGTTGAAAACACAAGCACTATCACACACTTAGAGAGAAATATAGAGAGGAAGAAGATAGAAGAGATACACTAAAATTGTAAAATTTATTCACTTCACTTGTGTGTACTAATCACAACACTAAGTCTATTTATAATACACACTATGATAGTTATTCCTCACTAACAAACTAACTACCATCTAACTAATTCTATCAATACTAACTAATATACCTACTAATCTGAATTAATTCCAACACACCCCCTTAATTCAGATTAATCAAAAATACAGTAAAACACAATATCCACCAGGATCCCATTGCAGTTGTTCAAAGAATTGAACTGGATCCATTAGGTCTAAACCTTGACTAATTTCACACTCCAATAAGGCCCACTTCCTTTCACTAACAATTTGGACTTGACCCATTCCATCATAGCCCATTAGGTCAGAAACTGATCTCACTTTGCAATTCTCCAACCTGACTTGTGCTCTTTGACTTTGCCGCCACCCTTGACCTTCTTCTCTTCCACCCGTGACAATCCAACATCCCTCTCTGAAACTATCCCACCTTCTCTGCCATTCAATGCCAACAACCATTTCTTGCTCCCATTCCACTACTATAACATTTTGCTTGGCACAAAACTTAGCCACCCGAAAGCCATTGTGGCCGTTGTAAACGAGCGAGATCTCAACCGAGGAACTGGAAGCAGAAACTGTACAACCACCGACGTGATGGCAGATGCCTGAAATGAATCACGGTATGACGGCAACAGCGTCCTCCATCTCGTTCCGTCTCCAAACCACCGCATTCATTAAACCACACTCGCTCAGCTCAACATCAGATTTCTGGTTCTTGACCTCTTTCTGGTTCTGAAGCGCTTTGATTCTTAGTGCTCTCTCTTGCGCACTCAAACACCGCACCTGACGCCGCGCGAGTCTCTCGGCAAGATCTCTCTTCAAGCCCTTTTCTTCATTCAAGATTTCAACCACCACACCAACTCTCATCAATTTTGCAGCGCCTCTGTTTTGAACATTCGAAGCACCAACCTCAACACTCTCCAATTCGCAATCGTGGACCGTCACTCCTTCTACTTCATCCTTCTGAAGCTCACCTTCAGGATCAAACTGATCATCTCCAGATCCTTTGTTGATGCCGTCATTGTGCGCGGAAGTGGGTTTAACATTTGACCCACAATGGGTCTTCACCTTCTGAACCCTAATTTGGGTCTCAATGGCCATCACGTTCTGACCCATATCAACGAAATGCTTTGTTCGAGATCCTTCTCCACGGTTGCTGTCACGAACGTTTTCTTGCGAAGTAGATAACTCGGCCAAGACTGACTCAGAGGCACGAACTCGGTCAAAACTCGGAAGCAACATAACATCTGCACCTTTGATCTCGTGAATATTGTTTCCTTTGTTTTGAAAATACATTACTTCCAATACAGCGACGCTCTATTGACACACAAGCTCCACTTCAGTCATAGCACCGAGACCTATTTCCTCTGGTGGTGGTGGTGGGTTGATTAGTCTGCTCGAAAGAAAAACCCCCATGGTTGTTACATGCTCTGCTCGGGCTCTGTTACACGGATTAACTGATTACAGTTACACTCTAACTGCCTAACTAACTCAAACTGAATTAACTAACTCAATACACTCCCTTTAATTCAGTTTACTCTTAACTGTGATATGCATAGACACTTAACTGTGATATGCATAGACGCTTAACTGTGATATGCATAGACGCATCACTATGAAGTCTAACATCCCAACTAGGTTGGCACCCTAGACTTCACCATTCATTTGCAGCACATCACACACACTCTACTGGATATTTGACAAAGACACAATTCCCAGCTTATCTCTCAACAACTTGAATTTTTCTCCCTTTAAGGCTTTAGTCAGTATATCTGCCCTTTGATCTTCAGTGCGGCAGTAAACTAAGCTCAACTTCTCCTTATTCACTTGATCTCGCAAGAAATGAAATCTAGTCTCAATGTGTTTACTTCTTCCATGTGCAACTGGATTTTTAGCAAGATTGATAGCTGATTTGTTGTCTACTAGAAGCTGCATCTGAACATCACTTTTCAAATGTATCTCTTCTAGTAATGATTCAAGCCACAAAGCCTGACATGCACCATAAGAGGCTGCAATGTACTCTGCCTCACAGGATGAGAGTGCAACAACAGGTTGCTTCTTTGAACTCCAGGAAATAGAGGCATTTCCCAACATGAATACATATCCTGTTGTGCTTCTTCTATCACTTTTATCTCCACACCAATCAGAGTCAGAATACCCTCTGAGTGCAATCTCTGAAATAGGCAAACTGTTAGAGTACAGTATACCATAATCAAGTGTACCTTTTACATACCTCAAGATTCTTTTTGCAGCCAGAAGATGTGAGGTTCTAGGACTTTCCATAAATCTGCTAACAAGACCAACACCATAGGTAATATCTGGCCTACTGTTGCACAGGTATCTAAGTGAACCAACAATCTGCTTGAAGAGAGTGGAATCAACAGCTTTCTCACTTTCACCTGTCTCAAGCATAAGGTTGTTTTCAACAGGAGTGTCAGCTTGATTGCAGTCAAACATATGAAATCTTCTCAACACGTCTGATGCATACTTTCTTTGATGCAGCAATATACCTTTTCTGGTAGTCACAAACTCCATTCCCAGAAAATATGAAAGTATGCCTAAGTCAGACATTTCAAACTCAGCCATCATTTTTCTCTTGAACTCTTCAATTTCTTCACTCTGATTTCCAGTCACAAGCAAATCATCTACATACAGACATACTAGTAGTAGATCCGATGTATTAGAGACTTTCACATACACTCCATATTCCACACTGCATTTGCTGAAGCCTAACAATAAGAGAAAATTATCTATCCTCTTGTTCCAAGCAGTGTTATGCTTGTCAAAGTGTTATGCTTGTCAAAGATATGGCCATTTTGCTGATGAGTGCAGAACCAATAAGGCTTCTACCAGCAGATATGAACAAGAAGCAAATGCTGCCCATGGTGAAAGCTCAGACTCTGATCAAGTTCTTCTGATGGTTACTACCAGAACAGAAGGCACAAATTCTGGTTCTTGGTATCTAGACACAGGGTGCTCCAATCACATGACTGGGAATAAAGGTTGGTTTTTAGAACTTGATGAGGCAGTCAAGAGCAATGTGAGGTTTGCTGACAACAGTTCCATAAGATCAGAAGGAAAAGGGAAAGTGTTGATTAAGAGGAAAGATGGGAAACCAGCCTACATAGCTGATGTTCTCTATGTACCAACCATGCGAAATAATTTGCTAAGCATGGGGCAGTTACTAGAGAAGGGATTCTCTATGAATCTCCAAAATAATCAGATGAGTGTCTATGACAGCAAGGGAAAGATGATCTTGAAGGCTCCTTTGTCCAATAATAAGACCTTTAAGATTGATATTCAGGTGGCTGAATTACTCAGCTTGTCAGCAGCTGTCCAAGATGAAAGCTGGCTGTGGCACTTGAGATTTGGCCATCTCAACTTCAGAAGCCTGTGTCAGCTGAAAAATAGTCAGATGGTGTATGATAAAAAATATTGGGAGAGTGGATAAAAAATGGGGATAGAAACACTAGATTCTATCATGCTAAAACAATTTCTAGGAGAAGAAAGAACAAGATATTGACGCTGCGCAACCCTGAAGGGGATTGGGTGCATGATCTGCACATTATTCAAGGCATGGCTCAAGAGTTTTTCTCCAATTTGTTTACTCAAGAGGTTCAAAACCGTGACTTGTTAATGACTAATGATTTCTACCCTCAGTTGGAGGAGGATATGATTTCAAAGCTTCAGGGGAGTCTTACTCTTAATGAAATATAGGATGCTATTTTTTCTATGGGTTCTCTAAAAGCCCCTGGTGAAGATGGCTTTTCGGCTTTATTTTATCAAAAATATTGGGAGATTGTTGGTCCAAAGCTTTGTGCTCTTATTCGTGATATTTGGAGAGATAACAACCTTGTAAAGCAGATTAATAGAACTTTGATTGTCCTCATTGCTAAAGTTGATAAACCGGAGTTCATTTCTCAATTCCGGCCAATCTCTTTGTACAAAGTCTCTTATAAATGCCTTACAAAAATTTTAGCAAACAGGTTGAAGCAATTTCTGGATAATTCTATTTCGCCTTAGCAGTCCACTTTTGTTCCGGGGCGGAATATTCATGATAATATTATCATAGCTCATGAGCTGGTTCACACTATGAGTAGAATGAAAGGGAATAAAGGATTCATGTCTATCAAAATTGACCTGGAAAAAGCCTATGATAGGCTTTCATGGTCTTTTATAAGAGCTTCTTTAGAGGGGATTGGTATTCCTTCCTCCTTGACAGACCTCATCATGTGGTGCATCACTTCCTCGTCTTTCTCGATTTTATGGAATGGTGAAAAATCGGGCAACATTATTCCTTCTAGAGGTCTCCGTCAAGGTGACCCCCTTTCACCCTATATATTTGTTATTTGCACGGAGAGGATGTCTCATTTAATTGCTGACTCTGTGGAGAGCAAATCCTGGAATCCTATTAAGGCGGATCGTGGTGGCCCTTCTATTGCTCATCTTCTCTTTGCAGATGACCTCCTTCTCTTTGCGGAGGCTTCCATGTCCCAAATGCAAAATATTCTGAATATTATGGAGTTATTTTGTGATGTCTCTGCCCAAAAAATTAGTGGCCATAAAACTAGTGTTTTCTTCTCCAAAAATGTTCATGATAATATTAGAAATGAGATTATTACTCTGAGTAATTTTTCCTTAGCCCAGGGACTTGGCAGGTATCTTGGATCCCTCCATCATATTGGCAAATCAAAGAAAGATGGGTTCAAGGGAATTGTGGAATGCATGAAGGTGAAGCTTGCTGGGTGGAAGGCTAATTGTTTGTCTATGGTGGGAAGAATTGCTCTTGCTAAGTCTGTGTTAGCCACTGTGGGTACCTACACTATGCAACACACTAAAATTCCTATAATGGTGTGCAAAGAAATGGAGAAAATTCAACGTAACTTTATTTGGGGGAGCTCTGACTCTGTTAGAAAGCCTCATTTAATTAATTGGGAGACCCTTTGCAAGAAGGAGGAGGATGGGGGCCTAGGTTTTCGTAAGTTGAGTCTTTTTAATGATGCTTTCTTATTGAAAATTGGGTGGAAGAGTATTAGTGATCCATCTGCTTTATGGGTCATGGTGTTGAAAGGAAAATATGGTAAGGGTATGAATGTTCTAAGTGGAGTCCAGTACAACAACCAGGATTCTTTTCTCTGGAAGCATATATCGAGGATGTGGCCTTATCTCACTCAAAACTTTGAGATATGAAGTTGGGAATGGAAACATTGCTTTATTTTGGCGTGATCGTTGGATTGATGCCAAAACTTGCTTGGAAGAGTGTTGTCCACCTCATGCCAAGTTGATGGACATGTTTACCTCTGTGAGTTGCTTTGTTAAAGAAGATGGAGGTTGGGATTTTGAAAAAATGAGATCGTTTAATATTCCTGAGGACTTATTGAGGAAAATTCACGCTATTATTCCTCCTCTTCCGTCAGATGATGAAGACAAAGTTGTTTGGGGTCTCTCTAAAAATGGTGACTTCACAGTAAGTAGTGTGTATGAGGTGTGTCATAGCTATACAGTGAATAACTCTAGCCTTGTGTGGAAAAAACTGTGGAAATGGGGTGGCCCACCGAAAATGAAGGTGCATTTGTGGAAAGCTTCTCATAACAAGCTTCTAACTAATTCTAGAAGAAGCATTTGGGCTCAATCTTCTTCCGATTGTAGAGTGTGTGTGGGGGCAGTGGAATCTACTTTACATGTGTTAAGAGACTGCAGGTTAGCTACTCAAATTTGGCTTCATTTATTAAATTCATCGGAGGTGCAACAATTTTTTGAGGTGGATTTGATTGAGTGGGTGGAGTTAAATTTATCTCGGGGTTTTGGTGGTTTTGGCAACAATTTATGGGTCAATATATTTTTTGTCTCTTGCTGTATGTTACGGTATTGGAGAAACGAGGAGACTTTTGATACTAATTACTCTTGTCCTACAAATCCTATTGCCCAGGTGTTAGAGCAAGCTTCTTCTAATTTGCTTTATTGCCAGAGTACTCGTTTTCCTTTGGGTGTGCACCGTAATGAGTTGTTATTCATTAAATGGTGCTTCTCGGATGCGGGCTGGTTCAAACTCAATACTGATGGTGCTTCTAAGGGAAGCCCAGGGGTTGCAGGTAGTGCTGGTTTGATCAGGAATGATAGGGGTGTTTGGATAGCTGGGTTTGCTAGCCACATTAGTGTTTGCTCGTCTTATCCAGCAGAGCTTTGGGGGTTGTTTCATGGTTTGGAGCTTGCTTGAAACTGTGGTTTAAGGAAGTTAGTAGTGGAGTCTGACTCAGCTTCTATTATCTCTTTGCTGCAAGCAGATGGAGATGGTTTTAGAAGAAATAAGCTGCTTCTAAGGATTAAGAGTTGTTTGAAAGAGGATTGGCAAATTATTCTCTCTCACACCTACAGAGAAGGGAACAGATGTGCTGATTGGCTGGTAAACTGGAGCTTATCAAAGGAGCTGGGTTACCATGTTTTGGATTTTCCTCCTAGTGGGCTCTCTTCACTTCTTTTTGGTGATATTTTTGGGGCTTCCATATCTCGTGTAATCTCATAGTAGTTTCTTTTTGTTCCTTGGGCTTTAGCCCCTTCTAACACCCAAAAAAAAAAAAAAATCACTGTTCTCATTTAATTTATCATATAATAAATATATATATATATATATATATATATATATATATATATAAAAGGAAGGATTTATAACTCAAAGTTATACTTACACCCATTAATAACTTTTTATTAGATAAGAATATTCTTAAAAATCTATCCTTGGATCGAAAACAATTATCATATATACCATATATATAAAGTTTCACATCAATCAAAAATTGGTTATACATCATTAATATATATGAAGAATAACATAATACATACTTTTAAAATATATGAAAATATGAGCTATTTCATTACATTTTTATTGATGTTCAAATTTTTAAAATTTGAGACTTTTGATCTAAATTATATATAGTTATAATTCAATAGTTAGATTAATAAAAATTATATTGTATAAAAAGTTATTAGTGGTATAAGAATGTTAAATCTTCCACCGAGATATATATATATATATATATATATATATATATATATATATATATATTTTGTCACATTAATATTGTCACATTGAAATCCTTAGAGTTTAAAATTAAATAGAAAAACAAAAACGCACACATAATCTTGCATGATTTTGAAGTTTAAAAAGCTAAGAGCCTGTTTGGTAAAATTAGCTGTTAGCGAATAAGCTAGCTGATAGCGGATAGCTTATAGCGGATAGCGGATGAGGTAGCTTATAGCGGATAGTGGATGAGGTAGCTTATTTTCTGTGAAAGTGTTTGGTAAAACTAGCGGTTGAACTAGCTGAAAAATATAAAATGACATAAAAGGACATCTTTATTAATGATTTTACATAAAAGAGAGAGAAGAGAATAAAGGTAGAATTAAATGAAGATAATAAGGATAAAAGTGGAAAGAAAAATGAAACGCTATAAGCTATAAGCTCAAACGCTACTTCAAGTAGCGTCTGGAAAAAACGCTATAAGCTCGTGAAAAAACGCTATAAGCTCGTGATAGATGCACTTACCAAACGGGGCTACTTTCTCATCCGCTATAAGCTCGTTGAAGTGCCTTGCCAAACAGGCTCTAAGTACACATAATCTTAAGTTGACAGAGGTAAATAATACGTTTTTTCTATAATCAATGCCTTTTATAGTAATTATAAATCATGTAATTATTATATATGTTTTAATCTTCTAAAAAAATAAAAGTTTAATTTTGATATACTTTCAGTATAAAGTTTTTTACAGCACTGACAACCAATCACAAATTATCTCATGTGTGACTTGTAAGACAATTATATTATAAGAGTAAAACAATATTTTTAATGAAGCGATAATGCATGATTAGTTGACAATATAAAAAATCTTTACCCATGACAATTAAATCCAAAAAGGAAAAGAGGTATTTCACTATTTGCTCAACTGATTCATCTTTTCATGTTTCCTTTAATTAATATTTTAAGTGATTATAAGTGAATGTGGGGATCTTTTCCTTTAATTAATATTGTCAAATTGCAATATTATTTAGTTTATGCTTGTGAATCAATCTTTGAACCCAACAAATGAGAATAAGGGTAATAGGACTATGTTGTAGGTGGTCATGTGAAGTCTAGCTTGCAACTGAGATGGATGATTAAGTACTGTTTAGGTTTTCCTGATTGGCATGAGGAGGTATGAGAGATGAATTTGACTAGCCCGAACCAAACCAATGCAATTGGTTCTATTTGGTTCCAGTCATCGGATCTAGTCGGGAAAAACTCCATTAGACCTAATGATCAATGGATTTGTTTTCTGGTTACATAATTTAAAATCCTAACCAACCCGATGATCCAAAGTAAAGGGAATACTAAATTACCACAACTTTTTAGGTTATAGGTTTTGAAAATTGAAATAAGATAAACACCAACTAGGAGTTGATGATTGATCCTTCACAAAATCCAACTATTGATTAATTGATTAAAAACATTAAAAGATTAACACACAAAAATTGAAAGATTAAAAAATAAATAAATCAATGATTGAAAAGGAGTTAGAAGATTGGTCCTCCACAAAAAAATAGGAAGATATTAAACTTTGCCATCTTATCCTCAAGTTCTCTTAAGATCAAAGAGAAATAAAAAACATAGAGACCCAAAATTAATGTTGTTGCACTTCAGATTTTCAGCAACGAAAATATGAAGGAAAACAAAAGATGACAACAGTAATTTTTGCTTGTTCTTTTCCCCCTCTTTTATAAGTATTCAATACTAATGTGTACGAAAAGATGAATGACTAACCTTGTAGAGTAAAATTTGAGCTATTGAAAATTTCTCGTACTCCGTCATACTACTCTTGTAATATTCGAGCAGCTTATCACAAGAAAAAATATATATATCAATTAATCAAAAAAAAAAAAAAAAAAAAACACGCGTGTATGGCTGTATCATTAAAGTATACATTAATTAATGCATTCATCTTCAAGTTAAATCTCAATTCCAAGTATACAAAGTTTTAGTTATGAAAAAGGATTTAATTGTTATGCTAAAGATTTTTTACATTGTCAATTAATTTTGAATTGTCATATTATTAAAAATATTTAATTTTTATAATAATTACCTTAAAAAATCACATTTATGATAAGTTGTAATTGGTTGACAGTGTGAAAAATTTTATACTGACAGTGTATCAAAATTAAATTGTACGAAAAATTCGCTAACTCAACAAAATGAAAGAAAAAAAAATTAAATTGCAGTTTTATTATCTATAATTTAAACTTACTTTTAATTCAGTTCTAGGAGTTTTTTGGTTTTAAATTAGTCCTCACATGTATAAAAAAAATATTACATTAAATTACTCTTGTTGTTCTTACAATTTCACTGAATTTTTAAATAGAACCCTATAGTTTAAAATTTTTAATTAGGTTCCAATAAAGAATAATTTAATTAGGTCCGTACAATTTTTAGGGGCTTAGTTAAATAAATTTAAATAATTTAATATGTAGTAATTTAATTATAAGCTTATTTAAATATAGGTATCTATTTAAAAAAAATAAAAGTCTAAGAACTTAATTGAAAACTTTTGAACGGACCTATTTAAAAACAGAGTAAAATTATAGAGATCAAAAGATTAATTTAACAAAAATTTAAAAATAGTTTCTATTGTTAACTTTTTGTTTAACATCATTAATTGAGTTCCTTCTAGGCATTTAAAGAAAAAAAAAGAGCATCTAAAAGGCCTTTTATTGAACCAATGAGATAGAAGAAATAAATTCCTTTTGGAACGAAGGAACACCTTATTTAACATTTTACAGATAAAAGGAGCATCTAAAGGAGCCCATATTTTTTTTTTTGATGAATCTAAAGGAGCCCATACGGGGATAAAGAAAACTTACATTATCTGGGAAACTATTTTGAAAACTTTTAAGAGTGTAAGAACCAATTTGAAAAGAAAAATTATATAGGGTGAATTAAAAATTAATACAAACTATAAGGACAGAAATTCAATTTAACAAAAAAAAGTAAAAACAAAAACAGATTTCGTGTATACGTCACTAGAATTACATGCAGCAATAAAATGGGAAAGAAAAATAGTAATAAGATACTAGATTTTTTTTTTTTATCAACAAGATAGTAATTTTTTTTTGATCAATAAGATACTAGATAGTTAATTTCTTTTCAGCAAGTACATGAAAATATCAATCTACATAAGTTATGGATGAAATTCACTGACCTGTTTAACGTCATCAGGTGAAAAGTTTTGATCAATTAGAAGACGGTGGAGCCGTTCACGGGCTCCTTCAAAATTTCCCTGCATAATCAAATAAGGCTTGAACAGTCGCCCAAGGATTAAGACAGTATGTTTTTTTGTGCTTAGGATTAAGACTGTTTTTATATCTGTCAAGACAGAGTTAAAAAATTGTTTAAATAAAATTTTTATTTTGTCTATATTCAATAGATATACTCTTACTTTCTCATTTTAAAGATAAACTCACTTTAGAAAAATCAATTACTTTAATAATAATTTCTCACTTTAAAACAAACTCACTTTAGAAAAATCAATTCACTACAATAAATTTGTTATATACTTATGGATACTTTTAGTGACAGTCGTTAAAACTGTAGCTATAGGTATTAGTGTCATTCAAACCGTAGGTAAAGGTAGATAGACCGTAGGTAAAACCTATTGATAGTCAAATATAACTGTAGGTAAATATATGTGGATCGTAGGTAAAACCTATAGTGACAATAATTTTTCGTTGTTATTCGTCACTCATAATAGATGGTTGGATCGATCGTAGGTGAATGTAAATTTTACATATACCTACAGATTTTAAACATATAGTGACAGATTTTGCATATTACTGAAAGACAAATTTCTTGTAGTGACTATTTTAATAATAATAGGAAGAAAAAGAACTCACCTCTTAATTGTACGAAAAAAAATTGATTCCTTTAAAATTAGGGAGGATTGGGAGGAAATAAACTAGGAGTTTAATTGTTATACATTATTTTTACTCTGACAATAAATCAAAAATCATGGTGTGTGTGACTTTTAAGGAAGTTAGGATAATAGTCAATCACTTTAGTTTATGTGGCAATTCTGTTTGATTGTCTGTGTAAAATATCTTTATATTGACAGTATATACCAATTAAATCCATAAACTATACCTAGAAATAAGCATTTTATTTTTTATTTCATTCCTTTATTATTTAACTCTCAAATAAAATAATGATATTTCGTTCTGTTTCGTTATTAATCTTCTAAACAATGAATAAGATGTGGGTTTAATTATTATGCACTGTCGGTGTAAAAAATTTTACACAGTCAACTAATTAGAAATCATTTTATGAGTGACTTTTAAGGTAGTTAGAATAAGACTCAAACATTTTAACTTATGTGGGAATTTCAGATTGGTTGACAGTGTAAAAAATCTTTATACTGACCGTGTATACCAATTAAATCCATAAGATATTAAGTTTTTTTTTGGTGCATAAGATATTAAGTTACTCTCAAGATAATGTAATCCAATTTTATATGCGGTGAATAATCGATCCACCGACCTGTCATTAGCATATCCTAATTGAAGATATATGCACCAGGTGCATCATATAATATCAAAGTTATTTTTTCAAAAAAAAAAAAATATCAAAGTTATATTAGCATTTCTTACCAAAAAAAAAAAAGTTATATTAGCTGATTAGCATATGACACCTAAATAATATCTTATTAATATTTTACATAATATATTTATTTCAATTTTATATATACAAACCGCATTTAGAATTCCGTCAAAAAAAAACCCGCATTTAGAAAGATGGCAGCAGTTCATAAAAAAAAAAAAAAAATTAAAGATAGCAGCGCAAGAATATCCATATGCAAGCTGAAGTGATAGGAAAGTGAATCACATGCATGTACCTGAAATATGAGAAGTTCTACGCATGCCAATCCCAGTTTGAGCCCTGTTGATTTCTCCTTATATTTGTTGTATGCATCTTCTACTAAATTCCGTGCTTCAGCTTTGTTCCCAGATTTGCTTAGACCCACAGCATACCCCTGCCAATGTCGGTCACCTTACAGATTATCCACACCTATTTTAATTTCTAAATAAAACCGATTCAAATAAGTCCAGCAACTTTTGATATTTCCATGTTTCACTTCATTCTCATATATTTATAGATTGGATTTGACTGCTCTAAAATGAGTTGAGCTTTAAAGTGAGAAAGTAAAAGGCTATTCGAATTCACCCTTGGATCATTTAGTGGGTTGAGATTTTTATGTATCTAATCAAATCAATGGTTAATAACTACTTATAGATTATCCTTAGATCATTTAGTGATTTGGCTCCACTTACTTAGCTCAACTCACTTTAGAGGAGCCAAATCCATATAGATTATCCACCCAATTTGATTAGTTTCATACACAACCTTTTTTTTCCCCTAAGTCCAGCAACCTTTGATATTTCCATGTTTCACTTCATTCTCATATTTATAGCCTTATAACACATTTTTTGTTCATATACTATTTTAATGCATATTTATTTATTAGGTCACATCACACATTTTTTTTTAAGGCACTAGTTAAAGGTATAATTAAGAGAAAGTTTGTATTTAAAAATTAAGTGTTAATACTTTTTAATATATTAAATACATCGGATCTCCATAAAAAGTACTGTTAATGTGGCCCAATAGAAAACAATATGTGAAAAGGAATGTATAAATATATTGCTGACATTTGTTATTGAGTGAAATATTTTATGTTGGATCTACTAAATAACATAAACTTACTTCCTATATAGTAGATCTCACGTGAAATTAGAGTGTGTCAAAAGCGTGTATTGCATTACTGTTGCTCCTAAACCAAATTTTAAAATATTTTGGCAAAGCAGTAGTAAAGTATAAAGGCACGAATTGTTTCGTAGTCAGGTTCACGATACCAGTCTGGGTTTGGACTATAGAAAATGGGTATGGATTTGGACTTGACCCAAATGGAGATAAAAAAAAATTAATTTAATATTTTAAAAAAATAAATAATATTAATATTAATTATAAAAAAATTAAATAATATTCAAATATCCTCATGGTGCTAAAAAGTGATCATTTTTTTGGATTACTTGACATGATTGATATGATATTCCGTAAGTCACATTAATACTTAATGATCATCTCCTAACAACTGAAGGTATTTCTAAGTTTTTAAAAGAATCGACACCAAATTATATAGTAATGAAGTTAGTTGGATTAAAAACTTCATTAACCCTAGTTAAAATATATATAATAGCAAAGCCGTAGTAAAGTAAGGAACGGAACCTTCAGGGCACGAATTGTTTGGTCGTTAGGTTCACAATCAATCTTGGGACGAGTCCGAGTTGAGTGATCCGCGTTGATCATTTGCCATAGTGACTCAAGTGCATCTTCTGCTTCAGGTAGTTTTGGTAAATCTCCTTCATGTAACGTAGATGACGTAGTAGTAGTAGTAGTAGTAGTTGAAAAAGGCCAATAATTAGTAGCATAAGCTGTGCTAAATTTAGGATTCAACTTACCACTAACATTAAATAATCCAACAACACAAGCCAAAGCCAGAGAAACTGCAGTCACTCCTCTGAATATTTTGTTGTCACTACTCCCCTCGTTCTCTGAAGGCAAAGAGAATCTATTGAGCTGGGTGCAGTTTGCATGCCCCAATGAACGTGTAACCGGATGGTGTCTGGAAAAGTGAGAGAGACAAAGAGTGGAATGGTTAAACTTGAGACGAAATCTGCTTGCTCTTGCATTTGATGATGATCCATTTGCACCGTGCAACTGTTTCAGTGGAGCACTAGGAAGGGGACTATAGCATAGGCGAATTGCAGATTCCATCTGATGTATACTAAAGGGGACAAAGCCTAAGTACTAAGTAGTAGTAAATAGTAATGATGATCAGTATATATAGTTATATATATTTATGATCCAAATGATTAAGAATAAAATATACAACTCTAGATGAAGGTAGGTATCATTTTTTCAGGCTTTGAACTGGCAGGGCATATTGCTTTAATTTGTACCATATACTTATTTCACTCCTAGAGTGATTCCCATGTGTTACACATTTATGATGAAGGGAAAGCTTTTGTTTTCTTTTAATTTATTAGCCCCCACCTTAGTAATAATCATCTATGAGGATAAATCTTTGCTTAAAACAAGGGATATCTTAAAATTACCATGTGGAGAAGGATTCCTACACAAGATATGAATTTCGATCTCTACCTATTTACCAAGACTAGAATCAGAATGCTGGGTGATGTTTCACAAACTTTATAGCAAGTATATTATATTGTTTTTGACCTTTGGTTTTCTGTTGAATAAATTGGGAGAGATACTTATCTTAATAGTTCTTCATTGTGTTAAAGGGAAAAAGAAATTAAAGGGGAGAAAAGGTACATTGCGACAAATTGGTAAAAGAGCTTCTGTTCATGTCTATGGATCTACGTGAAGCGTAAATAGTCAAGGATGGAGAATCCTTGTTCTTACTATATCCAAGTCCGTAAATGTAGAACTATGTGGTGATAATCTGGCATTCCAGAGATTGGTTGAGGATTACAATAAAGATAATATTGTAAATCCAACAAAACTTGATAATGTTGAGATTCTTTACGTACGGGCTTACTTGATAGCAATATATTCGTTTAAAGTAGTTTCAGGTTTGACACGTTAATTCATGTTCTAGATTTCTCGTTAATAATTAATAATTGAAAATAAAATTAGAAAACATCAACATTTGCTGAAATCCAGCTTGAGTTTTGGTAAAATAAATAATAAACTTTCTTACATGTAATTTGGTGCTGATAAGGTTATGATAGTTTGTTACATAATTCGTCATTAGTACTTAGAAACAATGTTGTTAAAGTCGTACGTACTAGACATCAAGCTGGAAAAAGTTCCAATTTAGGTTCAACCGATTTAGTCGGATGATCTGACCGAATGATATATATATATATATATATATATATATATATATATATATATATATATTCATAAATTTTTATCATAAGTTATAACATACAATAATAATAAAAAGTGTGAAGAAAATAGTCAAAATACATAAAACCAAGGTTTTTTTATCGATGCTCTACACTATCAGACGAGACGAATGGTCGGACAGATTAAGAGCTTTTGCTGTTGTGCATTGCTGCATTTACGAAAGAAAGATTAATTGATCTTAAATAGTGGATTAGCTAGTTGATTGAGTTTTATTTATTTTTTTGTTTTACTATTTTGTTTTAATTTTTAATTTTTAATTTTTCTCTCTCCAAAAAACTGATCAGAGTCCATTTAATATGGCCCAACATGATCCAACCAGGATTTTAACATGTTTTGACCGATTCAAAGCGATCTGACCGTAGAAACGGTTTTGACTTCTGATTAAGACCGGATAAGAGGTCGATTCACAGTTCAACCAGTCCGACTGACAGGTTCGGTTTTCATAACCTTGCTTAGAAAATAAATGTATATTATAAATAAGTAGAGTTTATCCAAAGTTGAAAATTAACAATGTTTATTTATATTTGAACTAAGAGATCTCTTATAATCCATGGAAGAATTTCTTGGCAAAGGCACTAGGATCCCTTATAGTTAAGGGAATCCCACATTCACACAGTCATCCCACTCTATTATCATTGGATTTGTTTTTCTTATATTTTTAATTCTTGATTTGTTTTATCCAAAAAAAATAGCAAAAAATATAAATAGAGAGAGATAGAAATGGATGAAAGCAGAGTTTCTGCATCCGTGGCAAAGCTGGTCATGAGTACAAGCTGGAGGGTACTGCGGTGTCCATAAGAAAAGGCCTTTCATGGAAAGCCACGTCGCTTCCACTGGATTTTAGGGTGTACAAAATATCCTTATCCATCATATCAAACTGTGAACCAAATGGATAGTAGGGGAAGGAAAAAAACCTTCCCTTTTTTATATATTGGGGGAGGGATGACAAATTAATTTACTATCATATACCCTATTACATATATAAGAGTTTGAAAGAAATATGAGAGTGAGGACAGTTTTGGAATTAATAGAATAACTGAGGAAAATTAGTCATAACAGTTCAGAAATTTTATGTCATTTTCCCTCTCTTTAAAAATCACCATTTTTGAAAGGGGAGGTAAAAATTAGAGGGGGGGGGGGGGATTTTTTCCCTCTCCTTCCCTCTCCCTCCAACTAAACGGTAAGTAAAAGTTGTTCGGTTAACTCTTACACCCCATATTTGGTTGATCAAATCAAATTACACAACAAAATTTCACTGTGATATAGGTTAGATAAGTTGCATGAACAGTGAAATTTCCTCTATGCTGATATAAAATCAGTTTCTTTTCATCCCATGATCCCATCCCCTACTTCATATTTCAATATAGAGGGGGCAAACTTGCTAGCAGATACTGCGAGACAATTTTTAAAATAATGAGAATTACTAGATGAGTTCCTTGCATTTTACTTATCAATTGCACACTCCAATTTGGGCGATTAATTGCTTATGAGTCCAAGAATCAAAGGAATATACTGAACATTAAAAGTTGCTATACATGAATAGATGCGCTAGTCATGAAGAGATGTGCTTATTTGTGTATATACATGGTGTCTAGTCATGGAAAGTTATAATCCAAGAAGGAGTTGTACCTCTTCACAAGAATTGTCTCAATGTCCATATAAAGACATTCTTCATCAACTCTCAAAAGGAGTTTTTTTTTTTTTTTTTTATAAAAAAAATTGGCACAATCCAAATCGAGAGGTTTTAAAATTCCCACATTCGAACAATCGACATTATTCATCAACTCTCAAAATGTTTTAAATTGTGGTTGTAGTCACATTGTGATCATGGTTGCGTTGCGGTCGTTGCGGCCTGATGCAACCAAATTGCGGCCGATGCGATCCACAATCACGGCCTGATGTGGTTGTCGCGGCTATCGTAGTCGAGATGCGATCCGCATTTTAAAACACTTAGTCTTTATGTGTATGAAGCTTCTCAGATTTATTGGCTTGATTGTGTTAGTGTAAAACATGTCAAGTATTCTTCATTGTATCTTAAAGAAAATTTGTTGTTATCTATTTGCATTTAGTGGAAGAACTCATGGAGGGAATTAAACCTAAAAAAAGTGTTTGAAGATTGGTGTCTTGCCCTTTGTGAAGTTTGCAGCTAATTTTCTAGTTTTTTTGTTGGTTCGAAGAAGAATTTCAAACATATGCTAAGTCCAGTAAATAGATGCATGCCACCATGTCCTAGTGCAGTTATGTAGTTCTAAGTATCTAACTGGTTGGTAGTCATGCAAATTCTTGATTCAATTTGTAATTTCTTGTACCATAATGTCTAATTTGTTATCAAATACTTTGGCAAAGGATTGGTTGATCATTTATTCTGTATTGTATCCACACACAAATATTTTAAACATTCGTAGGGCCTGTTTGGTTTGACCATTTTCTGTTTTCATTTTCAATTAAAATAGAAAATGAGCTTGAAAATGCGTTTGGTTGAGTTTAATGAAAATGTTTTCACTGAAAACATTTCCTGAATTGGACCCAAATCTGAAAATAAAAAATAGTTGTTTTCAATGTGATAGGCACCTGAGTGAGGTGAGTGAGGGAAATAAAGTGGGTCCCAAAAGATTTGGCCAGGTATATGCAAGGAAAAAAAGGGGCTAAGGGGATAACGAACTCTGCCTAGCTGGCAGAGTGTCAATGGAGGGCAATGTGCAGCACGTTGGGGGGGGGGTGTGCTCATATAAGAAAGCATGAGAGAGAAAGTAGATCTCAGGCTAGAATTGGGTTGGTTTTGTGGGAGAGAATAGGCACTCTCTAATTGCCTATACTATCTTGTATTCCTTTATTTCCTCAATCATATACCATCTGCAATCGTTACAATTGCAGAGTATTATCAATATACATTTGAATTCTCTTCAATTCTATTCGGTTTTACCTTCCAGTAGATAGTTTACTATCAACTGGTATCAAAGCTCCAGAACTATCAGAGTTGTATGGTGGTCACGCGAGCTGTCATGGAAGCACGAGTCGAGAATGTGGAACGTGAGCTTGTGGAAATGCGACAGGAGAACCGCGAGCAACTAGCGGAGTTACGACGCTTGCTCGAACGACAGGGACATGGTCACCCACGACACCGGCGGCGCGGAAGAACGCCGTCGCGAGAGCGAAACCGAAATGGCACAGAACGAAGTACGTCTCCTCGACGTCAACCTTCACGACATGATTCCTCTCATTCACCTAGGCGATACTACTCGCGTGGAAGGAAACTTGAATTACCGTTGTTCAATGGCGAGGAAGCTCACGGTTGGCTTATTCGTGTAGAACGCTATTTCCGAGTGAACCACGTTCATGAGGGAGAAAAACTGGATGCTGCAGTAATTGCGTTAGAGGGACGCGCACTCAATTGGTATCAATGGTGGGAAGAACAAACAGAGGTATTGAGTTGGGAGGAATTTACGCGTGCAGTGATACGTAGATTTCAACCTGCTCTGGTGCAGAACCCTCTTAGTCCGTTGTTGACAACGAAGCAAACTGGCACGGTGATGGAGTACAGAGAGAAGTTTGAGATGTTGATCGCTCCTTTGAGGAGGGACGAGAGGATTATGTTAGACAGTATTTTCATGAATGGATTACGAGAGGAGATCCAAGCGGAACTGAAACTTCATGAATCAAACTCTTTAGCCGAACTGATGGACAGAGCCTTGTTGATTGAGGAGAAGAATGCTGTCATCCAGAAAACCAGATCAAACAACAGAGATAGAAGTGACTGGCGTGATCGTCCTAACAATTGGAAGCAGAGTAAAGAAGGGCCCAGTAGTGGAGTCAAGGGGTACGTAACCCGGCCTGTTCCTCTTGCCATTGAGGGACCAGAAGTGAAGGAGGGAGACCCCAAGAAGAACGGTGGAAGTAAACGTTTGAGCCCAGAGGAACTGAGAGAATTAAGTAGAAAGGGGTTATGCTTTAAATGTGGAGAAAAATGGGGACATGACCACAAATGTAAGTTGAGACACCTTCAACTCGAGTTGGTGGAGAATGAAGAAGAAGAGGACAGTGACAAGGAGAAGGAAGAGGAACTGGTGTTAGAAGTGAAGGTGCTTCAATTGTCTATGAGAAGCAAGGAAGGACTTACCTCCAACAAGTCTTTCAAGGTGTGGGGTTTGATTGGCAACAGGGCTGTGCTTATTCTGATTGATTCAGGAGCCACCACTAATTTCATTTCTTACAAATTAGTGGAGGAATTGAAGCTATTGGTAGAAGACATAGAAGAATACACCATCACGGTGGGAAATGGAGAGAAGGTACATCATAGAGGAGTATGTAAAGGGGTGAAACTGTCTCTGCAGGGAATTAAACTCGAGCAGAATTTCTTTCTTATGACGTTGGGGGGGACTGAGATAGTTTTGGGCATGGATTGGTTGGCGAGTCTTGGAGATATAAGGGCTAACTTCAAACAATTGTTCATCAAGTGGAAGAAGGGGACTGAAGAGTTCATGGTGAGAGGAGAGCCTTCTCTCAGCAGACAACAAGTCTCGGTGAAGACTATGTTGAAGGACATGCAGCAAGATGGTGAAGGGTTTTTGGTGGATTACTATCATCTCGACACATCGGCTGACACTACTATGGAAGTAAATGAGGAAATGGAGGGTGTATTAGAAGCATTCCAAGATGTCTTCAAGGAACCAACAGGCCTTCCACCAGTGAGAGAACAAGACCATGCCATTACACTACAACCAGGAGCTCCCACCCCTAATATCAGGCCTTATCGATACCTGCACTATCAGAAGGATGAAATTGAGAAGTTTGTGAATGAAATGCTTCAATCAGGTATCATAAGACCTAGTGTGAGTCCTTTTTCTAGCCCTGTTTTGCTTGTGAAGAAGAAAGATGGTGGATGGAGATTTTGTGTAGATTATCGAGCCTTGAATAAACATACGGTCCCTGATAAATTCCCGATCCCTGTGATAGATGAATTACTTGATGAGATTGGCTCGGCTGTTGTTTTCTCTAAGTTGGACTTGAAGTCAGGTTATCATCAGATTAGGATGAAACCTGAGGGCATACCTAAAACTGCTTTTCGAACTCATGAAGGACACTATGAGTACCTAGTGATGCCTTTTGGGCTCACTAATGCTCCTTCAACGTTTCAAGCTCTAATGAACCGAATTCTAAGACCTATGTTGAGGAAGTTTGCCCTGGTTTTTTTTGATGACATATTAGTTTACAGCCCTAGTGTTGACAGCCACATTGAGCACCTAGGAACTGTCCTACAAATTTTGCGAACCAATCACTTGTTTGCTAACAAAAAGAGGTGTCAGTTTGGACAATTACAGATAGAGTACCTTGGGCATTTGATTTCGGGCAAGGGTGTGTCTGCTGACCCTGCTAAAATCAGTGCTATGGTTACTTGGCCGGTTCCCAAGGATGTGAAGGGGTTGAGAGGTTTCCTTGGACTCACAGGGTATTATAGACGCTTTGTGAAGAATTATGGCAAGATTGCTTGGCCATTGACACAACAGCTGAGGAAAGACAGCTTCCTTTGGAATGGGGAAGCTCAAGAGGCATTTGAGCAACTCAAAACAACTATGACTACTTTGCCTGTCCTAGTGGTCCCTGATTTCACCAAGCAATTTGTGTTAGAGGCTGATGCTTTCGGTAAGGGCTTAGGGGCCGTCCTTATGCAGGAAGGGAGGCCTGTAGCTTACATGAGCCAAACTCTATCTCCTTGGGCTCAGAGTAAATCTGTGTATGAAAGAGAGCTGATGGCGATTGTGTTGGCAGTTCATAAATGGCGACATTACTTGTTGGGGAGGCACTTTGTGGTCCACACCGACCAAAAGAGTCTGCGATTTTTGATGGATCAAAGATTAATGGGAGAAGAGCAACAAAGATGGATCACCAAGTTGTTAGGTTTCTCATTTGATATCAAATACAAGTCTGGTGTTGACAATAGAGTTGCTGGTGCACTCTCAAGGAAACTTCAGTATTCTGCTATATCCACGGTTCATTGTCATGAGTGGGACGGGTTGGATGAGGAGGTCCTACATGATGCTAAGTTGAAGATCATAGTGCAGGATTTGCTCTCTCAAGCAAAAGAACATGCTGGTTACAAACTCAAGAAGGGTAGACTATACTACAAGGACAGGATTGTCGTTCCTAAAGGCTCTCATCGCATTGAAGGTATTTTGAAGGAATTCCATGATTCCATCACCGGCGGACATTCGGGGGTATTAAGGACTTACAAGAGGATTGCTAGTGTGGTGTATTGGGAGGGTATGAAAGGAAGAATTCATCAATATGTCCAAGCTTGTGACGTTTGCCAAAGGAACAAATACCAAGCTTTAAGTCCTGGAGGACTTTTACAGCCTTTACCCATTCCTTGTCAAGTATGGAGTGACATCTCCATGGATTTTGTGGGAGGTTTACCAAAAGCTCTGGGTGTGGATACTATTTTTGTGGTGGTGGATAGGCTCACAAAGTATGCTCATTTCTTCACATTATCACATCCTTACTCTGCTAAGGAAGTTGCTGCCGTATTCCTCAAGGAAGTCGTGAAACTGCACTGGTTTCCTACATCTATTGTTTCTGATAGAGACCGAGTTTTCACTAGTGCTTTTTGGACTGAACTATTTAAATTAGCTGGTACTAAGCTCAAGATGAGTTCCGCCTATCACCCTCAAAGTGATGGCCAAACGGAGGTGGTGAATAGGTGTTTAGAAACATACCTCAGATGCTTCACAGGGTGTAAACCGAGACAGTGGCCAAAGTGGTTGCCTTGGGCAGAATATTGGTACAACACCAATTATCACGCCACTCTACAAATGACTCCTTTCGAGGCCCTCTATGGGAGAAGCCCTCCCGTGTTGGTTTGGGGTGATGAGAACAGAACCAGCGTGGATGAGGTGCAGATATTGACCAAGGACAGAAACGATATGTTAAGAGACTTGAGGGACTTGATGAACCAAGCTCAAATCCGAATGCGCCAGCAAGCGGATAAACACCGAAGGGAGGTTACTTTTGCAGTAGGAGACTCGGTTTACCTCAGAATCCAGCCTTACAAGCTCAAACAATTAGCACGGAGGATCAACCAGAAACTTAGCCCCAAGTACTATGGTCCTTACGAGATAATTGAGCTGATTAGTTCTGTAGCTTACAAGCTGCGGTTACCAGCTGCAAGTAGGGTACACTCTGTCTTTCATGTATCTCTCTTGAAGAAGGCGGTTCCAACAGCAATGGTCGCTCACCCACTGCCTGCATGTCTATCCGAGGACTGGGAATTGCAAGTGGAACCGGCTGAGGCTCTGGCTGTGCGGACTTCTGCAGAAGGCTTAGTTGAAGTGTTAATCCACTGGAAACATCTCCCTGAGTGTGAAAACTCTTGGGAGGAGTGGCAAGAAGTGCAAGACTTGTTTCCTCAGTTTCACCTTGGGGACAAGGTGAATCTTGAAGGGGGGTGTTGATAGGCACCTGAGTGAGGTGAGTGAGGGAAATAAAGTGGGTCCCAAAAGATTTGGCCAGGTATATGCAAGGAAAAAAAGGGGCTAAGGGGATAACGAACTCTGCCTAGCTGGCAGAGTGTCAGTGGAGGGCAATGTGCAGCACGTTGGGGGGGGGGGTGTGCTCATATAAGAAAGCATGAGAGAGAAAGTAGATCTCAGGCTAGAATTGGGTTGGTTTTGTGGGAGAGAATAGGCACTCTCTAATTGCCTATACTATCTTGTATTCCTTTATTTCCTCAATCATATACCATCTGCAATCGTTACAATTGCAGAGTATTATCAATATACATTTGAATTCTCTTCAATTCTATTCGGTTTTACCTTCCAGTAGATAGTTTACTATCACAATGTTTTCATTCCCAAATTTTTTAAAATAGAAAACGAAAACAGAAAACTGGAAGTCAAAACAAACACGTTTTCAAATTTTTCAAATTTTGAAAATGAAAACAATTTTCAAAAAATAGAAACAAGAAATGAAAATGTAAACTAAACAGGCCGCTTTGCATGTAGAGAAAAATGAAATTTGCATTTGAGGTGAAGAATCACTGGTTACATGGATTTTGAATGGTTTCTTGTCTGGTTAATTGGATACTTGTAGAACTGGTTTATCCATTTTATGAATTTTTGAACTCGATACATTTAGAATGGGTTAACATGTTTTCAGCTGATTTACTGAAGTAAAAATTTTGTTTATATGGTGTTGATTTGGCTCTTATAAATCAGAACCGACATGGTTGATTTTGGTTCTTATGACCACATTTCCGATTTAGGTCGATTCAGTAATCAAACAGAACCATACAACTAACCATAACTAAATTGGAATGTTACTAATAGAAATGCTCATTTGCATGGTGTTGAATCTACACATACTGCAATATACTTAATTGGCAATCAAACTCACTGTCAATTGCAATGAAACCTATAATAGTTTCCTTGACAACCACAACTGATATGATTCTGCAATTGTTAATTTGATTTGAGTGGATGACTCCATTTTTGAATGGATAAAATCATTCACATGGGTGTGAGTGTGAATGCTCTATATCATGCGTGGAAAATGTACCTCTCAGACTAAATTTGGCTAATGATTGCCTTGCCTTTGGAACCTTTCGTAGGCAACTCTATTTTATGGGGAAACAAAGAAATGAATCCCATTGATTGAAATGATTACAGTACAAGCTTCAGTATTTATAGATGAAATTACATAGAGACTGATAACTGTAACTAACTAACCGTATATAACTAATATACATATGTCATTAACTAACTATAACTCCTAACAGTATCCAAAGGCAAAGTGCTAAGAAGCTAAGGAATGTTGGAAACAATTCATTGATAGCCGGAGACAATTCTTTGAATTAAAATGTACACTTTCTTTGCAAAAGGGAGCCGTAAAAGAATTAATTAGGTGCAAAGACATGACAAAATCATGACATAACCAAAACTTGGGGGAAAAGCTAGTGCACACTATTGTTGTGAAGTTAGCAGGCGGTTAGTTGTATGCTGTATGAAACTTTAATTTTATAAGCAAAGAGATTAATTTTGTAGTTAAATTAAAATATAATAACAAAATCACGTAATTTTTTTAATACTAATATATGAACAAGGTCAAAATTTACTTTGTTCACTATTCTATAAATTATGATACAATGAAGAATGTTTCTTCAAAAAATAGAAGTATAGAACCATACGATGACACAAATAGGATGCTGATGGTCATGCCTGATGATTAAGCATAAGATAAAAGTAGAGGAAAACATCCATCTCACAACTTTTTATCGTACCACTTTTTTTACACCTGAATTCTAACCATCTATCATCTATCCATTATTGTTTTTAAAACAAAAGTGATTTTATCAATGATTATAAAGCAAAAATGATGTGAAAAAGAAAAATGAGAATATCATGATTGCATTACTTGTATGTACATGTTTCGAACTTTCAACGACAATGTCAATGGAGGCCGCTGGATAAGACAGAGAGATCCAAAGAGAATGGTGTGTCTCCTTTGAAGGCAAGCAACCTGTGAGACTATCTTTGACCAACCAGAATCAATCAAAATTTAAATCAACCCCATCATAATGCCCACTAAACTGATTTGGCATCATTTAATTTCCACATCAGATTGAGTGTTACATAAGAATCATAGATGAATAGCCTTGATTTTCAACACAAGTTGGTTTGATTAAGTTATAAGTATGCTATTTAGCAAGCAATGCTCAAAATGTAGTGCCTATACATCAAGATACGAATAGTCATATCTAAATTACTGACTTTAATTAAACTTCCAGAGGTACAGTTGGGTTTAAGTTTCTCAAATATCCAGCAGTTGGTGTCTAAGTTTCTAGTCTACGTTACTTGTGCATGCACCTCTACAAAAGCTAAGTAATTCATTCATTTTTGGATTTGACTCCTTTAATGTCAGCAAAAGTATAAAGTGAGAAAATAAGAGTTTATCTATCCTTGATTAGTTAAAGTGGGTTGGAATCTTAATGCACTTTAACTAATCAAGATAGATACACCCTTATTTTCTCACTTTACATTTGTTTTCACTTTAGAAGAGTTTTTTCCTTCATTTTTCATTCTTTGAAATATTTCATTAACTGATTATGTCATTAAGGTATTGGCTAAGTTCTCTAAAAAAAAGGTACACCATCCGTTCTCTATTATAAGCAAAACTTAAATGGAACATACATATTAAGGAAATCGGTTAATCTCATTTAATATTGTTAAAAAATTAAGTGTATTCCTAAAGTAACCTTCATAGAAAACTTCAATTTTTATTAAATACATCCCACATTGAGTTATTGGAAAACAAAATTGATATTAAATGAAGGGTATTTTAGGAACAATGCCATTAAATATGATGAAAATAATTGAAATTTGCTTTTATATTTGATCAAATTTTTTGGGACTTTTTGCTTATAATAGAGACCAGAGGGAGTATTGGCTAAGAAAACAAAATTAAATGACATTATTAGATAAAAGGATATAACATTTATTGTATTAAAACACAAAATAAAATACTTTTTAACTAATTAAAAACATTTAATATGAGATATTAGATTTTCATATGGAGATATTGTACTTTTTCCAGGTACATCTTCAATGTTTGTCAACTAATATCTTTAGGTTATGCTAACAAGTACCCTAAAAACACTGGTTAAGTTAAGAAATCTAAGAAAAATAAGTTTTTATTCGAAATCTAAGTATATAATTAGGGGTGTTCATATCCAAACGGCTACAAAAGAAAATCGCAAACCGATCCAAAAAAACTGAAAACCGAATAAAACCGATGTCTATTGGATTTTTTGGATCTTGTTTTGTGAAAACCGATTGGATCGAGTCAAATTTTGG
Organism: Ammopiptanthus mongolicus; assembly: GCA_039655645.1. Lineage (NCBI taxonomy): Eukaryota > Viridiplantae > Streptophyta > Magnoliopsida > Fabales > Fabaceae > Ammopiptanthus > Ammopiptanthus mongolicus. The sequence goes on along the minus strand of CM077350.1, from coordinate 55,273,763 downwards.
ATTCTTTTTTTAAAACCAAACCAACCCATACCACATATATGAAATTTAATTCATGTTATTCTATTTTTTTTTGCACTCTTGTTTTTTTATTTGATGGTTTTTCCCCAATAATACTTAGTAGTATGATTTGATGTAATTTTCTACTATTTTTAATGTTCTAAACATAAAAAAAAAAATGTTCTGGAACTAGATGATGATGATATGTATTCACATATTTTATGAAATGTTATTACATAAATGTATCAATAAGTATATACAGGTTTAAGATTTTGTTCAATTTAGCTTGTAATCTTGATCATCCAATCCGTATTTAATCGGATCAGATTTTTTTTAAGGAAACAATCCAAACTGAACCGAACAGCATGTTGTTTTAATCTTTGGATCACATGACTTTTTGCCTCAAAACCAATCCAAACCGATCCTCAAACACCCCTATATATAACTTCTTCACATATTAAATACAACACTTCCCAATAAAAACTTTCTTTACTTGCTTCCTTAACCACTTCATGTAACACCTGGGGCTGACGAGAGTGGGGAGTGATTACCGGTGCATGAGGCACGAATAAGGAGCGGCTCCTGGCAGGCTTCTAGGCAGAGGGATACATGAATGAACCGATTCACACCGGAATGAGAGGGATCCTGAGGTTGTGTAGGTATGAGACTGTACAGTTGAAGGAAGGCTTATAAGAATTGATTGGTACTATCTATACCAACAAGATGCATCTTCTTTTCGATAACCCATCACTTAAGAACTCCAAATTTAAGCGTGCTTCACTTGGAGTAATTGTGGGATGGGTGACCTTCTGGGAAGTTTTCCAGAAAGTGTGTGAGTGAGGACAAAGCACGCTGACAAGACTTGTGTTGGTTTGTGGGGACAGTCGGCAATCCTTAAAGCAGTCCGGGCCGTTACAGATGGTATCAGAGCGGACCTCTCCCAGTACGGTGTGGTTCGGGGACGAACCAAAGGGAAGCTGGTGGACATGTAACACCCGGGGCTGACGAGGGTGGGGAGTGATCGCTGGTGCATGAGGCACGGACAAGGAGCGGCTCCTGGCAGGCTTCTAGGTGGAGGGATACATGAATGAACCAATTCACACCGGAATGAGAGGGATCCTGAGGCTGTGCAGGTATGAGACTGTACAGTTGAAGAAAGGCTTATAAGAATTGATTGGTACTACCTATACCAACAAGATGCATCTTCTTTTCAGTAGCCCATCACTTAAGAACTCCAAAGTTAAGCGTGTTTCACTTGGAGTAATTGTGAGATGGGTGACCTTCTGGGAAGTTTTCTAGAAAGTGTGTGAGTGAGGACAAAGCATGCTGAAAAGACTCGTGGTGGTTTGTTGGGACAGTACACTTCACATATTTATGTATTTTTTTTAAGCAATGTATTTATTTATTAATATAGACTTGATTGACTAATTCAAGTTTGTTATGGAACTAGCTTACAAGAAGGACGTCCATGGCCCCATGAATCGATGTGTGTGGGTCTTTGAATTGAAGATCATATATCACTTCTCTATCTAGGTCTAGACAAAGTATAATCCAATATTCATGGAAATCAAATCTAATAGGAACATGTAACCAAAAAAATAATAATCTAAAAGGAACAGAAATCCATGGAAATCACTTTATGGGGAAGCTAATAACAACCTCCAAACCTCTCATCCTAAAATCAAAGCTCCTCTGTTTCTCTCTGTTCTATCTCTTCACCTCTCTCTTCCTTGCTCTTTACACCATTTCGTCTCAATCCAAAAAATGCCTCTTCAGATCATCCCCCTTCGATCCTATTCAAACTTCTTCTCTCTTCTCTTACCCTTCCTCCTATGGAGAGCACAAGCATGCTATCTCAACCACACGTTCTACTTGCACTTCCTCTGTCAACTTTTCAGGTACTCACCAGTTATCAAGCTTTCTTTGATCCCACATAAAAAAGTTGTCGAATTTTCTTGTTTAAGAGATAAAAATATTGTCTTTTTGTTAATGAATTTTGGTTCTTGTGTGCAGATTACTGGGATGTTTTGAAAGAGATACAGCAATTCCAAAAGAACTCTACATCTTCCAGAAGAATTATGGGGTATATGCAGGGGAATGGTGGGAGTTTTGGTGGGAGTTTTAGCACCAATTTGAGGTTTTCTTATTTTGATAATCATAATGATAGCACAAAAGTTCCATGTGGATTCTTTAAGAAATTCCCAATTAGTGGTTCTGGTTAGTTCCCTTCCCTTCTTTTTTTTTTGTGTGTGCATGAGTGAGTGAATTCAGGGTTAAATGATGGAGACTCTTAAAGACATCTCAATTCATGTATTAAGTATTGAATTATGAAGTCCCTATGTTATGAATTACCACTGAAATTAACTCCAACAATTATTCGGCACTACAACAATAACCGACAAGAAACAAATTGAAAATAATTGTACATATAGAAACTGAATTGAGATTGTTTTATGTGTAGCGACCAAGTTGAAAATGAGCATTCCGTATAGGAACTAAAAGTATAGTGTAACAAAAACAAAAATCATTCTTATTGTTCTTTTGAATTTTGATTTAAAATAATAATCTGCTTATGTTGTATTTTTGTCTCTTGATGCAGATCGAATTGCCATGGAAAAGTGTGAGAATGTAGTTGTGGTTTCAGCAATCTTCAATGGCCATGACAAAATCAGGCAACCGAAGGGACTTGGGTCCAAAACACTAGAAAGTGTGTGTTTCTTCATGTTCATAGATGATATTACCCTCAAATTGCTTGAGCATCACGGATTGGTTTCAACAAAATCTAGTGAACACAAGATAGGTGTATGGAGGATTGTGATGGTTTCAAAAGAGGATTTGTATCAGAACCCAGCAATGAATGGGGTTATACCAAAATATTTAATCCATAGACTATTCCCAAATTCCCAATTCAGCATTTGGATAGATGCAAAGCTGCAACTAATGGTTGATCCATTGTTGTTGATTCATTCACTTGTTATATCTGAGAATGTAGACATGGCCATATCAAAACACCCATATTTTGTTCATACCATGGAAGAAGCAATGGCAACTGCAAGGTGGAAGAAATGGTGGGATATCAACGCCTTGAAGATGCAAATGGAGACATATTGTGAAAATGGATTGCAACCATGGAGTCCCAACAAGCTTCCCTATACCTCAGGTAACTATGCATAATTTCGTGTATAGAACTGTGGGATCTCATTTGTTAAGCGAAGTTGCGATTGTTTACTTACAATTGCATTAAGATATACTCTTTTATTGCACTCCATGGCTACCTATGATTTAATAGTTAGTGATAAGAATTTTGAGACTCTCGTGATTAATTCAATCTCCATGCATCCTAATGTTATTCATGATATGAAAGTTCTTGTCAAGTTTTTGGAAGATAGGGATAAGAAAGATCTAGAAAATGTCTCTCTTTCAACATATCAGAATAATGATATTATTGCCGAGGATTCTAATTTCACAATGGTTATGTCTAAATCTTAGAAATATAATCTGAGAAAGAATAGAAGTCTTAATTTTAGATTTACTTGATTCTTGTGTTTTGCCTGGGTTTTGGTTGATGCCCCCTTGGGTTTTGCTTTCTTTATTTTTTATCAATGAATTCATGGTGACATAGGATCACCTTGCATAAAAAAATACTATTTCAAAATTTGTATACCAAACTTCATTACCCTCAAGAATGAAGATTTGAAAATATGCAAGTTGAAAAGGTAATCAAATTATTTCAGGGTAAGTAAGTTCGATCCAATCCATACTTACATTGCTTATAGTGCGTAAACTTTAGAAAAGGTTTTCTACCATATATAATTGACTTTCTTTGCACTTAACTTTTGCAATTCCACTTAATTTATGTAATAAGTTCTAAATTCCAATCTAGTAGAGTGTGAGGTTGGGACCTTTATCTAGATGATTATTAAAAGAACGTGCAAGGTTTTGCTCCGCCTTTTATTTACTAAATATATATACTGTGGACCATAAGCCCTATAAAATCCTAGGTAGAAATTCTTAGGTAGATACACTCTACCATGTCATATCTTAAATACTCAAATTATTATTTGACGTGTTTGAAAGCATTTTTAGAAATTATTGTATTTCTATCATCGATCTCACAAACTTGCATGTGTGAAATAATGATTTGAGATTTATATTAGATCATCCTTAATTAAGAATTACTCCTATGGAGTGAGCTTGTCTGAGATTGATTTCTTTCGTATGGAGCAGTTTATCTGTAATGATTTAGGATAACACAATTTTTTTATGCTTTTCTTTAACTGGTTTTGGTAGATGTGCCAGACAGTGCTCTGATCCTGAGGAAGCATGGAGTGGGGAGTAATCTCTTCTCCTGCCTTATATTCAATGAGTTGGAGGCTTTTAACCCAAGAGACCAATTGGCCTTCGCATTTGTGAGAGATCACATGAAACCCAAGCTGAAGTTGAACATGTTTGAGGTTGAAGTTTTTGAACAGGTGACAGTGGAGTATAGACACAATCTCAAGCCAGGTGATGGGACCACTGCCAAGGAATTGTCCTGGACAGGAAGAACCAAAAGGGCAGCACCAGATTTGTTTTATGTAAATGGCAGCTTTTGCAGCAAGTGCCAGCAGTATCTTTCCACAATGTGGGGTGAATTGGTGAATCCCATGATTAATGCCCCATAAGTAAAGAAAAAATAGTTATCTTAGAAAGAGGTAAGAATAAAAACAAAATCAAAGACGATAAAATAGAACCTCATAATTGGATTTGTCTTTTAACGAAACGTAAAGGAGAGTAACAATAAATAAAAAAATAAAGAAAAAGAACGATTCTTTTTTGTACCCATTCTTTTTTAAATATATTATTCCCTTTGCTCAACTCTTTTCTTTATTACCAAATGATATTATTGTTTGAAAGTTGGTGAAGAGTCGTGGAATTATTTGTTTAGTAAAAGTGAGTAGTGTGTAAAATAAACTTCATTTTATTATGTTTATACACGACAACTTTTAGCTCCAGTTTGGTTCAAAGGAAGGGGAGATTTTAACCAAGGAGAGCCGAAATAACTCTCTACATGTTTGGTTCACAAGGAGAGGCGAGAGATTTAAAAAATAAATTACTTTTGTACCTTAATAACACTTTCCTTGTTTGGATTTCAAAATATAATTAAGGATATTTTAATCTAAACACGTTTTCTTCCCCTCTGAATCCCCAAATATTGGAAATGAGCCAAAATTGAGTGATGAGAAATTTTGATCTCCTCCATTTCCTCCCTCCAAAATGTTGAAGCAAGGAAGAAAGATTTTTAAAAATCTCTTTTGTGATCTCATCCCCTCCATTTTCCCCCAATCAACATTGCCTTAAGATTATACTTGCTTGGATTCCTCTCACTTTCCTTACTTCTTAAATTCTACTGCACTCATCTTCACCGTTGTTTCTTACTTCTTTTACTTGGAAAAAGTTCCTCTAAAATAAGTTTGTTTTTAAAGTAATTAAGGGTGTAAATTGGATGAAAATGTTTATGCACTTTATTAAACCAATAATAAATAAATCTTTACTTACTCACTTTAAATACAAATTCACTTTAGAGGAGACTTATCCTCATTGCTCTATACACAAAACATTATATCAATTTTGTGAAGATGTTCCTAAAACACACAAACTCTACTGCAATATCCTCTGCCCAAGTGATTATTATATGATTACATACCCAACACATCAATGCGGACACAACTAATCACGCGCTTCGATATGTCCACTCTACCATCCGTTTTCCCTCTACGGGTTCGACGACTCCATCATCAAAGATCTCTTTGTTTTAGATTTTAATAGAATTGATTATGAAGAATATTAAAAGAATTGATTTTAAAAATATTTATTTGTATTTGATATTGATATTTTAAAAGTAGGTTCATAAGAATTGATTTTATTCGGATGATAAAAGTAGAATCACTTTTAATGTGTAAATATAAAGAATTTTGTGGATTCCACATCCAAAATTGATTTTATTCAACACAAAAACTAGAAATTCTTGCTTCCATTATAATCAATTCTATCCACCTCAGAATCAATTTTATCCACTCTAAAGAATTTAAGATGGATGAACAATTCATGATGAGAAAAATAGTAAGAGTAATTGAAGAAGGAATACGCGTATTGCATTATTTGAATCTGAATGGTTACTAGAGTCATTCTATTTAGAGAAATGTTTTTTTGACATCAAAAATCGGACACCATATGGTGTCCCTTTGTTTTTTGGTGCATTTTTGAGATGCATATATACCTAAGAAGATAAAAAAAATAAGTGGGAAATAGAGATAAACATATACGATGTTACATACGATGTTCAGATTTTGATATTCAAATAACATAACTCTTCTATTTATAGAAAAGGGAAAAGTATACAATCAACTAATCCAGTTTAATCTTCAAAAAATTGCATAAACAATACCTATTATTTTGTTGTCCTTAATTGATCTTATCTTGTACAGTTTTCTGACAACTTGTATACGTTTATGATCCATTCTGCGTATAATCCTTCAGTTAACAAATGAGTTATGTCTTCTTACTAATAACAAAAACCCAAAATAAAGTGATAACCCACATAAAACAGTGAGTAGAATAAATAAACAAGCCCATGGTTGTGTCCAAGAGGCATCCTCATAGGTTTAGCTCATCAAAACAGCCCATGGGACTAATCCCCATTGGCTATCGCTACCTGAACCCCCACACATGTTTCATCCACCACCCCACTTTTTAATTTGGAGCATTAAAAGATGATTTTGCCCTTTGTTCCTTTCTTCATCTTCTTCCTCTTCTTCCTCTTTTCCCCTTTCTTCCTTTCCTCACACCATCCCATCCTATGAGCCAACTCTTGCAGCCTGCAGCACCACCGAGTGATCAAAATGTTGATCTTCAAAGACAAGTTAGACAAGTTTGTTACGGCACTTCCAAACTTCGCAAATAATAAGACCAAAAAGTAGGTGTCAAGCTATGCCATCTGAGGTCCTTCGCTGCAACTTCAAATTAACATAGGGACAATCACACAAATTTATGTTCTGCCGATTAATTACCGGAATACAAATTAACATGTATATATTCCGATAGTTAATTATTGGAATACAATTTTTTTTTAGGAAAAAGTGCATACACACCCCTTAAACTTTAACTCATTTGCAAATAGACACCTCCAACTATTTTTTCTTCCCAATTAATCCTTAAACTCTTACAATTTGTAAAATCAATCCTTCAACTATTTTTTTCGTCTCAATTAATCCTTAAACTCCTACTATTTGTAACATTAATCCTTCTCACTAATTATGAATAAATTCAACCATTCATTAAAATGATTAAAATTCAATCCTTCCTCAAAATCTAAAATCATAACTTTTTTAATTAAAATTTTTCTATAAAACATGCCACTGTATATTTTAAAATTAAAATGTTATTAATAGGGGATGGAAAAGAAGTTCTTAATTTACATAGTTTATACTTTTATTTGAAAAAAATCACTAAAGTTATAATGTTTTTAAAAATTCTATATTGTTACAAATTAATTTTTTAATAAATGTTCAATTCGTATGTTACTTTTTAGTAAAGAATAAACGATTTGGAGCTGTAGGTATAATCTCCATAGTTTAAATTTAAAAAATAACATTATATACAGTAGCATGTTTTATAAGAAACTTTAATTAAAAAAGTTATGATTTTAGATTTTGATGAAGGATTGGATTTTAATCATTTTAATGAATGGTTGAATTTATTCATCATTAGCGAGAAGGATTAATGTTACAAATAGTAAAAGTTTAAGGATTAATATTATAAATAGTAAAAGTTTAAGGATTAATTGAGACAAAAAAATAGTTGAAGCATTGATTTCACTAATTGTAAGAGTTTAAGGATTAATTAGGAAAAAAAAATAATTGGGGGTGTCTATTTGCAAATGGGTTAAAGTTTAGGGGGTTGTATGCACTTTTCCCTTTTTTTATTCCGACAACTAATTGTCGGAACACATTTGGAGTCTGAAATTAATTGCCAAAATATAATTTTTTAAAAAAAAAGATTTAGCTTCCGACAATTAAATGTCGAAACATAATTTTTCAAATTTTTTAACTTACCTATCATTAGTTGCCGGAAACAAATTGGCACAAGCACGCCTAGTATGCACATATAATCACAGAAAGTCCTCACATGTCCAACAGTATGTTTCGTTTGTGAGAAGACCAGGGAGGAGAGGGAGATCAGGGAGGAGAGGGGGTGAGTGGTGAGGAATTTGCTGGAGATGAGAGAGAAAATCAGTTAAGAGTCTTTTACTTTTAAGGGTATTTTTGTAATAAAAATCATTTTTAAAGATATGGGGTGGTGTAGGTAGCACCACCCATCCTCATTTGGACATAGGAGGGTTATGCAATTCCCCAAAAATGTTGCTTATCTAAGATTTGAACCCACATCCTCGTATCAGGGATCGATGAACAAATCTCATAATTGACTCTATCTATGGGTTTGGTGAGTCGTGAATCAGAACAGACCCGATCACCTGATTTACCCGAGCCAGTCCATCACAAATATTCCATACCCATGACTAAACCCGGAACAGCCAAACACCATGATGGAAGGGAGACACATGCCACAGTCAACCATTGCTAGAACCCACTGATGAGCCACCACATCATGCACCAACATCTCTACTTCCCAATCTAAGTAGAGTTCAATCTCACCAAAAACTGCAACGGCATAAGCTAGACATACACTAGAGATAAGAGCACATGGCAACTGTGTTCATGGGCAAGATAATCACACCAAGGGAGAGGAGCGCTAGTTTGAGAAGGAAGGTGAGGTCAGTTACTAGGATTTGGGCACAGTGGATGAACCTGATAGGAAAGGTGGTAACTAGTGACAGTCAATGACGAAAGGGGTTATGACAAAGGTGGTCACTAGTGACTGAGTAATGACGAAATGAGAGTTCTTGGGCTGCTGCAACAATAATGGGGGCATTAAGGGAGGGAGGAGGGTGAACAGGCCGAGTGGGGGATTTTCTTCAGGGGGATTTTCTTCAGGCAGCAGGTAATGGAATGTCTTGGAGATGATCAAATTGGTTCAATTTCGGTTACTCAATAAAATTTTCCAAAAACCGACCCCATTCCAAATTTGATCAATTTGCTCCTATAATCCCCTGAGACCCGACCCGACCCACCCATGTGTGGGAGTCAAACCATTCCCAAAGCAAGTTATTCTCTTCGAGACAGATTCTTGGCTAAACGCAACTTTAACAGATTCCTGGCAGCAACTGCAACTTTAACAGATTCCTAAAAATGTTCTAATAGCCAAGAATAACTACAAATATTCCATTTACTATTATAGATAAACAATAAACTGTAAAAACACCCTTGAAGCAAATATTTTATCAACTACACAAGGAAATCTCGAAGCACCAAGAAAACCTTTCAATAGCCATTAGCTATAATAATATCTAAATGAACTCGACTAAAATAGTTGGCAAAGATATAGAGTGAAGAAGTACAATTAAGTTCCAAAATTGAAATCCAACTTCAGTCACATTTCAAGATGCCACAATACTGTCTAACAAAGAGAAGCAAAACAATGACAAAGAGAAAAGCAGCTCCAGCCTTATGCCATAACAATCTTCTAAAGCCTTCTACCCCTTCTACCACTCTTTCTACGAGTGCTATCTGAAGGAATTGGAGTCACATCCTCTGAAAATAAAAATACATAAGTAAATAACAAATACCATATACATGAAGCCAAATTAAAAAACAATGAGAAATGCAATGAGAAATATAAAACTCAGAAAACCAAACATTTCACAGTAATAGGGAAGTTAATACTTCAAAACAATTAGATACACGATCTTCAGATAAATATTAAATGAAAATGAAACAAGGTGATAAGAAGTAATGTAGAGTGTAATGGAAGCTTAAATGAAACAAGGTATCTTTAACGGCAAATACCTATGCGACCAATTTTCATTCCTGACCGAGCCAAGGCACGGAGAGCAGACTGAGCACCAGGTCCTGGTGTTTTGGTTTTGTTTCCACCAGTGGCACGAAGCCTGATATGAAGAGCAGTTATGCCCAGCTCCTGCTCCAGAATACAGAGTTAAGTCAATGAAAGCAGGAAAATCAAATTGTTAGAATTCTACCAAATTCATTAAGAAAACAGCATCTTGTCATGAAAGTCAATGTGAATAAGAAAGTTTAAAAAATATAACGACCTTGCATCTGGCAGCAACATCCTGTGCTGCAAGCATAGCAGCATATGGAGATGACTCATCTCGGTCAGCTTTAACCTTCATTCCACCTGAAGGTAAGAAGCAAATTAGACAAGAGAATACCACAACACTATATCTATATCCAATGACAAAAGAAACAGATAACATAAGAATGTTATCTTGGTTATATATAAATGGGCACTAAGTGAAAATAAGCATATTGAGAATGTCAAAGTAACTAAAGATAATGTAAAATAAAAACTGTAGTGAATGGCTGTTAGTTTCCATCATCTCCACAAAACCAGAATCTCTCAGCACAAACATAAAAATGTCACAAACAAGAGATACATTATTAGGCAGAAAATCCAAAAGGTTAAAAACTAAAGGGCATATGGAACTATTTGAGAACATTATCATAATAAATTTGAAAATTTAATAAAACTCAAAATAATTATGGGTAGCTATTTTGATCTCTTGTTTGTAAGATATTTATGTTTGATTCGAGTTTTGTGAAACTGTTTGAACTTTCAACTGATTATGAACACAACGGATTATTATTAAAATCCAAAGGGTTAAAAACTAAAGTGCATAAGGAACAATTTGAGTACATTATCATAAAAAATTGAAATTAATTAAATAAAACTAAAAAAAGTGGGTATCTATTTAGATGCATTAGTACTTCCTAGCTTCCTGGAACTAAATAGTGTCAGACTTACCAGTGATACGAACAAGTGTTTCCCTTCCAGACAAATCAGTCACATGCTGCAATCACACAAATCATCCAATCCAATTAATATAAATTTCAGAAAACGCTAATTCAAATAAAATTTGAAAAAAATAAAAACAGGATATACTCACAATGAAGGTGTCATTAAATGATGCAAAGATGCGAGCCACACCAAAAACATGTTCACCATCTCTAACAGCAGGGCCAAGTGTGACATTTTCTTCCTTTGGTTCCCTAACCTTTCTCCTCGACTATAGCAATAAAACAAAATCATCATGTTAAAATTGAATTCATCTAACAATATTCCCATCAAGACTAACATAACAAGGTTTGAGATTATTAATAGTTAGATCTTATTCACTGTGATAGGATCCAAACTTAGAAATTAAAATTTCAGAAGCATGTATGCAAAGAAAGCGCATGTGAGAAAAACGACATACCATGGTTGCTGGTGTAGGTTTGGAGTGCGCTAGGGTTTGGTCGTTTGGACGAGGCTTTCGTTCTGAGCTCGAGGCTTTGCAAAGAGCCTTCCTTTCGTTTTTATATGATTAGCCGATTAGGGTTTTGATTTTGGAGAGGATGGATAACAGAGTGTGTGTGGGCTGTTGTTGGACTTGGGCGCTTTGACAGGCCCAACAATTTCTATACCCATTGAACCTATGAAACCCAAAAGAGAAACCGCAGGTAAAAATGTTGATAACACATAGATTACAAATAATACACAAGGTGTGGTCTGGCACGTTTGGCAATATGAACCCTATAGAATGAGATGACATCTCCTGCTACTATTAAAACGAAAAAAAAAGTAGGGAAAAGTGCATACATCTCCTTAAATTTTAGCCTATTTGTAAATAAACTTCTTCAACTATTTTTTGTCTCAATTGATCCTTAAACTTCTATTATAAGTATAATCAATCATTCATCTATTTTTTCGTTCCAATTACTTGCTAAACTTCTACTATCAATACAAAATCAAACCTTGTGTTAACTTCTAGTTTTTTTTTTGGTTCAAAGGAAGCATACTTAGGCCTTATAATAGGGGAGGGAGAAATGGAGATACAGCGGGATCGAACCCGCAACCTCACAGGCACCAAATGTTCCTTGCAAGCTCAACCACCTGAGCGGCGTTAGCGGGACTGTGTTAACTTCTAGTTAAATCACTAATAGTGAATAAAAACAATTGTTCATTTCCCTTAAATCCAAATTGTTGATTATATTTTTTATTTTTTAAAAATTAAAATAAACACAAAGCCTCAAGACTTGTACTCTTCTATTCTCATCTTCTCCTCCTTCATTTCGCTTAGTCCACCAAACGCATCCAACTGCCACCAAGTCGTGAGCAACAACTGCACACCCGACCTCGTCATTGTTCCAGCCTGCACTGTCTCGTTGTCCTCCTTCCAGAACTGACCACCAATTGCAGATCATGAACCGCACAAGCCACCATCATACATGCACAGTCGCACACCACCAGTCGAACTTCTAATTTCTCTAAAAACTGTTTCTAACTCATAAAACTAACTTTTTTGCAATTTAATCAAGTTTGACAAATATATCATATTAAACTCAAAACAGTTTTTTTTTTTTCAAAATAAAAGTTGTTTCTTTCGGATTTAATCTTTGATGGAGAAAAAAAAGCCTTAATTATCCTAAGCTAATTCTAATTCTAATTCCTTGCAATGTCTCACTATTCTCAAAATGTGAAAAAAATAATAATTTGTATATATTTTTATACCTATTATACTTGTTATTTTATATGTACTAAGAGAACAATAAAAGAATTATAGTATGGTCGGATTAGATTATTAGAGCAACTCTAATGGGATTTGCTTAACTACTTCTTAAAAATAAGGAGTAGTTATTGTTGGGTTGCACTATTAGAGTAACATGATGTGACATCTCCATGTAAGGACGATTGTTTTTATAATCATATGATTCTTATATAAGAATCCGAAAAATTCATAGAAAAGAGAGAAAGATAAACTAGAGTTGCATCATTATGCTTTGTTTGGTAATGAGAGAAGTAAGGAAGAAAGAAGTAGGAGTGAAAAGAAAATGGATAGAGAATGAGTAAATTTTTAGATTGTTTGGATTAAGAGAAAAAGGAAAGAAGTAAAAGATAAAGAAAAGTTAAATATTAATATAATGACATTTTTACCCTTATAACAACAACAATAATAATAATAATTTTATTTCATTGTTGAAAATAAAAGGGTGAAGTTGGTATTTCAAAATTTGTCCCCCACTTCCGTCAGTTTTCTCTACATTTTTTTTGGAGAGATTTTATTTTGTGTGGATCTCACTTGTCTTTTTTCTTTCCTCCCTATTTTCTCTTAACATCCAAACACACATACTTGCCTTTTTCTCCCCCCACTTCCCTCTCCCCAAAATCATTCAATCCATACCATGCGTTAGAGTGAAAATATACTTAAAGTAATATAAAGTAAAAAGTGGTGATGTGACATGATGGAGCCCATAAAAAAGAGGAGTTAAGCAACTTAAATGAGTTCCATCGTTGAAGATCCTCATAATCTAATAAAGGCCATTTAACAAGTTCCAATATTGGCATTTAAAATCAATTTGAATGTGAAAACAATTAAAAGAAGTCTCACGAAACGTGGACACCTCATAAATAATATTGAAGCTTCAGTTAATCATACAGATGCGTCTGACTCAGTTCTAACTTTCAAGCATGGTTATGAAAGTCAAACCGGACTAACCGATTCAACCAGTGAACCGACCATGTACCCAATTCGGCTGATCCCAAAAACCGGCATTTCCATAAACTGGTCTAAAACAGCCAAAACACAACCAATAAAATCGAAGTTCACCGGTTTAAACCAGTTTAGGAAATTGATCCAATCAGGTAAATATGGTGCCTCACATACTTTATTTTTATAGTTCATCCTTTAATACTGCTTGCCTACTCTCACATATGTAGGACTCCTTAAAAAATTAGAGTAGTTGGGGAAGAGAAAAAAATAAAACAGGGTGTGTCCTTAGTCTCCTGGCCTTATAATGGATAATCTCTTCATCCCTAAATTTTCTTCTTTTATTTTTTAACTGGAAAAAGAACGTTATAAAATTTGCTAGATTAAAATGAAAAATTAAATCCAAAGAACTTAGAGAATTGGAATTAGAGAAAATCTCCATTGATCCAAAATGAATGAAAAAGTTACCTTTACAAAAGGAAAACCTAACTATTTATAGTGCTCATTATACATAACAAAATGATGATTAACTATTAACTAACCAAACCAGATTGGTAACTAACTTAACTAATTTATATAACATTCCCTTAGTCGTAATACCCCCTCAAGGTGGGCGATATATATCATGAATGTCGAACTTGGACATGAGTGGTTGGAATTGAGGTCAAAGCAGTGCCTTCGTAAGAGGATCAGCCGGTTTATGTTTGGAGGATACATGGACAAGGTTCAGGAAACCAGAATGAACATGCTCCCAGATAAAGTGACAGTCTATATCAATATGTTTTGATCGTTCATGGCTTGTGGGATTGCTAACAAACTGAATAGCAAACTTGCAATCACAGAACACCGTGATAGAAGGTTTTTGAACTTCAAAATCTCAGAAAAGCTATTTCAGCCAAAGTAGCTTAGTGGTAAGGGCTGGTAAAGCCTTGTATTAGACTTTAGCAGATGATGTAGCCATTGTGGGCTATTTCTTGAACTTCCATGAGACTAGGGAGTCACATAAGAACACATAGAAACCCGTTGTGGACCTTCTAGTGGTGGTACACATAAGAACACACAGAAACCAGTTGTGGACCTTCTAGTGGTGGTACAACTCCCCCAATCGGCATGAACATATGTTGTAACTTGCACTAATGAGCTAGCTGGGAACATCAACCCTTCTCTCAGTGGACTTTAGGTGCTACAGTAAGTTATGAAACTGCATGACGATGAGGGGTACGAGGCTGAGCCATGAACTGACTTAATCGGTTCGCTGCATAAGTGATATGAGACCTAGAAATTGTCAAGCACATCAGTCTCTCTATTAGTCTTTGATACAGAGAAGCATCAGGAGAGGGTCCCCGTCAGAATCATTGAAGGTGATGCGGGGATCCATAGGGAGATTTAGAGGTTTGGCTGAGGTGAATCATGTGTCTTGGAGTAATTGCAAAGTGTATTTTCTTCGGCATAGGTGGATGTCTGTCGCTGATTTAGCAATCTTCAGTCCCAAAAAAGTATTTGAGATCTCCATTGATTTTGAGCTTAAATTGCTTGCAATAGCTGTTGAGTGTGGTGAAGTAAGATTGGGTGAGGGTCTGCAAGGATGATATCATCCACATAGACTAGTAATATGACTAGAGATATGCTTGTACCCTTGGTGAACAATGAGTAGTGTGCAGAAGATTGATGCAAGCCATGTTGAGCAAAGGTGGAAGAGAATTTGTAAAGTCATTGTCTTGATGTTTGGTGAAGTCCATAAAAAGACTTATTCAGCTTGCAGACCATGTTCTCCCCCTTGATTGGATGACCCAGGGGCAACTGCTTCAAACAAGTCCCCATTGAGGAAAGCATTGTTAATGTCAAGTTAAAAAAGGACGGGTCAAAACGGGTTGGTGGGTTGAAAACCCCAACCCCAACCCAACCCACCACAATAGGCGGGTTAAACGGGTTGGCCTGTCGAGCCCAACCCATTTTGCCACCCCTATTCCTGGACGACCCGGCTTCGATTTCGTCATCCATTTCATCCCAACAACTAAATCTGCAACCAGTCACATGTCAACAATCTTAACAACAAACAAAAACCCACCAATAGCTATTCCACCATAATCACATAGCTATTCCACTGATAGCTCGAAATATAACAAATCTAAGGTAAAGATGGGGAAAATCACCAACAAACCATACCTTTGGCAAACACAGATTTGACTTCATAGTGTCGTCGTCCCACCTAGACACATAGCCACCTCGTCTACAGCCAAGTTCGACCCTCTATAAACACATATTAACACTAACACAAACTATTGTCCTAGATTTGAGTTGAGATTTGAGTGTTATCGGCCACAACAAGGGAACCAACTTTCTTGTTTTCAATGCAACCTTATTCAATTTTTTAGTTTATTCAGACAGACCCATAAATGCAAATACCCATAATTTAGCTTACTTGATAAATGTTGAAATACTGGCTACTGTAGGTCAGAAATGGTCTACACGGATGTACCCATAAAGTAATCACTTCATGCCAGAATTCACCAAACCAGATTGCTAGCTTAACTAATTTAACTAAAATCTTCTTAGTCGTAATATGATATTGACTTGATGCCAATCGTAATGATTGCCATTATTACTTCAATTATATTGTTGTAAAAAATCTTTGTTTCATATACCATAAGTAAGAAACAAAACGTCTGAACAAGAAGTTGTATTGATTCAACATTATTTTTAAAACCAATAAACATCCTAGCATATTGAATGCTTAAAACCTAATTTGGGTTCTTAACTCTTTTTTAATGGGTCATATAGTACCATATAGGATTTAAGAATACTCATTAGTTTTCTCCAATGATAGATTATAATTTGGATTGTTAACTTACTTTTAGTGGGTCTCACAACTTACATATTTGCATTGATTTCAGTGTTGTCAAAAATAATTTTTTGGTAAAAAATAGAAAAATCGTTCTCCACCTTGACATCCATATTAACACTCTCCAATGATGCAAATGGTAAGAACTTGTTCTTACACACAAAAAATCATACAAGAACAAGCATTGGAGATGTAATCTAAACCACCGATCAACTTGGCCACCGAAACATATGACGAGTTAAGATTTAGTCAAACTTTTAATCGTGACGCCACGGTTATAGCAACACCACATGTGGGTTTAGCCTAGGATGAAATATGATTTGGCACAGTCAAAATGTATGATTAAAACAAGCAAGGAAAATGGTATGATTAAATTTGGAAAATATAAATATTAGTTTGCACTATCAGTTTGTTAGTGTAAAATATAATGTCTCTATCATTATATTCCCTTTCCTTATTGATCAAAAAAATATTCCCTTTCCTTTCATTCCAACTTCCATAAAGTTACACGGCTATCTAGAGCCTGTTTGGCAAGGCACTTCAACGAGCTTATAGCGGATAGCTTATAGCGGATGAGAAAGTAGCCCCATTTGATAAGCGCATCTGTTATGCGCTTATAGCTTTTTTTCACGAGCTTATAGCGTTTTTTTCATACGCTACTTGAAGTAGCGTTTGAGCTTATAGCTTATAGCGTTTCATTTTTCTTTCCACTTTTATCCTTATTATCTTCATTTAATTCTACATTTATTCTCTTCTCTCTCTTTTATGTAAAATCATTAATGAAGATATCCTTTTATGTCATTTTATATTTTTCAGCTAGTTTAACTGCTAGTTTTACCAAACACTTTCACAGAAAATAAGTTAACTTATCCGCTATCAGCTACCTTATTCGCTATCCGCTATAAGCTATCCGCTATCAATTAGCTTATTCGCTAATAACTAATTTTACCAAACAGGCTCCTAATATCTTGCTCTGTGGGCCCACTTCTTTGGATACTAATTGATATATCACCTAACCCTGTAAGAATTAGAGGCTCAGTAGGCAAACGATGGCCTCAATCACACTACTTTCGTTGGTCATGGTATGAAAATTCCTGAAATTAAACTTAGGATATATTGATGGAAAAATTCCAAGTCTTGTTTTTAGGGATATTTGCTGTTTTATTGTCATTTTATGCAAAGAAATCTCATATGCTTAACTATTTGAGTAGGATATTTGGCTTATCACCCATTGTTGGAGTAATCATTCTAAGATTTCATCCTAAAACTAATTGATATTAAGTGGAGTTATCCAACAGATATATGAACCACAACCCAGGAATTGAGTCAGGCAATGTGAGACTTCCAACACCGCCCCTCCACAGATGTCTGGCAAAACAGGCAGTGGCCGATCTTTAGGAAATTTTTGGGGGAGCCAATAAACACTAGTTAAATTAATTCACTTAAATTTACAATTAATGATACATAATTTTATCACTCAAATATGTAAAGTGAGTAAACATTCAAAATGTGAGATCATATCTAGTGTTTACTCATCTTACACAGGAGAGATTAAGAAGTTTGAAGCAGATGAGCCGAGGAGGAAAAACTTATTCGTAGTGAGTCCAGATGATGTTGAGTTGGGAATAATATTCACTTTAATGGACTTGTTCAATTATTTGAATATTTTTTAAATAAGTAGGGTCTAATAATAGTGTTCCAAAAAAAAAATATATCATAGTTTGTGAACTTTACATGTATAATATATGTTGCACAAATTATTTTTAGGGTGCAGAAAAAATTCGGGGAAGCCGTGGCTTTCCCCTGCTCCTAAGAAGATCCGCCATCGGGAACAGGTGATGCCAAACTGGCGTTAAACAACAGATGGGTGTTGGCTCTTATACCATGTTAGATTCCATCCTAAAACCAATTGCCATTAAGTGGAGTTATCCAACAGATATATAAACCGCACCCCAGAAATTGAGTCAGACGATATGGGACTTCCAACACTCATTTTGAAGTTTACATTTTGTTGACACCTTGTTTGTTTTGATCAATAATTGAGGCAAAAATGTTATCTTTTGGTTCAAAAAAAATATATCACCATATAACTAGAGGGAAATTTACAAAACTTAAGTTTGACACTAAGTAGAGAAAGTCGGAAAAAATAGATTATGTTGATAATCGAGTATGTGTATAATCAATTATTATGATAATCGATTATAATCAAAATCTGTTTTTGTTTGGGTATGTTTGCTAAAAAACAATTTTAAGATAATTTATTTCATTTGGGTGGTGCAAAAAAATCACTTTTACATAGTAAATTACGAAAAAATATATGTTTGGAAGTTAGTTTTGTAGGGATAAATAGGGAAGAGAGTTTTGAGAATGAAAAATAATCAAATTACAATAATCTTAAGCTAAAACAAATTAGATGACATAAAACAACTTTTTGTCCCAAAAAAAGTTTTTTTTTTTTTTATAAATTTAAGCAAAGTGACAAACAAGTTAGATAATTTTGAAAACAACTTTTTGGGAATAAAATAGTTAAAATCTAAAATTTTAGTTAGATTATGGTAAATGATTAGACTCTTCTAAAGTGAGCAAAATGTAAAATGAGAAAGTAAGGGTGTCTCTACTCTTGATTAGTTAAGTAAGTTGAGATCTCAGTACATTTTAACTAATCAAGGGTGAAGACACCCTTGCTTTCTCACTTTACACTTTTGCTCACTTTAAAAGTACATTTATCCATTAAATCAAACATGACCAAAACCAAACTTTTATAGGTGTTAAATCACCATTATCCGGTTGGTCCAGGTGGTAAGGGACTCGGACACCTTAAGCAAATGGTCAGGGATTCGAATAATGGCTCTTGTGTATAGAAAAACTCTGGTTGTGAGAGGAGAACTCACATTGTGTGTCCAACAGGTTCTTCGACAGAGATTAGTCACTGCTAACGGTGGTGGATACTCCTTACCTATAATATGGTTATAAAAAAATTTGTGTATTAAATCAAAGTTTTATGATGAAGGACTCAAATAAATTTTATGAAAAAATTGCAATGATAAAATGACACAGCTGAAATTGAATGGACTAAATTAAAGCCTGAAGCAAAATAGAAGTCTGGTTATTCTGTATTCTGTATCATTTTTAATATTATTAAATATATCAAATTGATGATGTGATTTTTTAATCATTATATGTGTGGCAAATTTACCACTATATCACTGTTTCACTTTTTATTTTCCAAACTACCACCGTTTCCAAATTATATACCAAACTACCACTATTTGAGAATTACATTTAGAAGTATTGTTTGCCATCCACGACTTCTCAACCTCATTTTACAAAATTTTGTTGGTTTTGCCTTGGGAAGTCGGGTTTGCTAACCACGACTTCTCAAGGTGAAACAACTGATACAAGTGAAACAATACAAGTGAAACAACTGATCACCTTTCTGATGTTTCACTCGTCTGCTTAGACAAGTGAAACATCAGACAAGTGATCAGCAGATGTTTCACTCGTCTGCTTATCACTTGTCTGCTTAGACGAGTGAAACATCAGACAAGTGATAGGTAGACGAGTGAAATAGCTGCTGATCACTTGTCTGATGTTTCACTCGTCTAAGCAGACAAGTGAAACATCTGTTGATCACTTGTCAGATGTTTCACTCGTCTAAGCAGACGAGTGAAACATCAGACAAGTGATAGGCAGACGAGTGAAATAGCTGCTGATCACTTGTCTGATGTTTCACTCGTCTAAGCATACAAGTGAAACAGTAGACAAGTGATCAACAGATGTTTCACTCGTCTGCCTATCACTTGTTTGCTTAGACGAGTGAAACATCAGACAAGTGATAAGCAGACGAGTGAAACATCAAACAAGTGATCAGCAGATGTTTCACTCGTCTGCTTATCACTTGTCTACTTAGACGAGTGAAATAGCTGTTAATCACTTGTCTGTTGTTTCACTCGTCTAAGTAGACGAGTGAAACAGGTGCTGATCACTTGTCAGATATTTCACTCGTCTGCTTAGACGAGTGAAACATCAGACAAGTGATCAGCAGATGTTTCACTCGTCTGCCTATCACTTGTCTGATGTTTCACTCGTCTAAGCATACAAGTGAAACAGTAGACAAGTGATCAGCAGATGCTTCACTCGTCTGCCTATCACTTGACGGCTTAGACGAGTGAAACAACAGACAAGTGATAGGCAGATGAGTGAAACGTTTGCTTATCACTTGTCTGATGTTGATGTTTCACTCGTATAAGCAGACAAGTGAAGCAACTGATCACTTGTCTGTTTCACTTGTCTGCTTAGACGAGTGAAACAGCTGATCACTTGTCTGCTTAGACGAGTGAAACATCAGACAAGTGATAGGCAGACGAGTGAAACATCTGCTGATCACTTGTCTGATGTTTCACTGTCTGCTTAGACGAGTGAAACATCAAGTGATCAGCAGTTTCACTTGTCTAAGTAGACAAGTGATAAAATAATAATTTAAATTAATTTAAATATAGAACTTTCAAAAAAAAAAATATAAATCCCCTTGAGAAGTCGTGGTTATCAAACACGACTTCTCAAGGGAATAAAAATAAATTTCAGAAATATCATGTTGGGAAGTCGTTAATGCTAAAAACGATTTCTCAATTACTTTCAAAACCGTGGTAATTTGGTACATAATTTGAAAAGGGTGGTAGTTTGGAAAATAAATATTAAAACAGTGATATATTGAAAAATTTGCCTATATGTGTCCCACAAGTGTAATTACTCAAGGGAGAAACGAGAAAATAATAAGTGGACTTGGATCTTAGATATCATTGTGTTCCACCCCGACAACCCCCTCTCTTTATTTCTGTCTCTCTCGGGTTATATAATACTGTACATGCATAAACTGAATTCAAGTAAGTTAAGGCTAAGTGGGTATATACAATTAATGTTAGAGTTTAATCACTCTACATTATTATCAGTATAAAGTTTTTATACTGTTATTCATTCAGAAATTATGATATGAGTGACTTTTTAGATAGTTAGAATAAATTTCAAATATTTTAGCTTATGTGACAATTTTTGATTGATTGACAATATAAAAAATCTTTACACTAACGGTATATATTAATTAAATCCTTAATGTTAAACTAAATTCGATAGATAATCACCTTAATTATTTTGGATTAAGGAAACAAAGATGCTAAATAGTACAGAACGAAACTCATGTCAAACACGTTCTCAAAGTTATATTGAAAGACACTCCCTCTTTCTTACCAATAATTATGATGCGTAGTTATAAGTTATGACTTATAAGTGCTCTAATTAGTTAATCTTAAATTCATAAAAATACATACTTGTACTTACCATCCTTTTTTTTTTTTGACGGAATACTTACCCTCTTTTGTACTCAGTAGCTCAGCAAATGCCCTGAACAAATTAAAATAAATAAATAAATATGGTAAGCCTATTCTCATTATTAGTTATTTATTCACACTCGTTGTTAATTAAGGATAATTTTGTAAAATAAAATTTTAAAACAATTATTAATTAATAGATAATGTTGATAGGCAATTTGATTGTCATTACGCAAATAAATAATTGAAGTGAAGAATACAATGGTTATATATGGATTGATCTTTTCTTAATTTTATCCACTTTAATTGCCTATACAAACTGTGAATCTCAATTCAAGCACTACATGAATCCATAGGATTTTGACCTCTTTATTTCTCAATTCAACACGTCCATGACATGGTATGCCAATGTCAACCAACCCCACATTTGAAATTGAGATCATATATGTCCCACATCATCTGAAAAAAAGCTAAAGCTAATCTTTACATTCAACTAACCTATGTGGGACTAGTCGGTTGATTTCATAGCAATTACAGCATAGTGGACATATATACCATATCATCCCTTTTCTAAGCTCATCTATACAAAAAGTAAATGCAAACCACATTTTAAAAGCTCTCTTTGCCATCCCAAGAACAATCATATCCTTGAGCATTTTTAGATTCACAACTCAGAGAGAGAGAGAGAGAGAGAGAGAGGTTTGTCTATAGCTATTGTGCTGGGATAATGCACATTTCTTGCAAGCCAGTGTACTTTGTTATGGTTTCATTTTATGTTTCTGTTCTTCCATTCACTGACTGCACAGCATATGAGGAGGTGAATCAGTTTGGCAGTCACAAGAGCACAAAGAACAAAGTTTACAAGGTATACCAATTTCATTGGAGTTTCCTATACAATTTCTTCATCAATGTTACTCATACACACTCATAAACACATCACTTGGCATCTGTATAATTTTCTTCATTTGATTGTAACTGAGTCTACCCCTTTTTCTTATTACTTAAAATCTGCTTCTACCGCATAACCTAATGTGAGAGAAATGTGTATGGAAGTGATGTGTTACTAGCATTTTTCTAATTTCTTCATATTCGTCTGCTTCTTTCTTCTGAAAGCCTCTAAGTATTTAAAGCAGTCAGGAAATACGACTACCTACCTTAATAGTTGATAATGACAAAGGACAGGAAACATAGTTTACAGTATTTAAATGCTGAGAATATGTGAGGTTTATGGGTTTAAGTTTAACTACTGCCAGTTAATATAGCAGGTAAATCATCAGAAGACATCTGATATTACACTACATGGATTGCTCCTGTGGGCTTCAGTGGGGTTCTTAATGCCTCTTGGGATACTTACCATCAGAGGGTCCAGTAAAGCGGAACCAGGATCAAGAAGGAGTAGAGTCCTCTTCTATCTGCATGCTGCTTTTCAGGTCATATATCTCTTCTATTTGTTCTTATGAAAATAATGCATTACTATTTTTATTTTTTCTAAACCGTTAATTATATGTAAAAAACTTCAAAAGTAAACTCCAGTAGTGGTACTGGTAAATTATCTGAGTGGAGGGAGTATAAAATGCTTCTTGAAAGTTACATGATGTAATCATTGAAGTTTTGATCATGTTCACAACATAATCATAGCTTACTTTAACTTTAGTAGTGGTGTGTGTGTCCAAAGCTTTTTCTAATGATTTATTTTCTTTTAGACCACAGGTTTGATATTACCTCGATTTGTTTTAATTAATAACAATAATATGAATTTATGATTATCATTTGAACTGAACTAAGAAGAAGTTAAATATATTTAAAGTAGCTTTGAGTTTTATGTTCTTTTGGATGTGGTATATACCTATGTTTTTTTTGCCCCTATTTATCCTCATTGTACACAGTCTAACATTTCATCTAACAGATGCTTGCAGTGCTTCTTGCCACAGTTGGAGCTGCTATGTCCCTGAAACAGTTTGAGAATTCATTTGATAACAACCATCAAAGATTAGGCCTAGCACTTTATGGTGCTATATTGGTGCAAGCCTTCATTGGATTTTTCAGACCTCACAGGTTCATCAATCATCAGTATTCATACTTAGTTTTACAAAGCTGCTAGTTAATCCAAACGACAAACTTTTCCTAGTAGCAGCACTCACTTTCTCAGCATTTCTGATTGCATTTAGTTTTAATCTTACTGTTCTAAAGTTTCTAACTGAATTTGCAGGGGAAAGAAAGAGAGGAGTTTTTGGTACCTAGTACACTGGATACTAGGAACAATAGTTTCTCTTGTTGGGATCATCAACATTTACACAGGTTTAAAATCCTACCATAAGAGAACCTTGAAAAGCACATGTCTTTGGACTATCCTTTTCACAGCGGAAGTCTCTTTCTTTGGACTGATTTATCTCTTCCAAGACAAATTGGAATATATGAAAAAGCAAGGAGTGATTGAAAGCAATGAATCAATTGTGTCATCTAATCAAGATATTCCTCAAAGGCAAAATCAAAAAGAGTTGTTGCCAGTTGCATGTGGAAAAAGAAATGCACTTGGAAATTTGTTTGACTAGTATGGGACTGTCTTCTATTTACATTGATTTTCTCTAAAGTTTCCCTTATTTAGGGTGATTGGCTCGTTTTCACTTTATTTTTTGGTGCCTGCACTTTATGCAAGTGGAAGATGATTTTATGAAAGGTAAACTGATAAAGTGCATTCATCAAAAAGTAAGTTTCATTGGTGTATGTTACCCCTTTTTCTTTTGCTTCTCCTATTTTTTAATGTATATTCTTTCACATGTATTATGAATATTAAGTGTGCGTGTAACTACTGACTATAGAATGTACATAGACTTTAGATGATTGTGTAAGCAGTCTGTGAACCAATGATTACATATTGGGGCAAATTAAGTATGATTTTGGACCACATGATTTGCAGCAAATTTATATGTAGATCAACCTTAGGTATATATATGATTAATTATTTAAAAAAATTATGCAACTCGAATCGAGAAGCATATTTTAAAGGAGTAACAGAACTGCAAATTTGCAATACTTCAAACGAAAGCCTGATAGCCTATGGTGTTGTTCATTACTTAGCACATTCACTTGTGAGCAATTATTAATACTTCCATCTCAAGCAGTCAATATTATTATACTTGCGCTCAAATTTATGGTATGACTCGGATAGAGGCTATCATTCTTATTTATTGAGTTAAGAATATGAATGGCTATTCTGCAAAGAAACTTGACCATGGAAAACGATTAAGATAAGCTTGTTGTGAGTGCATTGTGCGTGTAGGAGTCTGAAGAAAAAATCAAACTCCTATTCACCTTCTCTCTTTTTTTATTAGATTTGGGCCTAACTCAACCTCAAAAGTTAGCTCAAGAGGTGAGGATTGCCCAAACTTTAGAAGCTCTTATAAGGCTCTACCTCTAGTCAATGTGGAACTTGGGTTTTTCCCAACACACCCCCTCACTTCCAGCACTATTGGGCTTGGTGCGTGGATAATATGGTGGGCGGCCCTTTAATGGATCTAGGATAGGCTTTGATGCCATATTAGATTTGTGCCTAACTCAACCCCAAAAGCTAGCTCAAGGGATGAGAATCGCCCAAGCTTTATAAGCTCTTATAAGGCTCTATCTCTAGCCAATGTGGGACTTGGGTTTTTCCCAATACTCCCCCTCACGCCCAGCACTATTGTAGTTATGCCCAAATTTAATATGGTATCAAAGCCTATCCTAGATCCATTAAAGGGTCGTCCACCATATTATCCACGCACCAAGTCCAATAATATTGGGCGTCAGGGGATATATTGGGAAAAACCCAAGTCCCACATTGACTAGAGATAGAGCCTTATCGGAGCTTATAAAGCTTGGACAATCCTCACTTCTTGAGCTAGCTTTTAGGGTTGAGTTAGGCACAAATTTAATATTTTTGTTGAACATTCACACATTTAATTATAGATAACAATAGAATCAGTTTAAAAACCAATAAAAAAACATTAGTGGCAGGCACTACACTATTGGTGATTGACCATGTTATACTGCATCGTTCTACTTCCTACCTTCAATGATAGATATCTTAAGCCTCACCGTCCTGCCTCATTACCACCACCAAGTGTCCCCCACCCCACCTACACTTAACCCTTCTTTTTTTTCTCTTTTGTTTTTAAATTTTTTTAAAATAAAAACTTTCTTTTTACCATCTTTACCTTCATTTTTAGTCTTTCAACATATATACCTCTGTATCTCGTTTACCTTCATTTTGAAACATGTTAAAATCAAAATTTGTAACTTGTTAAAGTTGATAAGTCACCTGCCAATTCAGCACTTTCCTAAAAGTGCCACCGTGATAAACTTCATAATGTAAAGCTGAAAAGTTAAGAAGGTGAGTAAAAATAGAGTAGAATGAACAAATTTTGATTTTCACTTATTGTAACTTGATAATTGGTTAATGTCACACTCAACTCACTTGATTAAGCGAGTGGACAAATTGAGTCAACTATAAACAAGTTGCACTCTGATTTCAACCATATCATAATTTGATCTTCACTCTAATTATTTTTTTACCTTAAACTAACAAGTTCACCATCGGGTAGTTTACCACTACAGTAGAGAAAAGACAACTTGCATACTGGTCAGGTCCAAGTAGTGAACATGTTTCTGAAGTTGTTAATGTAACGTGCATGAATAAGACACAACATAAGAGGTCAGGTCCAAGTAGTGAACATTAGGTTTCTGAAGTTTGTTAACTGTAACATGCATGCAAAGACACAACATAAGAGGAATTGAGGAAATCATTTTTCAAAAGCTATGTCAATGATGTTTCTTCCCTGTAGCTGTTTCCCATGCCTGTAAGACATGATTCACAATTGCTTCTACCCCAATCTTATGCTTCACCTGCACATTGATATGGAAAATAAGTTTAGAAGGAGCCAGAGGAAAAAAATTGAAGGATTACATTCTTTCATAATACAAGACCAAAATAAAAAATATTTGGATGCTCAAAAAAGAATGTGGATTGGTTGCTAGAAATTGAAAAGCTGGAAAAGGACTCCAGTGCTATAAGGTATGTGATAGGATTGAATAAGGCATAGCTTAGCACCCATCAAGCTACGTTTAATACAGCTTTTAATTTACAACGAACTGAACTGCACATGCTTATGCAGGCATGCTTGTCACAAGTTATGAATGTTTTATTCTTTCTTTTTCCATGTCACAGCCCACATGTCACGAAAGTTGGATTTTGACAATCACTTTGTTTACAGAATATGAAAAGAGTCTTCATACTATGCGGCGTTTATAGATGCAGAAACAAAACTTGAGTTAGAAAAGACGGTTACTATAAACCTTGATGCAATTTCATAAATATTTTTTTTTTGATAGAAAAAGAAATGTTAGAAGAGAAGGAATGAAACAAAGCAAGAAGATAATATACCCTCAAACAAAAAAGATATAGCCGAAACCTATGAGATTGTGTCATGCAACAAAGCATGCCAATCTCTATGCATGTCTAACAAAGAATATATGAGCTGTTTGTATTTACTTTTGCAGGTGGACTCTCAAAAAGCCCCTTCACGCTACTTAATGTACTTTCAGGATCTGTATATTACTAGCAATCATCACCTAGAAAAGAAGTAAGTGCAGATACAGACTCTTCTGTACAAATCTAACCCTACAATCCCTCTCAAATATTCAAATTGTTTTGTTTTATATGAATAAAACATCTGGTTTAAGGTTAAAGCAAAAAATGACCTGACAGTATTGTTAACAGCATGTTAACTGTGAGATATATGTAATTCCACAAAGGGTGCAATGCAAGCATTGAAAATTTTAGTACTGCAGATCTAAAGAGGCCCTAATATAAGAACACCACTAACCAACAAACAATGTACTTAACTAACCTGTGCAAATACAAAGGGCCCCCCATCTCTCATTCGAATAGCATCCCGCTCCATGACTGCCAAGTCAGCCCCAACTGCTGGTGCAAGGTCAGTCTTGTTTATCACCTGGAATTAAGTCCAATCAGTTCCATAGTCCATAGACCATAATCATATTTAAAAATCACATAACAAGATTTATGTTGATCGATTTATGAGTGCTGCAGGTGCAACAGTTATGCATATAACACGTACTAGGAGATCAGCTTGTGTGATTCCAGGACCACCTTTCCGAGGAATTTTATCACCACCAGATACATCTATTATGTAAATGATATAGTCAGCCAGTTCCCTGCTGAAATTGGCTGCCAGGTTATCTGCAGAAGAAACTCAGGTGAACAATGCAAAGTTTTTGAGATCAAACTCAATTTCATAAGTGATGACAAGTGTAATAGCATATTATTATAAGCAATTTTGCTGCAGAAAATATACTCAATTCAAAATATAGCCACTAATTATTTATGTAAAAATACCTCCTCCAGATTCACAAAGAAGTATATCTGTTTTGTATAAGTTTGAGAGCTCCTCCAGAGGTCCAAGATTAATACTGATGTCCTCCCGAATTGCAGCATGTGGGCAGCCCCCAGTTTCTACAGCACGTATCCTTTCCTCTGGAAGTGCTTTGTGTTTCACCAAGAACTCACCATCTTCCTTAGTGAATATATCATTTGTCACCTGAAAAGAAATGCATTTTTGTTAATCTAGGAATGTGCATGATTGAATTTAGGATCAAAATAATCACAGGCTTTCTTTTATATGGATAAATCTTTGCATTATTCACCTCATGGAACATATATGTACTGCTAGTAACACAAAAACAAGCAGGAAGCAAGAAATCATGATAACCAATAAACAAATTATCCTGGCCAGGAATAAGTTCATATCCATGCCTTAAACTGGAAACTATTAAAATTTTATAATCCAATCATAAAATATCACAGCAAGAAACAAAAGTGCAGGATATAATGAAAGCTTGTAGAAGAGATTCAGAAAGAGTGATCCATAGCTTTAGAAGCTTAAAAACAACTATAAGTTTTACCATCTCTTTGTTGTTCTTTGGTACAATGTCCAAGTCTCATAATTGTTTGATGATAAAAAATCTAAGGAGCATACTGCATACAGAAAATAAACAAAATTATTTAAATTAACTGCATGCAAAACTGTAACCTCAAATTAACGACAAATAAAAAGGAACACTTGAATGGGAAAATCCACTTCAATTTAATGGTGTATGAGGACATGGGACAAAAATCAGCAAACAACTTCAATAGGTTGCAGCATTATTCAACCATGGTCCACGACCTGACTCCTAAGGAAGAATAGTGTTTTTTTACTTTTGCTCACTTTAGAGGAGCCTAATGGGGGTCAAGGGAGGCCCTATTGAACCTAAGGAGAAATGGCAAATGAGGATGAGAAAGATTGAGCCCCTGCCATACAACCACAACCCCCTGTAAAGGCCAAGGGAGATACCCATTGAGCTATGCTTCCCTGGGAAGACAAACTAGCTTCTGATAATTCTGATAATGTCAACAAATATTATGAAACATCACTTCCTACATTCTAGAAGATCCATATACTGCCATATTTTCTATAAGAACATCGTAAACAAAAATTAAAGGTTACCTCAAAATCCAAAATTTGCTATTTTATATTTGTAATGATTTCATTTCTCAAAAACTTTGACATCACTATATCATTTTTCAATTCCAACATTCAGTTTACAAAGCTAACATTGGAAGATAAAAATCATTGATGATCTCAAAAGGAAAAATGCAATATTTAGGGGGTGGAGCTTTATAATGATACTTACTGCTGCAAGACTGTACTTATCCCGCAAATATTCACAAAGGGCCAACATCAAAGCTGTCTTCCTGCATGATGTAACCATGACCCATCAAAATGTACTACATACATGGAACACAATCAAACTATACCACAATGCTGCCATGAAATTTAACCCCCCAAAAGCAAAAGGCTGCAATGAAAGTCAAGGGAGAAAAGTGAAAAGCAAAGGCTGCACGAACAGAACATCTTTAACTTCTGTCTTCCATGCATGATTATATGTTTCAATAGGAATTGACAAGGCAGTTAAACCCAACAAAACCATAAGGGGAAAACTCAAAAGGGATAAACTCAAAACGAAGAGCATCTACAATCAATGTCCAAAACTAGAAACTTTTTCTATAATAGTTTGAAAGAATATATTTCAAATTATTAGTTTCTCTTTGGCACAACTAATTAATTAAATTTGAGTCAAATTTATTTGAGCTTTGCCATTAAATATTCTGAGACATGCAAAAGATACATCATCCAAAAATACATATAAACTAATTGAGTAAATAAACAACTTAGTTTCTCTGAAATTATTCTCCACCTCAACTTAGTCCATATATTTATAAAATTCATATCTCCTCAGTCATTTTTGTTTCTCACTTTAAGTCTGTAAAAGGGCTCAAATACTTCTATACATAATTAAATTAAGGGACTAAACTGCAACTGAAAAACAATTTAATTAGACTAAGTTTCTAATTTACTCTAAAGTAATTTAATGATTGAAAGACAAAGAAGATGTTAAATCTAAGAGCAACCCATGTTACTAGCAACATAGTCTTTGATACACTTTTTTTAACACATTCTCTCTTAGGCAGCCAAATCTCTTATCCTCTTCAAAATGTAATTTAAAAATTGGGGGGAAAATATGAGAGGTGACCTAATATATAAAAAAAAAAAAAAAAAAAGTGTATTACTATTTATGGAAAAAGAAAAACTAAGAAAGAAAAAGAAGAAAAAAGAGGAAAAGATTAGTTACCCAGTACCGACAGGGCCACCAATACCAATAGTGAAAGCTCTTTGATTGAAATCTCGGTCGAGAAGGGGTGGAGCTCTTCTGGTGAAGTAGCCTGGAGAATATATGGGTTCGTGAGAATGGGGTGCCAGACCATCGTGGCTATGGTACACCCTCCCATCGCTACCTACCCATGTCTTCCTGCTATTCGAATCATCATCATCATCATGATGGTGATGCTGGTGGTCATCATGGTGGTGGTGATGATGTTCATGGTTGTGCTCACCATGAGTAGCCATTGTCAACGGTGAAAATGGGAACGATAGAGTGAGACAGGACAGTACTCACGACTGAACACAAATTAATTATAGATTATTTGAGAATTTTTAAATAAATTCCTAAATTAAAAGGTTTTTATTTGGGTTCTTCAAGTAATATGTTAGTAACCCCTTAATTTGGATGGAATATTCTGGGTAATTGATTAAAGTAGCCTATTTTTAAAAATTATTTATCAATATAACCTTGTTTTGAAACTATTTATCAAATTAACCCACTTTTGGCCAACGTGACATTTTTTATTAATTTTTTCTCTGACACCAAAGACGCTACTTTGACTGGCGTTTTTGGAAAACGCTAGTTGCAGTAGCGTCTTCCCCATCTTTCCCCCTGCACCAGACAGGTCCTTCGCTCTGGGCAAAGGCGCTACTGTAAGCAGCGCCACTAATGGCGCTGCTTGCAGTAGCGCCTTTGCCCAGAGCGCGCCACGTGGCTGCCTGGGCAGGACCTGTCTCCCCACTTGCAGCATTCTTTGACCCGTCTGACCACCATTCCCTCCACTCATCAAACCCACCCGTCTGATCTCTCTATCTTTCTCTCTTCTTCACACACACAAACACACCCAGATCTTCTTCTTCTTCTTCTTCTTCTTCTTCTTCTACAATATTGTTGATCTCCTCACACAGATACTTTCACTACGTATTATCAACCTCAACCAACTCTCCTACTTTGCTTCCTCTGTTTCTCTACTTTTTCTCAAGCTCAATCATCTCTACCACTTTGCTGTTGCAGGTATTTATATTATTAATTTTTTTAATTTAATTAGTGCTATTATTGTGGCAGATTTTATCTTCAA
The DNA here is from genome assembly GCA_039655645.1 of Ammopiptanthus mongolicus. Classification (NCBI taxonomy): domain Eukaryota; kingdom Viridiplantae; phylum Streptophyta; class Magnoliopsida; order Fabales; family Fabaceae; genus Ammopiptanthus; species Ammopiptanthus mongolicus. The sequence continues at coordinate 55,242,120 of CM077350.1, read as the reverse complement.
ATGTTGTTGGATTAATTTAGTTATTTATGATATTTAGCTAAATTAATTATATTAATAAATTATATTAATTTTAAATTATTAATTTTATTAATACAATAAAAACAATAAATAATACACTAAGCAGAGAAGTGAAACATCAGACGAGTGATCAGCAGCTGTTTCACTCGTCTGATGTTTCACTCGTCTGCTGCTTAGACGAGTGAAACATCAGACGAGTGATCGGCACATGTTTCACTCGTCTGATGTTTCACTCGTCTACTGCTTAGACTAGACGAGTGAAACATCAGACGAGTGATCAGCAGCTGTTTCACTCGTCTGATGCTTAGACTAGACGAGTGAAGCATCAGACGAGTGATCAGCAGCCGTTTCACTCGTCTGCCTATCACCTGTCTGATGCTTTAGACGGGTGAAGCATCAGACAGGTGATAGGCAGACGAGTGAAACATCTGCTGATCACTCGTCTGATGCTTCACTCGTCTAGTCTAAGCAGCAGACGAGTGAAACAGCTGCTGATCACTCGTCTGATGTTTCACTCGACTGCTTAACAGATGTTTTGTTTGAAAGCTTCATATACCATTTTTATTTAATGTATTTAATTAATTTAAATTAAGTATTTGTTTTGTTTTATAAATTTGAGTTTTTAAATTATTTAATTTTTATTGATGTTATAATAAATAATTCACTGTTTATGTTTTAATATTGCAGATTACGACGTGGTGAGTGAAATTATTGCTTTCGTGTACTCAAATGGGAGGATGTTTGACGGTCCAGAAGGAATCACGTTTGATGGTAATAAAAGATGTATGAAAATAAAACGTGGAGCCGGGTTTGAACTTCTGAAGACAAAGATTTTTGACAAATTGAAATTGCTTCCAAATCAAAGTATATCCAGAATATTTGCTAGAGTTATGTGTAGCAATAATCCTTTAAAATATATGGTATATGAGATTAGCGATGATGAGGATATGGAGTGCATGATGGATGCCGTTGATCAAAATGATTCAATGACATGTCTTGAGTTATATGCTGAAATCGATGTGGCTGGAAGTTCAAGAGTCCCTGTGCAATCGCTTGGCAGTAATATGGAGTTGCACAGATACGATGTAGACCTTGGATCATCGGGGGAAGATGAGGACTGGAACAGTGAGGTGGAGGTTGATTCTATTGATGACGAAGAGGAAGGTGAAATCCCGGAAAGCGGTGACTCCGACACTGATGATGATACTCAACTTGATTCCAATGTAATGTCGTCTGCATTGGTTGGCTCACATCCGATGATGGTTTCTCCAGTTTCATCAGCACAACCTCAAATGCAGGTTCCCACTCAACAAGCAGGTTTGATATTGATATTATTGTTTATTTAATTATTGTTATTAAGAAATATTTGTTGTTGTTGTTATTATGATTATAATGTGTTTACATACAGGCCAATCACATGGTGCTTTCTTCAATTCATCACCCCATTACACTTATATTAACTGGGACCATCCCGATGAGGAGATAAATTATTTTGAAGGGTTGGATGTTCCGGGATCCTGGCAAGTGGGTGAGGAATTATATGTTGGTTTACGGTTTGACAGTAAACAAGCAGTTCAGTCAGCATTGAAAAATTATTCGATGAGGTGCCATCAATCGTTTACTGTTGTAAAATCAACACAATCACTTCTTTATGTGAAGTGCCCAAATGCTACACAAGGATGTCCATGGTTGATGAGGGCAATTTTATCAAAGAAGTCTGAGAAGTGGGAGGCTAAGAAATGGGGTGGTCCACACAATTGTGTGAATGCGATGTTGTCGCAAGATCATAAAAAGCTGGATTCTAACTTTGTATGCTCATGTATACTAGGTATTATCATTAACCGTATATAATTGTTTCTGTGTATACTTTGTATGCTCACGTTATCATGATCGGTGAACATCAATCCACCAAAAAGCCTCAGTATATAAGCTCTTGTATATTTAATCCTACCCTGTATGTCCAGCATGTCAACGTCGACATTATCAAACTGTTCTTCCAACCATGACATACTTAACCGAGCTCCGTTCAAATCTTGGGGGCGTGGCTCGACACCTAACATAAACCCCACATATCCTATCCAATTACCATAAGTGCAACCAATAACCGCCATCCCATCTATGCGTAGGCCAAGCAGGATCGCCACATCCTGTAGAGTTATAGTACATTCTCCACATGCCATGTGGAAGGTATGAGTCTCTGGCCTCCACCGCTCTACCAAAGCACTCAATAGTGCATGATCCACACGGGATGATCCAAGTTGTGCCACCCCCAAGAAACCTGCTTGCTCAAGATATATCTTTATGGCCTCGGGAACATCTCCAACCCGGTCCTGAAACTGTGTAGCTCGCCTTACCTTCAATAAACGATCAGCCACACCGTTCCATACATACTGGGAAACATGATATTCTTGCAATCCCAATAGAGAATCGTCCTCCGGACCAGGATTAATCACATGTGGCTGCTGTGAAGAGAAACTTGCCGCCATTTTACCTAACATAGCGGAAAAAAATACATGATTAATAATACTAATTATATTATTGGTAATGAAAACATTGAAAACAACAACAATTAACATTAACAACAACACTAATATTAATAATGCTAATAACAAAATAGTAAATTATATTAATTTTAAATTATTATTTAAATTATTAATTTTATTAATACAATAATAGCAATAGATAATACACTAGTGATAGACGAGTGAAACATCAAACTAGTGATAGCCAGACGAGTGAAACATCAGATGTTTCACCCGTCTAAAGCATCAGACAGGTGATAGGCAGACGAGTGAAACATGTGCTGATCACTCGTCTGATGTTTCACTCGTCTACTGCTTAGACTAGACGAGTGAAACATCAGACGGGTGATCAGCAGCTGTTTCACTCGTCTGCTGCTTAGACGAGTGAAGCATCAGACGAGTGATCAGCAGCTGTTTCACTCGTCTGCCTATCACCTGTCTGATGCTTTAGACGGGTGAAGCATCAGACAGGTGATAGGCAGACGAGTGAAACATGTGCTGATCACTCGTCTGATGTTTCACTCGTCTACTGCTTAGACTAGACGAGTGAAACATCAGACGAGTGATCAGCAGCTGTTTCACTCGTCTGCTGCTTAGACTAGACGAGTGAAGCATCAGACGAGTGATCAGCAGATGTTTCACTCGTCTGCCTATCACCTGTCTGATGCTTCACCCGTCTAAAGCATCAGACAGGTGATAGGCAGACGAGTGAAACAGCTGCTGATCACTCGTCTGATGCTTCACTCGTCTAGTCTAAGCAGCAGACGAGTGAAACAGCTGCTGATCACTCGTCTGATGATTCACTCGTCTAGTCTAAGCAGTAGACGAGTGAAACATCAGACGAGTGAAACATGTGCTGATCACTCGTCTGATGTTTCACTCGTCTAAGCAGCAGACGAGTGAAACATCAGACGAGTGAAACAGCTGCTGATCACTCGTCTGATGTTTTACTTCTCTGCTTAGTGTATTATTTATTGTTTTTATTGTATTAATAAAATTAATAATTTAAAATTAATATAATTTATTAATATAATTAATTTAGCTAAATATCATAAATAACTAAATTAATCCAACAGCATTTGAAGATAAAATCTGCCACAATAATAGCACTAATTAAATTAAAAAAATTAATAATATAAATACCTGCAACAGCAAAGTGGTAGAGATGATTGAGCTTGAGAAAAAGTAGAGAAACAGAGGAAGCAAAGTAGGAGAGTTGGTTGAGGTTGATAATACGTAGTGAAAGAGAGTATCTGTGTGAGGAGATCAACAATATTGTAGAAGAAGAAGAAGAAGAAGAAGATCTGGGTGTGTTTGTGTGTGTGAAAAAGAGAGAAAGATAGAGAGATCAGACGGGTGAGTTTGATGAGTTGAGGGAATGGTGGTCAGACGGGTCAAAGAATGCTGCAAGTGGGGAGACAGGTCCTGCCCAGGCAGCCACGTGGCGCGCTCTGGGCAAAGGCGCTACTGCAAGCAGCGCCATTAGTGGCGCTGCTTACAGTAGCGCCTTTGCCCAGAGCGCAGGACCTGTCTGGTGCAGGGGGAAAGATGGGGAAGACGCTACTGCAACTAGCGTTTTCCAAAAACGCCAGTCAAAGTAGCGTCTTTGGTGTCAGAGAAAAAATTAATAAAAAATGCCACGTTGGCCAAAAGTGGGTTAGTTTGGTAAATAGTTTCAAAACAAGGTTATATTGGTAAATAGTTTTTAAAAATGGGCTACTTTAGTCAATTACCCGAATATTCTTTATTCCCTTAGAACGTTTTTTCACATATTGAATTGCTCCTTTTATTATTTGAGAATTTTCAACTAAATTCATAAACTAAAAAAAAATTTAATTGAGAATTCTAATTTGATAAATCTTTATCATGATTATTCTTTCAAAAAAATGCATGGCACACGGGTTTTTGGGAAAGCATATGTATATAATTCTAGTGGATATGTACATCTTTCGGGTCTACTTGTTGGCATTAACAATTTGGGTGATTGAGCTGGCCTTTAATCCAAGCTTGTGTTGTAAAGATAGAAGGTAGAAGCTAGTCATTTAGCCTAAAGAGTAATTTAGCCTAATATTAAAGAAACTATAACACTTCACCTAAAATGTAATATTTATTGTGTGAAGTAGTCATGTTTATAAGAGTTTAATTGTTATGCATTATAAGTGTAAACTTTTTATATTATCAATCAATCATAAATCATGATATGTGAGGTTTTTAAGGTAATTAAAATAAGAACCAAATATTTTTATTGTTGTTAATAATTTTTTTGGTTGACAATGTAAAAATATTTATACTGAAAGTGTATATCAATTAAATTAATATTATAATTGTCACAATTATGGTCGCGGCGAGAAGGAGGAAAAAGAAATGGAATATGAAATATGGAGTAACAATCAATTTTATTAAAATAGAAAAATTAGAAAATCTTTAAAATAGAAAATAATCTTTCAAACCAAATTTCTATTCCAAGATTCAATTATGCATTGGAAAAGGTGGAACCTAGGCACCATTGCACCCCAGGTGCACCTGACCCAAAACAGTAACCCTAAGTTAAATTTTCAAAAGTTATAACCCCTTAAAATATTTCTTTTACCCCATTTTAAAAGAGAGAAACAAAAATGAACAAGAAAGCTTTCTAAAATTTAATTTCAACTTGACAAAATTACGATTTTGCTCTTACGTATCCCCCTACTATCATAAGGAGAATTCAAAGTCACATAATTCTTTAAGAAATACTTGTGAGCAGATTAATTTTTAAAGTTTTTAAAGATTTTGGAAAAGATGTTTTACTTGAAAAAAATTCACTCCATATGCACAGGGCTTAAGATAAAAAGTCTATACGAATAATACGATAAACCTTTACAATCCATGATATACTTGAGGATAAAAAATCTATAGAATCAATGCCGTATATTGTAGTTATGATTATGTGACCACATAACAACTTGTAGTCAGAGTCATCCATGTATAATAAGATTTATCATTCTTACATTCTTAAAATGACAATAGTGCTAATTATATATGCCTCATAGATATATAGAAGAGGCGACTCAAGTGAAAGGAGTGTCTTATTGTGAGGGTGAGAGGAATAAATCTGGGCCATTAAATCATATATGGGTGGTCAAGATTAGAAGTTAGTTGGTGGTCATGTGATCACTTAAAAAAGTCACATAACTTTATGTTCTAATCTTGACCATTCATGTATGATCCAAAGGTCCAGATTTGTTCATCTCATCTCTTACAATAACACATTCCTCTCACTTGAATCGCTCATATATATATATATATATATATATATATATATATATATATATATATTGTTGGTAGTCAGGGACGAAACTACATGTGCCCTGGGAGGGCCTTGCCACCCCTAACTTTTCTATTTTTTTTTGAATAAAATAATCATAAATTATTATCTTTTAATTCTAAAATTATTAATAGACTTGAAAACTATTTTTATCTATCTCATTGGTCGGTAAAATTGGAAAAGCAGAAATTTATCCCTTGTTTACAAAATGGTAACTTTTATTCTCAGACTTTATGTTTCTACCTCTACTACAAAGAGGCCTTTTTTCAGTTATGAATATAGTCAAAATTATACTTCGCAACAAGATGAAAGATGGTTTTTTTTTTTCAGTAAAGTTCAGTGTAATTCGATTATAGATGAAATTCATGACATGCAAGAAAATAATTTTGTGTTATGATAGATTGTTAATGTAAGTAACATATTGAAACTTATAATTATGAATATTTTATATGAAATTTGATGTATATATATATTTGTTAGATGAATTTTAGTTTTTATAGTTGGCCCCCTTATCGTTCAAATGTAGCTCCCTCCCATTCGGTAGTTCTATGAATTTATGTACATTGCAGTCACTTTTTCTTCAACAATTTATAATTTTGGTTCCCCTTTTAAGACACAATTGGCATACTAGTTGCTCACAGATTTTAGAATTAAAAATAGATAAAGTTTTATTCCATACCTAAACTTTTCAAGACATAGAGAACTTGAAAATGTTCTCATACAAATCTTCGCAACTCATAAACTTATTCATACTATTATTATTGATTGTTCTTGAAGCTTTTTTTTGTAATCCACTCTTTTGGAAGCATCATTGAATCCTGCGCATATGGATGCCAAGTTAAGAAATATATTGCAATTAAAATTTTATGTGTATGTGCGCTAGAAGAGGATATAGAGAGAGACTTACGAGTTGCAATCAATGTTGGGTTCAAGAGGAAATGGAAGATTGATATGACACAATTGAGGTAGTTGTTTGGATCTGTCGGGATTGACACCTAGTTGGGAAGCGGCTTGTTTGAAACATTGACATAGATCCTTGCGATTTTGAGTTGTATTAGCCCTTTGAAAAACTATTGATGCTCCGGTGCAACAAGTTACAGATGGTTGTCCAGAGCCGGAACCTTGCAAATATCCAATGCATGGCAACAAGTATGGTGCAGCCTCAGCGCAGGATATGTCATCGACTTGAATTGCGCTCAATGTTGCTACTAGTAGGCCTAAAGCCATCACAAACATAAAAAGAACCACCATTTTCTTCTGCTCCATCTTACTTCGAATATGTATGTTTCTTTTTCTCTTAATATGAAGTTGTGATGAGCCATTAGATGTGTCGCTTAGCCTTAATTTATAGCCAAGATCTCTCATCATTTTATAGCAGCATATTAATTGCTTTCAAGCAACCAAAGCAAATATTAATGTAGTTAAATGTATATAGATTCAATTTTATTATTATAATCCTTTATTAATAAATTATCATTTATTGTTAATAAATTATCATTTATTGTTAATTACATATTGAATTTTATTAAATATATAATACTCCCTCCGGTTCCTATTATAAGCAAAAAAATCCAATTTTTTTTGATTAAATATATAAGCAAATTTCAACTACTTTCATTCTATTTAATGATATTGTTCCTAAAATACCCTTAATTTAATACCAATTTTGTGTTTCCAATAACTCAATGTGAGATGTATTTAATAAAAATTGAAGTTTTCTATGAAAGTTACTTTAGGTAATATATATAATTTTTTAACAACATTAAATGAGATTAACCAACTTTCTTAATATGTGTGTTTCATTTAAGTTTTGCTTATAATAGAGACCGGAGTAGTATATAATTACAGTAATTAATTATGAATAGTTAATACAAAATAGTTAATACTTGATAATTAATATTTTAATTGATTTCATGAGTTGTGAAAATAAATATAAATATAAAAAAATTGTTGTTATCCTAATAGTGTTTTTTTTCATTCGCATTAATTCAGGAATCGAACTTAATATCATATGTTTAATAGATCCAAACTCCCACATTGATAAAAAAAAAAAAAAAAAACTAAGGACATTTGATTACTTTTAATAATGATAAAAAAGCATATTTGAAATGATATTGGAGAATCACTACATGTTCAAAATATTTGAATACAAAAAGCCATGGAGATTTTTTTTAAGAAAATTATTTATTTTTAAAATGAAAGTGATTTTTAAAAAATTGAGTTTTGCTATGAGCTTTTAGAAAAGCAAAATCAGTAAAAGAAAAAACTTTTGGTGTTTATTTGAAGAAGCTGTAATTAGAAGAAAGAAAGTGAAAACTAATCATATTTTATCAAACAATAATATTCTGATAACAAATCTCATAAAACTCTTTATTTTAAAACTGACTATAGCCATTTGAAGCACGTGGAAACAGCTTCCAACAGCTTCCAACATTGGAATTATTAGCTTTCAAATGGATTGAATTGCACTTACGTTTGAAAAAATAAATGACATTTAATTACTTTTAATGATAATAAAGATGCACATTTTTTTGGTTTTTCATATATCCTATGTGCATAACTGTAGAGACTAATCCCTAGAAATATTAGACAACATTTAAAGTCTGATCCCTCCCAATCAGATTTTTCTCCCTACGCAAGAATCAGGGATCAAAGCTCTGACTACTTACTTAACGGACTCAAGTTCATTACCACTCGGATCAATCATATGTTAGAATAAAAATGCACATTTGAAGTGATATAAATATATAATATTTATTCAAAAAAATAAATATATAATATTGGACAATCAGCAGTTCAGCACATGTTCAAAATAAACAAAGTAATCAAAAGTATTAAAGATTAAAAAAAAAAAGTTTAAAACTTTTAACTTCAAATTTAAAATATATTTTTTGAAATAATAAAATATGCAACATATTTGAGATATAGAAAAAATTCATAATTCATTATGTATAGTTAACCAGGATTGTCAATCACTATATCCTGTGTGTGGTAGTGTGTGTTTATTTTAATGAGTTTAATTGTTATACATTATATTATCAACTAATCAATAATCGTGGTGTAGATGATTATTTTGATAATTAGGATAAAAATCAAAATTTTTTATTGATGCGGTAATTTATAATTGGATGCCAGTGTAAAAAAGTATTATATTGCTAATGTACAGGACCGTCTTAAACATTTTGGGAATCCTGTTCTAATCTAAAAAATTGGGTCCCTAATAAAAAAAAGGACATTTTTAATAATTAAATATTATTTAAAAAAAAGGACAATTTTAAATATTATTTCAAAAAGAACAATTGTTCTAATCTTAAACACCCACTTCATAACAATAAATGCAAAGAAGATTATTAAAATCCTATCAATACAACTTTAAGTTAATATCAACCTTCTAGTTATTTAAAAAGATTCATCCTTCTAATACTTTTTAAAACAAATTCATCAACTAAACCTTCATATTATATTATTTTCAAAAAATCATTTTGAACTGTAATTGCACTCCTTGCACAGTCGCATAATCCACCCTGCCGGTGCATAGTAATAAACTCTATTTTACAATACACGTCGGCATATAAGTAAAATTGATAGTGTAATCACTACTTTTTTTTGGAAAAAAAATAGATTGGCAGTTCAAAAACATAGAGTGAGATATATATATTATTAATAATTAACAGGGACGGTGTTAGACTTAAATAATTGGAGGGATTCAACTTTGAGAAGAAAAAAAGTGATTCACCATCAGGCAATTTTTTTAATATATCACTCTTTTAATATTTATTTTTCAAAATACCACCCTTTTCAAATTATGTACCAAACTACCATTGTTTTGAAATTAGTTTAGAAGTCGGTTTTGGAATTAACGACTTCTCAACATCATCTATCTGATTTTATTTTTTAAGCCCTTGAGAAGTCGGTTTTGATAAACACGACTTCTCAAGGGGTTTTTTTTTTTTTTTTGAATGTTCTATATTTATATTAATTTATATTATTATTGAAATTAATTTTAATTAAGGTTATACTATAAATGTTAACGCAATTAATTTTATTAATTAAGATTAATAAAAAAATTATTTATTAAAACTAAAAGGGAAAATAATGACAAGTACCCAAATATTTTAGATATAATTAAGTAAACAAAAAATACAATAATGATAAGTGCACAAAAATTAATCTCCTAAATGATGTCCAGTTCCACATCGTGGAGGTCGTCGGTTACGGCGTGGACGACTTTGATGTGGTTGTTCCTCATCCGCTGCAGCGGGTTGCTCTGCTTGTTGCACACCCTCGTTGAGATTAAGATTTGTGGGAGGCATTGAAGAACTAGCGTCGACTGGGAAGGGGAATGATGGAGCGCCAAACGAGTACATTCTTTGCATGTATGCGGCTGCCGACTGTGGCGTTCCGAGGTCTGTGCCAAACAGATTGCTATAAAATTCCCCATCACTGGAAGCGATAGAGTGTCGACCTTGGTCAAGCGGTGGGGAAGCGTCTCGCTGCATAGGGGTGTAGGCAAATGAATGGCGAGGCGGTTGGGGGTCATCATAAGCCATGGGAACCGGGGGGCTGGATTGGCGACGTGCATGACGCCGTGGACGCTGTTGGGTGGGCATACTTGGTCCAACATCCGGAACATGTTGAGCATCACCCCGCGGGTCTTGCAACTGTTGCGGAATAGACAGGTACGGTCTCGAGTTCTGCCTAAACCACATCATATACTCAGCAGTGTGACACACATAACCCGGAATCGGTTGTCCCGATATGATGCCATTTCGGCGTTCTTGCCAACACTGGATCCATTCTGCATGCTTTATTCTCCAGTTTTCAGCGTGATTACCTCGCATGTCCAAGTCATGCAAGGCATCCATATTTGCAGGTTCTCCCGGTATTTCCTGCGAAAGACCAAATTGGAGCTTCACCCTATCTGTTTGATGCCATTTTACATTCTGGAAACATATGAGTGCGGTACTGGAAGTCCACAATCTGGATTCTCTATATGCTTCTCGTGGTATCACGCTCTGAAGATCTCTGTAAGGCAACCACAAAAACTGGTTACTTTCCATATGATCGACCCTCGATCTGTACCCCGTAATGTCACCCCGCGGAGTTCCGCTATACTGTAGTCCCCCGCCACTCCATCTAGTAAAATACATCGCAAGGTCAGTATAATAAGTAGAGGATGTAAGGTAATTTAACTATAAATAGAATCTTTACCGTCGTGCTAGTGGAAACGATGGTTCGGGGTTGCACCGTGGTGCAAGGAACGGCATGCGATACCATACCCAAGACTGTAGCAACAATACGCATCCACCCATACAGGCAGCGGCCGGTGCAGATGCACGACACATTTCCCTGTACAGATTTGCTAGACATGCCGTGCCCCAGCTGTATCTTCCAGCACGGTGAAAATCTTCCAACAGTGGAAGATACATCAAGTGAACTCTGTTACCAGATTTGTCAGGCATCAAGAGCCCCCCGATCAAGCGTAAAATGTACGCTCTACAATAGGCTTGTACCTGTTGGACTGTTGCATCATGAGGGGGAGTGGCAAACGTCTGTTGCAACCACTTGAGTTTTATTTGTTGTCCCTTCATCTGATTAGACGGAGGAACCACACCTAAAAGTCGATGACATTCTTCTTGCCAGGCAAGGAAGCTAGGTCCAGTAACGGGCAGTCCGTTCACACGCAATCCTAGCTGAAGAGCAACATCTTCCATGGTTATTGTGCATTCTCCGACGGGAAGATGGAACGTGTGTGTTTCTGGCCTCCACCTTTCTACCATTGCAAGAACCAACGATTTGTCAATCTTTGTGTGTCCCACTGTTGCAGCGATAGAAAACCCAGCTTGCTCCAAGTATGGTACAATCAGTGGACTTGGAGCCTCTATGGTATGTAGGTGACAATCAATGTGGTCCTGCAACCAAAAAGTAGAGTTGTAAGTATAGAAATAGTAAGGACCATTTAATGTAAATATCATTTGCAGACACTTACCATATCACCCACTTGCGATGACCTATGAACGTGTTGCAGTCTTAGCAAATCCATTGAAATGAAGTTTGTATGGTGTTACCTGTTGCAGGCTGAGTGAAGAATGAGGTTGACTGAAGAAATGAGGCTTAGTGAAGAAATGAGGCAGATTGAAGTTCAATTTATAGTGGTGAGTGGTGACATTATTGTGACCCGTCTGCCCCATCACCCGTCTGCTTCACCCGTCTGCTGCTTCACCATTTACTGTGCGCATGTGAGCGCATCAGTGACATTATTTGCTGCTGGGACCCGTCTGCTGTGACCATGTGAGCATGGCAGTGTGTCAGTTTCACTTGTCTGCTGGTCATGTGGGTGTGTCAGTGCATTGGGCAGTATACTGTGCACATGTGAGCTCGTCTACTATTTCACTTGTCTGCTTAGACAAGTGATGGGCAGACGAGTGAAACATCAGCTGATCACTTGTCTGAGGTTTCACTCGTCTAAGCAGACAAGTGAAACAACAGAGCTTAGACAAGTGAAGCCTCAGACAAGTGATCAGCTGATGTTTCACCTGTCTGCTTAGACAAGTGATGGGCAGACGAGTGAAACATCAGCTGATCACTTGTCTGAGGCTTCACTTGTCTAAGCTCTGATGTTTCACTTGTCTGCCCATCACTTGTCTAAGCACACAAGTGATTCACTTGTCTGAGGTTTCACTTGTCTAAGCTTTGGTGTTTCACTTGTCTGCTTAGACGAGTGAAACCTCAGACAAGTGATCAGCTGATGTTTCACTCGTCTGCCCATCACTTGTCTAAGCAGACAAGTGAAATAGTAGACGAGCTCACATGTGCACAGTATACTGCCCAATGCACTGACACACCCACATGACCAGCAGACTAGTGAATCACTTGTCTGCTTAGACAAGTGATGGGCAGACAAGTGAAACATCAGAGCTTAGACAAGTGAAACCTCAGACAAGTGAATCACTTGTCTGCTTAGACAAGTGATGGGCAGACAAGTGAAACATCAGAGCTTAGACAAGTGAAACAGCAGACTAGTGAATCACTTGTGTGCTTAGACAAGTGATGGGCAGACAAGTGAAACATCAGAGCTTAGACAAGTGAAACCTCAGACAAGTGAATCACTTGTGTGCTTAGACAAGTGATGGGCAGACAAGTGAAACATCAGAGCTTAGACAAGTGAAACCTCAGACAAGTGATCAGCTGATGTTTCACCTGTCTGCTTAGACAAGTGAAACAGCAGACTAGTGAATCACTTGTGTGCTTAGACAAGTGATGGGCAGACAAGTGAAACATCAGAGCTTAGACAAGTGAAACATCAGAGCTTAGACAAGAAATCCACGGGGTCGTCCACAATCTACCCGCATTCGCACGGAGATGGATTTGAGGGAGGGGGAGTCGCCGTAAGAGATGTGGTCTGTGTCGGAATGAGGGTCATAGCAGGAATAAATGTCCGAACCGTGCCGGACCTTCTACGCAACAATAGAAAATTTGTATCGTTGTACCGTTTCTATATTTAATCGATGTTAAATATTTTCTATAAGTGTATTATTTATTTTTTTATTGTATTAATAAAATTAATATTTAAAATAATAATTTAAAATTAATATAATTAATTTAGCTAATTATCATAATTAATATAAATTAATATAAATTAATATAAATATAGAACTTCAAAAAAAAAAAAAAAAAACCCTTGAGAAGTCGTGTTTATCAAAACCGACTTCTCAAGGGCTTAAAAAATAAAATCAGATAGATGATGTTGAGAAGTCGTTAATTCCAAAACCGACTTCTAAACTAATTTCAAAACAGTGGTAGTTTGGTACATAATTTGAAAAGGGTGGTATTTTGGAAAATAAATATTAAAAGAGTGATATATTGAAAAAATTGCCTCACCATCACCAAGGATTTTACGTGTTTCTAATTGAAAAGAAATTATGACTTGTTAATGAATATAATAATAATAATAATAATAATAATAATAATAATAATAATAATAATAATAATAATAATAATAATAATGGAGTAAATACTTAATTTAGTCCCTAAAATTGTAGGATCATATCAACTTAGTCCTTCACATTATTAATATTTCAAAATGATCCCTGAAATTGCAGAAAGTTAGTCAGATTCGTCCCTCCATTGAAATTTGCATGGACTATAATGATATTAGGCTGGTAATGTTAGGGATTTATTTGAAACTAAGTGGATAATGTCAGGGATGTATTTGCTACATTTTGTAATTTGAAGGATCATGTTGAAATATTGATAATGTGGGGGACTAAATTGATACGACCTTATAATTTCAGAAACCAAATTGAGTATTTACTCAATCATGATCAGAGACTATCAACAAACTTTAGTATGTACTACTACATTTCTGAAAAGTAGAAAAGTGGAACATAAAGGAATCCCTGTTTTAGGGGAATTAAAAAACCAAATCAATCCACAGTTTTTGAAATTAAAAGAATTGTGGGATCCATCGATTTGGATGGAGGAACATTGTTTTGTTATGGCCTCGTCAAAGATTATTAGAGCAATTTTAATGTGAGTTACTTAATAAATTCTTAAAAATAAGGATAACTTTTTACTGGGTTACAGTATTAGAGCAAGCTGATATAGATCCAACATGTAAGGACGATTGTTTATAGAAGCAACCAATTCTTATATAAGAATCACCAATAGAAATAAGAGAGAGAAAATAATATTCAGCACCCTAATCACATTTAAGATTAAATAACAAAAAAATGTAAATGAATATGTGTGGTAACTCGTGACACTCATTTAGTAAACTTTTAAGAAATGCATCATTGAAGTATAAAGTTGTTCAAAGTAGTATAAAATAAAAAATGGTGAGGTTGCATGATGGGACCCATAAAATTTGGAATTAAACAACTCTAATGAATTGTACTATTGGAGATGTTCATACTAATTTCAAAATTAAAAAAAAAAAAAAGATGGTAGGGGCCGGGGCTATCCCTAGGGACTAAGTAGATCTGTCCCTATATATATAGGGCAACTCAAGTGAGATAAGTATGTTATTGTGAGAGTGAGATGAACAAATTTAGACCTTTGGATCATATATGAATGATCAAGATTAGAACATAAAGCCATGTGACTTTTTTAAGTGTTCACATGATGACCAACTAACTTCTAATCATGACCATATAGGGGGCGTCTCAAGTGAGAGGAGTTGTTATTGTGAGAGTGAGAGAAATAAATCTGAGCCATTAAACCATATATGAATGGTCAGTATTAGAAGTTGGTTGGTAGTCATGTGATCACTTAAAAAATTCACATGATTTTATGTTCTAATCTTGTTCATTCATGTATGATCCAAAGGTCCAGATTTACTTCTCTCATCTCTCACAATAACACAAGGCGACTTAAGTGAAAGGAGTGTATTATTATGACAGTAAGAGGAACAATTCTGGGCTATTAAACCATACATATTAGGGGTGTTCATTAACCGATCCAAACCAGTTCAAATGGCAAAAACCGAACCGAAAAATCGAAAACCGACTAAACGGAAAATCGAAAAAACCTAAAACTGCAAAAAAGCGCTTTTTTTCATTGGATTGGATTGAATTTCGGATCCCCTAGTGAAAACCGATCCAATCCAATCGAATCCAAACCGACCTATTATATACATATATTATTATTTTTTAAATTATAGTATTACTCATACTTATGTGTTGTTTTTCATACTTTTATGAACGAATACACTCATTCTCTTTAATATTTTTATTGGAATTGTCAAATAGTAGATGTATTGGAATTTGTATAGTTATTCATGTACTGGAAGATTTCATGCATGCACTTAGGAACTAGAACTACATTAATTCTAATATATATAAGTTTAATGTTGGTTTTTGATTTAATATAACTATGCAACAATATATCAGTAAAAACCGAGTTATCTAATCCAATCCAATCCAAATCGCATTTGATTGGATTGGATTGAATCGTATTTTTTTAAGGAATCAAACCAATCCAATCCAAACCGCAAGTTATTTCCATCTTTGGATCGGATGGTTTTTTGGCTCAAAATCGATCCAATGCAATCCGCGAACACCTCTAATACATATATGATTAGGATTAGAAGTTAGTTGGTGATCATATAATCACTTAAAAAGTCACATGACTTTATGTTCTAATCTTGATCATTCATGTGGGATTCAAAAGTCTAGATTTACTCCTCTCAACTCTCATGATAACACATTTTCCAAGGGGTTTTGTTTTCTTATGTAGAAATAGAAGATACCTTACTTTTATATTGGTTATCTTATAAATAAATTTTGAAAAATGAAATTTTATAATGGAAGGAAATTAAAATCATTTATCCAAATAAAGAATATTAATATATAAGGAATTAGAATTACTCTATCTAAATAAAGTATTTTCAAAATGAACGTAATTCAAATGAAGCAATTCAATTGTCTTGTATTTTAAATATCATGTAATTTTGAAATATCTCGTCCAAACACATCCTAAGGATTCTTTATATGTTTGTTTTAATTTTTAAAAACAAACCGAATCTGAAAAAAATGTGAAATCTGATTATAAAGATGAACTATTTTAAGTAGATTCTATACGATAGATGAGAAAGTATTCAAATAAATGATTTTTAAGATGGTAAACAACCATAAATTATTTTCTACTATACTTAAAAAATTCAAAAAAATGATCAGTAAATTATTTTATATAAAAATCCTTTTTTTAATTTTAAAAAAACGTGTCCATGTTTGAAGTCTTAATTTAGAGTGCGTTTGTTTTAGATTATTTGATCATAAAAATCATTTTTTTAAGTTAAAAATCATTTGTAGTGATTTTAATTGTGTTTGTTTAAGATTTTTAGGAAATGATTTTTTTAAAAAAAATCATTTTTATGGCTAAAATGAGAAGCTATTCCATTTAGCTTCTCACTAAAATCTGATTCTCTAGAGGAGAGAAAAAATATGTTTGTTACCGATTATGAAAAAATGATTTTTATTTAATCTCTAAATTATTTTATATGAAAATCATTTTTTCATAATCTGTAACAAACTGGCCCTTAATCATCTTCCATAAAATGATTCCATACGACAATTAACACAATAATAATTTCCTAATTTATAAAACATTATTTTTAACCGATTCCAAATGTTCGATAATATTTGAATCCGCATGACGGTGTGGCATGGTAAACCGACTCGGTGGAACGTAACGAAGGAAAGCCTAATAATCGAAATTGAAGAATTCGGAGAAAGCCAGGAAACCCTAATTTTCCTGAATCGATCACAAAATCGTTGAAATGGGTGAAGAGGGAGGAATTGGGAAGAAGAGGGTGGTGGTTGAATCGCTGGGATGGCTAACGGAATCGTCGATAATGCCGAAGAAGCACCGCGCCATAGAAGGTGTTGGTGCATCTTCAATCATGGAGTTGAAGGCTCAGCTCTACCAGTCTCAGGAAGATTCCAGAAAATCGAAGGAACTTTCTGGCACTGATATCGAGTATCAACGCGCCAAGAAGAAGATCGATACCAAAGATCCCTTCTCTGCCAAGAACTCTGGGGTCGATGCCCGTGCTCACAAGTAAAACTATCATCATCATCATCATCATATAACGTTATTGTTTTGATTTATATTTTTTTCATTCAAGTAAATGTGCAAATGATTTGGGATTTAATGTCATGTGTTATTTGATTTGCTCCGATGCATGCTTGGTAAAGCTTAATTTATAGGAAAAATTATTAATTTATTTACTTTTTTGGTGTATAAAATGGTATTTTATTTAGGGAGGTCAAGTTAAAGAACTTGTAACTTTTTTTTAAAAATTACATGTGAAAAACTTAACTTCTAAGAATTTTGTGTGTTGCCCCTTATTCCAGTTGTTAGCTTGGACAACAGAAGGTGTTGTCTCATGCAGAATTTGTTTATAAACTACGTTGAACACAGAATAAGCTAATCCAGTAATCCAGACATACTTATTCTTCCTTATGTATAGTGTCCCCTCCCCTTTCATGCTTCCTTATTCTGATTATTATGTGTTGTCTTTAAATAGTCATTTCAGGACATTATAAACTGATTCATCTTTGTCCTCCTCGTCATACTGAACCGACTTTTGCCATCATAATGCAGGGACAAACTTGAGTTAAAAGCAGTTAATGATGGATCTGTTAGCTATGCAGCACTAGAGAGAAAGGCTGAGTTGTATGACAAGTTAATGAGGGGAGAACTATCTGACGAAGAGGATAAAGAAAAGTATTGTGTAGACTTTTTCCGCAAGGGCATTGAGCAGGATGAGTCGCCGCAGCCACAAAGCCGTGATGCCTCTGAGACGGTGCTGGTGGAAAATGAAGATGCTGATCATGATGCTTCAATGCTGTTTAACTTAAAGCCTGTTGGGCCTGGGAGAATGGCTGGAGCAGTTGACAGTGTTGAGCATAAGCGCAATGTTAGGTACAAGATTGATCTTTCTCTATCAGACCATGTTATTTTTGGTTGAAAAAGCGAAGTTCTTAGAGTAGATAGCTAGGATAGACTCACTGCAAAGCTTTGAAGTCTGTTTTGCAATAATGATAAGAATGATAGTGTTGAGTTTTTGGCAATTGGAAACTGGAATCAGGGATGAGAAACTAAAAACTATCTTATGCTGGGTATTTATCGTGAAAATTCTCTGCAGGCTTTAGATGTAGGTTTGTTTTTTAAAGGCCATTATATCACTATTGTCCTACAAATTAAATAGCTCCACAATAAGTCCTAGAAGAAATTGTTTGCTCTTTTAGAGCTATATTTTTGGCTTGGGTAGGGGTGAGTTGTAGAATGGCCAGCTGTTCAAGTCTAATTATTGGATTGTTTATATTAAATTGACAATATTATAATTATAATACACTAATGTAATCTCTCAAGGTAATACTTTACTAGGATTGTAACTTGTAAGTAACAATTTTTTCTAGGTTGAGCTTGTTCAATAAAATTAAGTATGATAACACGTTTGTCTTCTTGAGATAAACAGAGATGGACTAAGGGAGCCAACTAGGGATGTTACTCTTTTATTTTATTTTTTTGGGGGGTGAGAGTAAGGCTTTTGCTATATTCTAATTTTTGCCATGATTTTCCTGGTTAACTACTTCATTAATATTGTGAGCCTATGGCTAATCCTGCACCTTTGTTGATTTTGATTTGTAGGGAAGTTCATGAAGAAGCTAATCGAGCAAGAGAAAAGGCTTCTGAAATTAAACTTCGCAGGCAGGAGCAGGTAGCTGCTCATCGTGAGAAACTTAAACAAGCCTATCTACGGAAGAAGCTGGAGCAACTGAAAGCCACATCCAATGGATCTGTGTGAGATCAAACACACATGATGAGTTGGTCACCATACCAATTGTTGTGCAGAATTTATAAAGGCCAATGTTCGTGAAACTAAGCCTTTCTTTAAGAAAGCCATGAGGAGAGTGAATATGAAGCAGACCAAAAGCTGCCACATTGCTCGCCAAAACTGCAGAATTGAAATATGTCTGCTTGTAAATTTAAAACAACTGCTTCAAGAAACACACAATAGAGGGAAAAGAACAAAAGAGAAGACGTGGGCAAAAGAAACAATACTTTTTTTGGTGTAAATAATGTAGTTTGACCGTTGTTGTTTACATGAAATATTGCTTTGAGGTTGGAGAAGTAAGATCAGTCTTCTTTTGACTACCCTTAAACTTGTTTCACGCTATATCCAGTGATCATTAACTTAAAACAGCACTTACGTCTTGCCAATGTTGTCACTATATAAACATGGGATTGTGCACAGCCATGGCGGGTGACGTTTCATATGATGACTGGCACAAAATTCGTCATGCCATTCTGTCATGGTTCCATCATGACGGCTATTTAACAACGCTGTCTGAGAGAGAGACAGAGTAATGCTTGTCAAACTTAATTTATCCCTCGCTCTGCTAAACCAAACACATACTATAAGTGTAAGTACGAAAAGGTTTTGGTTGGATCTGCACTAATCAATAATCATATGTTAAAATTTTCTTCACATTTATATAGGTGACAGACGATACCTGGATGTAAAGGCCACAAAATGATACAGTGAAAATTATAAATATATAGAGATGTGAGTGGAAATGTATTTAAAAGTATTACTCAAAACAAATATAGCACCGGCTTTAGGAAAATTCGTCTGACATCACTTCACAATTCATAACTCACATCAGGCTACGTGAAAATTGATAAGAAGGGCCTCTAAACTGGAAAAAATTAATTGCTAGAATCAAAAGTGGGATTTGAACGTTCCTTCCACCTCTCTATCGCATGTGCTACGTGTAAAAGTATAAAACGACTCCGCTGGGGATCGAACCCAGAATCTCTGGTTCCGTAGACCAGCGCCTTATCCATTGGGCCACGGAGTCCTTGTTGAGTAATAACAAAAGTAAATATAATAAGAACGCGTTTTGTTACTACCATTTTCTCTTAAACTACACTTACTGGAAATTCCGAACTCCCTGAAGTTATTTGGATTCCATAAAAATTACTCCCACAGTTTCATTATATATATCATATTTATAAAAAAAAATTATCCTAATTGTCATTTTCTATTTTTAATATAATATTAAATATTTTTTATCAATTATATTTTTAAATACTTCACTTTACATTTATGACAATAGTTAAACATTAATGATTAATAAGGTTAATTTGGTAAAATTAATGTTTTATTTCTTTCATTTATTATTTTTTCTTAAATTGTGTGATTTAGATAAATATGACATTTATATTGGAACGGAAAGAGTAAAATAATGTATCTCAAGAATGAAGGACTTTAAACGAGGTTTTGTCTGAAAATTATTTAATAATATTTAAATTAAGAATTCAATTTACGTACTGACTTTTAAGGGCCTGTTTGATAAAATTAGTTGTTAGTGGATAAGCTAGCTGATAGCGGATAGCTTATAGCGGATAGCGGATGAGGTAGCTGATAGCGGATAGCGGATAAGCTAGCTTATTTTCTGTGAAAGTATTTGATAAAACTAGCGGTTGAGCTAGCTGAAAAATATAAAATGATATAAAAGGACATCTTCATTAATGATTTTACATAAAAGAGAGAGAAGAGAATAAAAATAGAATTAAATGAAGATAATAAGGATAAAAGTGGAAAGAAAAATGAAACGCTATAAGCTATAAGCTCAAACGCTACTTTAAGTAGAGTCTGGAAAAAACGCTATAAGCTCATGAAAAAACGCTATAAGCTCGTGACAGACGCGCTTATCAAACGGGGCTACTTTCTCATCCGCTATAAGCTCGTTGAAGTGCCTTGCCAAAGAGGTTCTAAATAAAGTTTAGAATTCAATTTATTTTATATTAATCATTTTCAATTATAAATTTAAATTGTTTTGAGTACAGGGAGAGACTTTCTTCATTTATGAAATATATAAAAAAAAATTAAAGGCTTGTAATTGTCACCTCAATAGCGTATATAAATTATAGGTTAAAATACCATTTCCCTCTTTTAACTTACTTTTTAGTTTTAATTTGTTACCTTAACTATTAAAAGTTTCAATTTGGTCCCTTAACTTGTCTCTGTTCACACGAGTTAGTCATCTTCATCAATGACATAAGCAAAAGTGACGAATGTGCTATAAGTGTTAACAACTTAAATGATCAATTTGAAATTTATTTAAAATTTAAGGGATCAATTTGAAACTCATTTAATAGTGAAGGGACCAATTCGAAACTTATTAATAATTTAAAGTACAAATTTGAAATTTATTTTCTTATGTCATTGACGGAAAGGACTAATTTGTGTTAAAAGAAACAAGTTAAAGGATCAAATTAAAACTTTTAAAAGTTAAGGGACCAAATTGAAACTACAAAATAAGTTAACCGACCAAAATGATATTTTAGCGTAAATTATATTAGTCTCTATTTTATCCAATTTAAATTATCTTTTATAATTTATTCAATTTTAATTTAGATTCTTAATATCTGTTTTGAGGATTGCTATTTGGTACGAGCATGTCCCGTACAAATTCCAACCAAAATGAAACTAACCAATCACGTATCAAGGAAACGGTAAATGATAAATGAAAGAAAATGGTTTTTACTTTTTTTTTTTTTTTTGGGTCCTTAGAAGGCATATTAAGATCTTATATAGGAAAGGAGGAAATTGAAGTTATTAAGGGATCGAATCCGTAACTTATCAGTCATCAAATATTTCTGCAACACTGAGCTGCTGAAACGGGACGGTTTTTACTTTTTAATACACGTTTAACAGCAGTATGAATTTTGTATTCGTACAATAGAGCATGTCCAATATGTTTTTCTTTGGGGTCAACTTAATGGATCAAGATTTTTTGTCACCCTTTGATATCATACACATTGCCTTTTCAATACTATCGTGTCGCATCAATAAAAAATTTTATGTAATATTAAAAAGCTAATTAATATGACAAAATAGTATTGAGATTCGAGGGAACGTGTGTGTCAGTGGTACACCAAAGTAAGAAAATAAATCTTCATTCCGATTTAATATAATATCTGATTTAGTTCTTACTTTAACCAACTATGAGATGGACAGGGTTTGGGGGTTAGCAATCACGTCACACAGTTGTGCACCTTCATAAGAATTGTATTTATTGTTTTTTATTCTGGATCGGTGATTAGTTATCAATGATAGACAGAAACAACTAGCTCTACCATTTTTTTTATCTGTTAAAGTCCTTATGCCAGCTAAAGACGCCCTGATAACCTAACATTGTGTTCCCACAGCCTAAAAAGCAAACCCCCCATCAATAATTTAGAGTGTAGTTCTAGGGATTGCATAAACTCACAGAGTAAAGCTAGTCATGTACACTTATAAACACATTATCTCATGTCTGTAAAGTTTTTAAAATTGTAATTAGTCCCACATCGTGTTTTACGCACTACACTCTCATTCTATCACATAGACAGATATACGAAGCAAGAAATTATGTGCACCAAACTATATGTAGTTCTGGCTGCAACACTTGCACGAGTAGTATTACTTTTGAAGGAATTTACCTTTTTTCTTTTGCCATATTTAGCTACTGACAATAATCTAATTGGCATGCTTTAATGTTTATGATTCAGACGATTATAACATACTATTGAATGAGTGCCGTTACACAGTGCATAAATTCAAAGAGTTTAAAGATGAGGGAGACATAACATTATCATTAATCCCAACACTCTCAAATCATTATGTTTGCTGTTAAAGCTACATATTACTGCTTAAAATAGCTCACTCCTTTCAAATCCTAGCTATAAAAAGAGTTGTAGTGTTCCAGTATATCTATCATTTCCATCTCAACTATTTACAGACAAGTTAACCAACTTTACTTGAAGTTCTTGAACAAGTGAGAGCGGGTTGAAAAATGAAGACAAGCAGGATTAACATACGTTTCACTATCTACATTTTGGCTATATTGGTTTCTGCTCACTGTGGGGTGGCTGAGAGTGTAGTTGAAGATGTTGCTGCAATTCCACCTACACCAATGGTAAGTGCAGGAGTGCATCTTGGTGCCCCAGCTGCTCTTGTAGTCATAGCTTTTGTTGTTGCTTGGTTCATTTAAACATGGTAATCTGTTATACAGCTGCTGAGAGAGTATATAATGAAATGCTTTGATTCTTTATTTTCATTGGTTTGATGTTTGTGCATAGAGAGTTGGGATCTGGAATTCATCTTAGTAATGTGATTTGACGTATGATTGTGAGTGTTATTCTCAACATTGTCAACCATCTATGTAATGTTTCCTTCACTTATAATACAGCAAATACCATAAACATGAGACACCAGCACTGAACCACAGGTGAACTCCTCATGTTAAGAAAGAGTGGTGCATAATGAATTGCAATCCAGAAAAAACATAAATGCTTAAAACAGTACTGCTTATTACCACCACTGGTACTAAACTACCTGCATAATTGGTGAAAGAATCATTGTTCATTCTTCTATCACTATTCCTACTAGGTAGGGCACATAAATCAGATTGTGTAGAAGAAAGCAAGCAACGATGGCACCTGTCAGTTAGTAAGTGACCCCAGCTCGTATATTAAACAAGGAAGTCCAAATAATCTAAATCTGAAAACTGTTAGTTTTCTTCTTGAACAAATAGAAATGGGTTAGGGAGGAAGCCTCAAAGAAAAAGGCTAAGGGCCTTGGTCAGACAGCCTAAGCAGTAACTAAATATTTAGTGCATATGTGATGTGATTTTCCCAGATATATAATATAAACGTATTTAGAAGTAAAGAACCTAATCTTATGATATTATATTAGATTACTTTGCTACAGCATTTCCACAATAAAAATTAAAACAAATCCCAAAGCAAAAAAACAATCACAAGAAAAGAGATCCTGCTGTCTATATTCCATTGCTACTTCTTCCTAATGCCTTAACTACAATCCTGAAGATGATTGTTTGTTAACTTGAATGGCTAATAAAGGTTACAACTAATACTTTGAATTAAGTTTGCTAAACACAAAGAGCTGTAACTTGTAGAGTACTTAAAGTGAATTCTTTGGGAAGAGAGAGAACAGAAAGAATAAAGCAAAAGATGTCTCAATATTTACACATATCATCTAGATACCAAATGAAGCAACACAGGTGGGAAGACAGTAACATATACATTTGCCAACAGAAAGTAAAAACGCAGGGAAACCATTTCATTAATCTGCAATCAACTCCAAAACTTAGAAATCATCGTTGGCTTATGGAACCAAAAAGATCATGGTACGGGCGCTTAGGAACATCGGGGCTAGAGACTATCTCCACAACTTTATAAGATGCCTCAGGATAAGCCAATGCCTCAACAGCTACTTCTGCAACTTGATCTCTGGATATGGTACCTTGGTAAAGGGTATCCTGATACAAAGACAATTTAATTTTTCCACAATGGTTCTATGAACATATAAAACTAGATTTTAGTGGTGAAATGCAATAGAAAGTCAGAAGTGTAGGCAATACCTCTGGCTCCATCACAACATTTCCAGTAGGAGGGTCGTTTCTCAACCCACCAGGTCTTATTATTGTGTAATTTATACCAGATTTCCTGATATATTGCTCTGCCTGTAGTTTTGCTACTAAAGTGAGTCCAAAAACATTGAGAAAGATGTAAGCTGGATTGAGTAGCTGTCCCATAGCTGCTCCATTAACTAAAATGGAACTGATAAGAATGAATCTGTTAACGTTACGTTTCCTGCATGCTTCAATAAGGTTTACGGTGCCAAAATTGTCAACCTGCATGATATAACCCTTTATTATAAGACAGCACCGCATAATATCAAGAGACAGAAGAATCCACCCAACCTACAATGTTCTTTTGCTTTATTGATGATTTTCTTTGCAATTTGATTAGTTTTCTCATGAACTCATCCTATTTAAAGGACAAATAATATTTCAAATTAATAAAATAGACATTTTATCCCTTCACAAGGGAATATAAATTTGGAAAATCTTAAAATTTCTGAAAGTGAATACACATGGCAATTCAATTTTTTTGCAAATCTAAGTAGAAGAAAAGGATCTTAATCGCTCTCCATCAACATCCTCAACTATTATTTATCCAATATGGTGTCAGTTACTAAAACAAGAGCTACAGCTCGGAATCAAAGCGCAGAATATAGACATGGAAGAAACAAAGATCCCAGTTAGATTACTTTAACACAGAGAAAGTAAGGGGAAATGGGAAATCAATAGTTTAAACAATGAAACACATTACAAAAACATATATTATGTAGCCCACTTTCAAAAGTCCTAGAAAAAACTTCTCCAAAACTTTTATCAACATGGGTTTAGAATCAATGAATATGTTGCTTCCAACTATCATCCTAACTCGCGTAATGAATTTTTTCTTCCAAACCAAATCAAGACCATTAATCAAAGTCGGCTGACATTAAAATTGAGGAATAGTAACATAACAAAAGGGCTGTATATTTAAGCATTCTAGCATTCTACTAAGAGTCTAAGACATTAACAAAAGTGACACACCTTCCATGGAGCAAGCAAATCCCACCCTGGCCCAAAGCCTGTGGCGCATACTACTGCTTCTGAATCATCACCAATGGCTTCAGCTAGCTTGTCAGAACCCTCTGTGACATCTGCTTTCACCTGCACATGAAGTCACTCATATACACCAAATTAAAAAATTGAAATTACACATCAACTCATTGATATATGCACACCAAATTGCACATCAAATCACTCATATACACCCCAATCACAACTAAACTGAATAAAAAAACCAATCCCATTAGATACTTAAAAAATGGGATTGCAACCAAATCACACACCTACTCATTCATATACACATCAAATCACTCATATACATCCAATCACAACTAAATTAACAAAAAACAAATCCCATTTGATACTTAAAAAATGGGATTGGAACCAAATCACAAACCTTCATACACATCAAATTGCACACCAAATCACTCATATATATCCAATCACAACTAAACTAACAAAAAAAACAACCCCATTTGATATTTAAAAAGTGTGATTGGATAGGCTTATTGTGCCAAGAAAATGGGGAAAAAAACTCACAAATTGAAGAGATGGGTTGTCAGAGGAAAGGGCGGTCCTGGCCTTGTCTAAGTCTCTAACCCCAGCCTTAACAGCAAAACCCTTTGCCAGCAACTGCTCAACGATTCTTTTACCAGTGCTTCCAGTTGCTCCAGCAACAAAAATCTTCTTCTTCACACTCAAATCCTCTGCCACATTCTCAGTGATTTCACTTCCTTCCATCTAACATCCAAGGAAAAAAAAAAAAAAAAAAAGCAAATAAAGGGCGCGTTACAAAAACACGCAAGATGCTTTTGACATGCTTAGGATGCTGGAAAAACCAAAAATTTAAAGCATTTTGTAATCCAACATAGAAGACAAGATGTCACGTGAAAGTGGTTGCATGTAACCGGTTACCTTGGCGAAATTGAGGAGGGAAAGAGAGTTAGGCTTGAAGGTAGAAGGTGAAGTGAAGTGTTTGTTCAGAGTGTGGAAAGGGAGATTTCTTACAATAAGAGGAGCAGCCATTTACACTCTGCCTCAGTGAATCAGAGGTGTCTTGTAATTTCCACTTTCCCAAACAAAACGCTCTAACTGTGCCACGTACTTCGACAGGTTACCCTTTGATGATTCTCGATCAATTCTCAAATGATCAAATCCAGGGGCTTTTTTCCCTTCTTGCATAACTTTTTATTTTATAGATTTTTTAATTTTGACTTAGTGTTAATATACAAAAAAAAAATGAAGTTTAATTTTTTTTTAGGCTTAATGAACGGTTGGTCTCTATAAATATAATGATTTTTTATTTTCGTCCTTATATTTTTTTTTTTTTGCATTATATATTTTTAACTTTTTTAGTTTTATATTTAATCTTTATCGTCAAAATCTTTGGTTAATTGCTGACCTGTCTAACGGATGTCCATCTCAACACTGTCACGTGACATTAAATATAATATTTTAATGCCATGTGACAATTTCGGGAAAAAAAATAATTTTTATTTTAAATAACTAATTATTTATTTTAGTAATTATAGTGGTGAATTCTATGGTACCTATCATAATTTTGGGGTAATTTTTACCCTTCTTAGGTGGACCAATCATAAAGTGCCAACTCAATTAAAATTACCATCTCAGCAACACATAGGATACAATTACTCATATTATGGTCAAACTCTCATTTAACTATTGTTTTTAAACATTTGCCCCGAGGGACCATGTTGCAAAAATAAAAATTTTAAAGCCCTCATAAGTTTTGCCTTTTACTGTTAGATCCAGAAGCCTCATTTGGCAAATCTAAAACATTAAACCCTTTCCCTTCATACTTGCTTTTCCCTTTGGAACGTGAACCCTAATCGAGCATCTCCACCATTGAAGCTTCATTAAGCATAAATCTGTAAAACATAAACCTTATCCCCTTTTTTGTTTGCTCATTGTTTGATTTCACGGCAACAAATATCCCCTTTCTGGGTTGCGCACGGTGGAGCATCTCCATACAGCAGCCTATCCCCTATATCTACGCAGCAGTTCGACGGGGGATGAAACTTTCAAAGCTCAATCAACACTTCCCCTTTTATGTATTCGTCGAACAAGATTAACCATTGATTGTTGGCGGAGCTTTCAGATTTAGCATAGAAAAACAACATCGATGAGGTACTTGTGTCCCCCCTTTACTGATTGTCTATAATGGGTTAACATAAAGCTGGAATTTGAGTTTCCAATTTTTTTAAAATCAAATGTAATTACCCGTCTGTTTATATATTAATTTAGGGTTCTGATGACCTGTATTATTGTATGGAAGTTCTGTTTGCACAGATATTTATCTGGAAATTTATACAAAAAAATCGAATACAATGGCGTGTCTTTTCCGTTGAACTGTAGATGTTATGATAAATATGTAATGTGTTACTCTCTTTTTTAGTTTGATTCCAGATGGGTAATGATAGCGATGAATATTGCATAAATCTCAGTTGTGATTCAGATGATAATAATGTTGACTGTCCAAGTAAGGTTGATGTTGAGTTGAAAGACCGAAATAATGATGATGTAGATGAAGGTTTGAAAAGGATAACTGATTTGACCTCTGATGATGTTTTTGGCTTGGCATTCGGTTCTGAGGCTGAAGCTTGTGAGTTCTACTTTGCATATGCTAGAAGTCATGGTTTTGTGGCTAGAAAAGATGAAATTCGGCGAGACGCTAGGGGAGAAATTAACATGCGACAATTAGTTTGCAATAGGGAGGGGTCAAGAAGTACAACCCACTTGACGAGGTTGGACAGAGTAAGAGAACACAAGCCGATCACCCGTACCAATTGCCCAGCTAGGTTTCGTGTTCATATTGACGGCAATATGTCAAAGTGGATTGTTGCTAGCTTTGTAGATTCACATAATCATGATCTCACTCCGCCTGAGCATGTTCACTTGATTCCTTCATATCGCTCATTGAGCAATGTAGACGAGGCACAAGTGGATAGCCTCCATTTATATGGTGTTAGGACATGCCATATAATGGGTTTGATGTTAGGACAGAAGGGTGGGCATGCTGATTTAGGGTTTTGCAAGAAGGATCTTTACAACCACATAGATCGACAGAACCGTGCTAAGATCGCAGATGGTGATGCGTTTGCTGCACTGTGCTACTTGCAAGCGAAGGCTGATAACGATCCTATGTCTTTTGCCAAGTTCACCACTACAAGTGATGGTAGGTTGCAAAATTTATTTTGGGCGGATGGTGCCAGCCGCATTGATTTTGAATGCTTTGGAGATGTATTGGCATTTGACACCACTTACAAGAAGAACAAATACAACAAGCCATTGGTGATTTTTTGTGGTTACAATCACCATGGACAAAGCACAATTTTTGGTTGTGCGCTTGTCGATGACGAGAAGACGGAGACATATAAATGGGTTTTAGAGACTTTTTGTGAAACTATGTGTAATAAACACCCTAAGGCTGTTGTCACTGATGGTGACAATGCTATGAGGGAAGCGATAAAAATCGTGTTTCCACATGCTACTCATCGGTTGTGTTCATGGCACCTACAAAAAAATGCTATTGAAAACGTGAAGAATCCTGAATTCCTAGAAGAGTTTAGGAGGTTGATCTATGGCAACTTATCACCAAAGGAGTTTGAACTTCAATGGAAGGAGGTGATTGCGAAATATCAACTGCATGAGAACAATTGGGCAAATAAGATGTACAAGATGAAGGAGTTGTGGGCAGCTGCGTATTTGCGCGATAAATTATTTTGTGGGATTAGAACAACATCCATTTGTGAAGGAATTAACTCCTTCATCAAGAGGTATGTGCAACAAAGGAACATCCTTGTTGACTTTATTCATAATTTTGAGCGTGCTGTAAAGGAATACAGACATAATGAGTTGATGTCTGACTTTAAGTCTTCATATGCAGAGCCAGTGCTTACTACTGCACTACATAAATTTGAACATTGTGCTTCTAAATTTTTTACAAGGAATAAGTTTAGAGAAGTCAAGAAAGAGATTGAGGATTGTGCTGTTTTAAATGTGACTAGTCGGGTAGTTATTGGAGATTCTGTGCAATTCAAGATGAATAGATTTGGCAGCCCCAGCAGTGAGTACGTGGTTGTTTTAGATAGCAGGGAGAAAAAGTTTCTTTGTGGTTGCCGATTGTTTGATTCATGGGGTATTCCTTGCAGTCACATATTTTGTGCAATGAGGCATGATCATATGGATGTTATTCCAGATAGCTTAATTTGCAAGCGCTGGACGAAAAATGCTAAGCTTGATTATATGACAGCTATACCTATCGACGAATCCGATAAAGAAAAACAAGTTTTGTTGCGTTCAGGTGCATTATCAGCTGCCTTTAATAGATTGTGTAATCTAGCTTCAAGAGACAGGAATGAGTTTTTGGATTTAAGATCTGAAATCCATAAGCGTACATTAAAGTTAGAGAATCGTTCAACTGACTTGAGCCAACATGATAAAGATGCGAATGTGATTCGTGATCCATCTATGGTTAAAACAAAGGGTGCGCCACGAAAGAAAAAATATTCTACTAAAAAGAGACGTTGTTCTCATTGCAAGAGAACTGGACACAATAAATGTACATGTCCATTGTTATCTCAAGGGGATGGTTTGTGCAGCATTGACGAAGATGTTTCGCAATCCGAAACTGATGGTAACCTTCAGAAATTTGATAATGTAATTGCAATATAAATCACCCATAATTACCATCAGGCCTGGTTAGCATTATGTTTAATATTAACAATATTTTTTGTATTTAATTGTGTAATTTCCAGGTAAATGTTTCTCATGAGGGGTTCGGTACGCAACAAACAACTTCGGCGCAAGCGTCAACTCGTAATGAAAAGGCTGGCTGTTCACGGAAGAAGAAGCAAAAGCCGATGTGTTCAACGCAAAATTCGGTGAAACAGGAAACAATGGACAAGGTTCAAAGTGAAGTGCCTGTTGATGGTGTTCAATGTAATAGAAGTGTACACCAAAATAATAGCCAAAGTTTGGTAATGTTCCCACAGTACCCTGTAGTTTCTATGTACCCTAGTGGCATACCTCCTGTTCCAATTTACCACCCTCATAATCAGCCTTTTCCACTCTATCCACAGGTATATCCCACATGGTTACCTTTTCCATTTTTAATTTTTGTGTATTCTGATGGCTGATCATATGTAACAGTATTTTGGTTATATGACTGAGCATCCTCACGCACAAAGAAAGTGACCATTTCTCTCCTCAATATGGTTTTTGCACAGGTGAATTGGCATTCTAATTTGTAATGTTAAAAGCAATTAAGGTTCATATTTGTGGTAACATCGGCTAAAAAATAAGCATTATTACTTGCTGTGATTATATTTCTGTGATATAGATACACCTGCTGTGATTATATTTCTGTGATACTTGCAATCTCTAATAATTTTAAGTTGTTGATACATTGATGTGATATATTTCTTTTTGCAGGCTCTGTAATATTATTTCTAATCTTTCTTTATTTATCAGGAAAAAATGCAATGTAAAGAAAGTGAAGATTTGTTGAATGAAGAGATAGATATGGCAGGAGATATACCAAAGAATCGAAGGTTGTCATAGAGAAATTCTACTTGACTGCCTACTTGATGGACAGGATGATGGTGGTCCAAATACAAGATCTATAGATTTTATTTTATATGTGATCCGAGGATGCAATGGATGTACGCCTGCAATAGTTGCAATGGATTCTTTTGTACTTAATCATGGATATATCTTAAATGAATGCAAGTGTTTTGTACAATTCCTATGCTGGTGTGGTTTATTATCGAAGCAATTCCTATGCTGCTGGTCAATCGTTTCTTAGTGGAGTTTTTTTGCTTCACACTATAGCCTTCAATGAACCATTCTTTTTTCTTAGAATATGTCAAGTGAAGTGGGAACAACCACACTATAACAGAGGTTACCATTTTAGATTATATGGTTTCTGTACAATATATGTTAAATTCATTAGTTGCCAAATAATAACAGCAAATATGGAGTTCTTATTCTACATGTCACAGTTGATTGATTCCTCACATTTACATGTAACAGGAAGTTGGAATTTATTATGGAGCCTTAATGTCCCAAAGCGTGTAAAGATCCTTCTATGGAGAGCTTGCAGATCCTTCTAATTCAATTTGTCACTAACCAAACCAAGCAAATTTGAAATCCATTCCATGAAGATATATGGCCTAGTTCCTAATTTCCCAATTTAAGCTTTCTTGCGAAATCATCAAATGATATATGGCCTAAGTACAATAAAGATTTCTTCCTAGATCATCCATCAATCCAATTCCTAATTTCCCACTTAAGCTTTCTTGGCAGATCATCAAATGATCTACATCCTAAGTGCAATAAAGATTTCTTCCCAGATCATCCAGTGATCTAGTTCTTAATTTCCTAATTAAGCTTTCTTGCCAGATCAGCTAGTGATCTAGCTCCTAAGTACAATTAAGATTTCTCCACAGATCATCCAAGGATCTAGTTCCTAATTTCCCAATTAAGCTTTCTTGTCAGATCATCAAATGATCTACACCCTACGTACAATTAAGATTTCTTCACGGATCATTTCCTAATTTCCCAATTAAGCTTTCTTGCGAAATCATCAAATGATATATGGCCTAAGTACAATAAAGATTTCTTCCTAGATCATCCATCAATCCAGTTCCTAATTTCCCAATTAAGCTTTCTTGCTAGATCATCAAATGATCTACATCCTAAGTACAATTAAGATTTCTCCACAGATCATCCAAGGATCTAGTTCCTAATTTCCCAATTAAGCTTTCTTGTCAGATCATCAAATGATCTATCGATCTAGTTCCTAGTATTATGTACTTAATTTAATTAATATATTATTTATTTATATTATTTTTCTTTTTTTGGTTCTATTATTATAAAACTCTAAATTATTCATCAGCGAAATTGCCCAAAAATATCAAAATTCAGGCGCCTAACAAGGTTTTAAACCGCCTTTGCAACCTTTCCTTTGCCCTCCCAGCGCCGTTTTTACATTGAACTTTGCAGAAGGTCACTGGAATTAGAGAGCTCATTTCCCCTTCCCCACACGACGTTTTGGGTGCCCAATAACTTGTAATAACTGTTTGGAGATGAAACTATCGATGCAGGAACAGTTCAATGAGGAATTGACCTCCTACTCCCACCATTGCACGCCTACTTTATATATACCACCACATACTGACCCCAAACAGTATCCTCCTTTAACAAAGTGCAACATTTTCAATTAGCACTCTCCCTGAACAGTCACCAACCAGGATGAGAGGAAGA
Organism: Ammopiptanthus mongolicus; assembly: GCA_039655645.1. Classification (NCBI taxonomy): domain Eukaryota; kingdom Viridiplantae; phylum Streptophyta; class Magnoliopsida; order Fabales; family Fabaceae; genus Ammopiptanthus; species Ammopiptanthus mongolicus. The sequence goes on along the minus strand of CM077350.1, from coordinate 55,209,007 downwards.
GGCAGAGCAACAAGGGGCAGGGGGACAACCAAAAGGGCTAAAAGGGGAGCTGAGCAAGAGGAAATTTCGCCAATAATACTCATATCATCAAGGTGAATGCAGTTATTAACGTTTAAGTTAAGGTGTCTTTTACAATTAAGCTTTTTTGCTTTTTCTATGTCAAGCAAGAAATTGCTAACTCTAATTTCCCAATCTTAATAATTTTGTAATGACAAGGAACAGCCTTAATGAAAGTAAGAAAAAGAAGGGTGGAGTCCAGGAGGAATGGGGGGAATCCATGGCGATGGGTTGTTCTCCTACCAAAAATCAGGTGACACTCGCACAGTATTATTTATGTGTATAATTTATCAAATGCACTCCATATGTTTAATATATTGATTGTGTAACTTAGTTTTGCTTTTTCATATCTATTTTTTTTAGTATGTGGTCGACAAGGTGGATAAGCTCGGCTCTTCCTTTGATCAACTCAAACAGACTGTTGAAGTGATGGCGAAAATAATGGTTTCTCAAAGTCCACAATATTCAAGGCACTCAATTTTTCCACAGGATACAGATAACATAATTAAGAAGCTCTTCACACCCCCATCTTTGAAGAACACTGGATCTTCAAAGGTGCTGCACACTGTCCAGAGTCGAAGTGGATTCTATATTGGGGAGGCACTTTCTCCAGCCAAGGTTGTTGGTAACTCGAAGCAATGTCCTTGGGTAAGTTATTTCTCCTCTTACTTTCAATTTTACGTACAGTTCATAAGTATAAATTTGTGTACACTGACATTTATATTTCAAATGAATGTAGTGGTTGGCTTCATTGTTTCAGTCTGCGATTCAAATGTGCTTAAGCAATGAAGAAGTTGCAGTTGCAGCATATATTTTTGGAAGATCTGAGTGCGACAACTTGGACCCGTAAGTGTTAAAACTGCGTACATCTTTATTTTGTTGTGTTAAATTACTTAGTCACTCTACTATTATTCCAGAGATGAGATTTTAACAAGGTCCGGATTAGAGAGCGCTACTAGAAAATGCATCAAGGGGTTGATTCCTGGCAGGATGTTAGACGAGGAAGTGAGCATATTTTTTTAAAAATTAAGTTCTATTTACTTACTCCCAATGTAGTTTCAAAACAGTAACCTAAACATTGCACCTAACAACAGGTTATAAATATAGTTGCTTGCATACTAACAGAAGAAGAGAGAATTCGTACTAATACTCCAGAGTACTGGTTCCTACCCACTTTGGTTGCGGTATGTTAACTACCTTGTTGTAACATTTACAGTCGAAGTTTTTTAATTTACTAATACTTGATATTATTTGTAATAGCAATACATTGATGGATGGAGCCTGACTCCAGAAGATCTGGTCAACATTTATGGGACTAGATTTATGGGAAAGATAGAATCCATTAAGAAGGTAACAATATTTTTATTAATTGTCTCAAGCTTTATTTACTAATACACATGTTTATGGTTTGACAGATATACATCCCGATTAATGATGGCAATATGCATTGGTTTTTGATGGTAATTGATTTGTCCCGAAGGGAAATTGTGATGCTTGATTCATTCCCTTCTCCTGCTCACTATGAAGATAGACTTATACAAGTCTTCAAAGTGGTAACGCCCTCTTTGTTATGGTTTGGACCTTTGGTTTTGCAGTAGAAATTTACTCAAAAATTCCCCAATAATGATTCACAACTATGATTTTATAGGCCCTATTTGTGGGAGACATGCTGCGGCAACCTTTTTTCCATGATGTGGTAACACCAGCCTTTTTGCCGATAATCAAGTTCCCAATTGTACAGCCCCAAGGACTGCAACATCAAAGGGATTATTCCAATGACTGTGGTGTTTTTGTGACACAGTGGATGATAAACCACACCCATGAAGGCTATAATATAGAAGTGAGATGGCTCTTTTGATAATGTAATTTCATCTTCATTAGTTGTATTATATTTAACATTCAGACTCACAGTGAATTACTATCTCAGGTTGATGATGGAATGAGACTTCGAACTGCGTTGGACATGGTGATGAAGAGCCACAATGAATTACGTGATGAAATCAAGGCCAGGGCTGCAGAACACATGAGATGATTCACTGATATTGCATTTTTTGTTTAGAATGGATTTTGGATTGTAATGAGTTTTTAGAAGTTTTGTCGTTTAAAGTTCGAACATATTTAAGTTCTTAGTTGTTTGGATTGGACACCGATTATGGGACAGCTTCATTACAATGTTGACTAGCTTGTAACTTTTGGACAAGTTCTTGATGGATTAAGTACTGTCTTAAAGATCTCTACTTCATTCACTGCATTTTGTTTACTATGTCCACGGTTGCAGCTTCATTTCATATGCACCAGGTTATGTGGTTTACTTTTTTGGTTCCTTCAGGGAAGTTATCTTCTATTTTAACAAGGATTTGCTTATCATTATACTATTAAATATTCTAACTTGACATTTGCTATATTTTACAGGTTTCATACATTCAACTATTTGAAGGAGCAGAACTAAAAGATCTAGTATGATTTGGAATTAAGGAGACACAAGGGCACTGGGTATAAGAATGTCCAAGATAGTCAATTTTGGAGCATTCAACTGCATTATTTATGTTTTATAACAATAAAAAATAGAGCTAGGTTCCTTGTAAATTTTCCCCCTCATAACAGCAAAAGCTATCTTAGCTACATTCATTGAGCTTTGTAATTAATTTTGAAGACCTAATTTTGTGATTCGCGTGAACATGTTGTGTTGATTCTTCAACCAAAAATAATGTATTTAGCTTCCATGACCCAATTAGTAGATAATTCAATTGACTGATATATTTGAGTTTGTTTCTTTGATATGCTGTCATGAACATCCAGTAACCTACAAATACAAATTGCACTTTATTTTACTTATTTTCTTTGATAAAAGAACAATGATATATTAACCAACACAGTTAGTTTGCACATCGAGCATCAAATTGCCCCAAAAAGCAAGCCTTTTTTAGTTTGCACATGTTAAATATTGGCTCAACCTTGTCGAGGATTTGAGCTGCTGCCCCCCATTGATTTTCTAATAGGTCCAATAACGGGAATAGCTTAATATGCAGAATGTTTCCAATTGTTGTTGATGTTGCTTATAATTGAGTTGGCCCTTATTTATGATTTTTCCTTCCATGAAGCTTCTCCAAAATTCCATTTGAGTTTTCACAATTTGTGAATGGTGTTAGTATTACCATGCATTTGAACCAAAGGGAAACGCAAAACCAACATAGACCATATACTGATAACAAAAGACGGCCAGATCAATATTTCATTGTCACCTAAGATTACATGTTCCAAATCATCAAACCAAAGAAACATGTTTCAAACGGCACATCACTGCTAATGCCTATATCCCTTTTCATCCCAAAATGGGGTTTCTTGAAAGGATATAAGAAAAATTAGAAAAAAAGAATTACAATCAAGGAAAAATAAAAAGGAATACACTGTTGCCATTTCTCCCATGAACACATTTGCCTTTCCATAAGAAAAATTGGCCATATCTAAAGTCATCTACTGTCATTGTCATTGTTTAGTTGCAACAACCCATCCTTCATCAATTTGAGACTTAGACTAGTAAGCCTCTGTCTCGAATAATGCCTTTATGACTTTCTCCGGCCTGTGCCAGCATTCATCATTTCAACAAATTCCTCAAAACTTATTCTTCCTTCTTACAATTTCATCAAGAACAATGGAATGTTTACTGGTTGCTGGCCTTTGGTGTGCTAATCCAGATTGCAAATCCAGGACCTTTGTAAGGCAAGTATTTTTTTTACTTTGAGGCTCCTTCTCCTTACCAATTCTCCCACAAAAGATCCCTGTGCCTATATCCTTCCAACAACAAATGAGTATAATTTTCTCAGTTTCATCTTCCTTTAAGGCTACATCATTGCAACAAAAATCCTCATAACTTATTCTTCCATCCTGCAATTTCATCAAGACAAAGCATCAAAGAGTGGTTCCAAATGAGACAATAAGATCTATTACCATTTTCTTATCAAAAACCAGACCTGGAACACTATGGAGATCCATACAGATTCATTACCCTCCACTAAGTAAACTAATATAATATGACAATTATAAATACCATCTTCCACAAGCCCAATACAATGTGTAGAAATTATAAAATATTCACTACCTAATTAGCAAAGCTGAAAAAGATGTCAAACACTTCTGACCAAGGAACACATGATCACGACAAATTAAAATATAAGAGGATCTTTATCCATGAAGCAGTCTCTACTTATTTGGTTCCTATACTCTAAAGTGAACCATAGATTCATCAGATTACAACAAAAAAACCTAAAATTCAAATCAATTCACAAAATACATATATTTCTTCTTCATTCATAAAACAAACTTAATTATAACGATTGCAAACAAATCGAAGCACAACACAGAATATTGAAGAAAAGAAAGATAGATATAATTAATATTTATATAGTGGTATAAAGAAACATCATACACATAAAGAACATGGTAAATACCTTTGAAGAATTTCAGGGTCTTTCAGAGGTTCTAAACACAGAATATTGGAGGAGTTCAACCCTAGGTGCAAGGATGCTCAGGTACGAGGTTGGACTTCGTCTACTTCAGACTTTCGTTACGAAGACCCTACGATTTCGCAAGATAACCACGACGTTGAGCGGCGTATGTGGTTTGAGTGGCGTTTCCTCGACGATAACCACAAAAAATTGAACCTACATACGTGTGAGGATGCGATGTTGAGCGGCGTTTGGTCGAAGATAACCACGATGCTCGATTATGTTTTACAGATTTATGCTTAATGAAGCTTCAATGGTGGAGATGCTCGATTAGGGTTCACGTTCCAAAGGGAAAAGCAAGTATGAAGGGAAAGGGTTTAATGTTTTAGATTTGCCAAATGAGGCTTCTGGATCTAACAGTAAAAGGCAAAACTTATGAGGGCTTTAAAATTTTTATTTTTGCAACATGGTCCCTCAGGGCAAATGTTTAAAAACAATAGTTAAATGAGGGTTTGACCATAATATGAGTAATTGTATCCTATGTGTTGCTGAGATGGTAATTTTAATTGAGTTGACACTTTATGATTGGTCCACCTAAGAAGGGTAAAAATTACCCCAAAATTATGATAGGTACCATAGTATAATTATTTATTTTTTAAACTTTTTGAAAATCACCTCTTCTTAACCTTTTCTTCCTACCCCAGATCTTCTTCCCAAATCACCGTCAATTCCTCAAGAAGAAAATGGCGCAAACCCCAGCTTGTTCGTACCAGCAAAACAAGAAGAAAAGGGCATCAAGAATATCCAAAGACCATTGACAATTACTCAACAAAAAACTCCCTGTGTTCAACCCAATCTAATTCTTCTCATCATAAACCATCTCATTCCAACCATACATATAATAAAGTTGTGATCTTTAAGGACCCCAAATCCGCAGTGAACATAGTATCAGAACCTAGAAACAAAGTCTCATTCCTCTTTCCATCCACCACAGTTACAACCTATGTTCCAGCTCAGCCGTCTTCTCCGTCGCACAGCACCACATCGCGCAAACAAAACCCTGGGAGGAGAAAAGACGTCAAGGCGTAAAACGAGAATGACGTTTGGAATTGATTAGGATTTCTAAAAGGTTTCTAAGTTTGAAAAGAGTGGATATTGAGTTTTTTTATGGGAAATTTATCACTATATCACTATTTCACTTTTTATTTTTCAAACTATTACCGTTTTCAAATTATATACCAAACTATCACTATTTGAAATTACATTTAGAGATCGATTTCATTATTCACGACTTCTCAACATGGCTTTCAAAAAATTATGTGTTAACTCCCTTGGGAAGTCAGGTTTGCTAACCACGACTTCTCAAGGGGTTTTTATTTTTTTTATTTTTTTATTTATTTTAAAATGCTATTGTATTAATTTAATTATTTTTGATAGTTAGATAAATTAATTATATTAATAAATTATATTAATTTAAATTATTAATTTTATTAATACAATAATAACAATAAATAATACACTAATAGAAAATATTTAACATTGATTAAAAATAGAAACGGTGTAACGATACAAGTGAAACTGCTGATCACTTGATGTTTCACTCGTCTAAGCAGACAAGTGAAACAGTAGACAAGTGATCAGCATATGCTTCACTCGTCTGCCTATCACTTGATTGCTTAGACGAGTGAAACAACAGACAAATGATAGGCAGATGAGTGAAACGTTTGCTTATCACTTGTCTACTGTTTCACTTGTATGCTTAGACGAGTGAAACATCAGACAAGTGATAGGCAGACGAGTGAAATAGCTGCTGATCACTTGTCAGATGTTTCACTCATCTAAGCAGACAAGTGATAGGCAGACGAGTGAAACATCTGCTGATCACTTGTCTACTATTTCACTTGTCTGCTTAGACGAGTGAAACATCAGACAAGTGATTAGCAGCTATTTCACTCGTCTGCCTATCACTTGTCTGATGTTTAACTCGTCTGCTTAGACGAGTAAAACATCTGACAAGTGATCACCAGATGTTTCACTTGTTTGCTTAGACGAGTGAAACATCAAACAAGTGATCAGCAGCTATTTCACTCGTCTGCCTATCACTTGTCTGATGTTTCATTCGTCTAAGCAGACAAGTGATAAGCAACAAAATTTTGTAAAATGAGGTTGAGAAGTCGTGGATGGCAAAAATGAGTTCTAAATGTAATTCTCAAATAGTGGTAGTTTGGTATATAATTTGGAAACGGTGGTAGTTTGAAAAATAAAAAGTGAAACAGTGATATAGTGGTAAATTTGCCTTTTTTTAATTGTTTTGAAATGTTAAAATTAAAAGAAGAAGAAGAAGAAGAAGAAGAAGAAGAAGAAGAAGAAGAAGAAGAAGAAGAAGAAATGGAGGATGACTGAGAAGTGGAAATAAGAAATAAGAAATGTTAAAAAATAATAATTATACAAATATAATTATTAAAAGAAAAAATAATGTATCAAAATTAAAAAAAAAATTACGAAAATGCCATCCTTACTCTTGTGTATGGAAAAAATCTGGTTGGGAAGGGGGAACCCACCTTGTGCGTCCAATAGATTATCCGACGGAGATTAGTCACAGCTAACAATAGTAGATATTCTGTACCTATAACATGGTTATAAGAAAAAAAAGAGCATCTCCAATCCAATTAATTCGATTTGTTTAACTCATCTTTTTATGTGTCCTACCATGTTATCTCACCAATTTTTTTTTGTTTTATACTATTTTAAACAACTCTCCACTACAATGGTGTAAATCTAGGAAAATCATCAAATGTGTTCCACAAGTTACCCACATCATTATTCACATATATTGTTATTTTAATTTTCGGATGAAGATAACTAATGCAATTCTCTATTTTTTTCTCTTCTTTTTTATTTGGGGTTCTTTATATAAGAACTTGTTACTTATAAAAGCAATTGTCCTTACATGTAGCATCCACGTCAGCTTGATCCAATAGTGCAACTCACCAAGAACTTGTCCTTAATTTTAAGAACATCTTAAGCAACTCTTGTTAAAGTTGCTCTTGGTATAAAAAGTTTAATATTAACATCTACTAATATTTTGACATTTTTTTTAATAATTAAGAGAGAAACAAAAATAATACCCATTTGTTAAAATATCTTTGGATAGTAATTAAACTCAAAGAAATATCAGTCACTATTAATGGTAATAGATACTCCGTACCTATAGATGATTAAAAAAACTTAAAGAAACATCATTGTACCAAAAAAAAAAACTCAAAGAAATATCTCTAGTTATAATTTTAAAAAATCGTTAATTATGTTGAGACAATGAAAATAGTTTAATTTTGAATAAGCAAAATAAAAAGAGTTTAATTGCTATGTATTGACAGTGTAAAGTTTTTTACATTGTCAACCAATTACCAATCATGGTATGAATGACTTTTAAGGTAGTTAGGATATGAGTCAAAAAAAATATGCTGAGGTGATAATTTATGATTGGATATATGTGTAAAAAGGCTTTACACTGTGAGTGTGTATAGAAATTAAACTCAAATAAAAAATACCATTTTATTTGATAAAAAATAATGAAATGCAATTTTTTTCCTTCCCTAATCCCTAATTTCTTCCTCACCTGCACGTCGAATGCAGCCAGCTTCGCACCTCCCTGCTTCTAGTTCTACTGAGGTCATTGAACTGAGGAGTCAGGTATTTCACTGACTCTTTGTTTTTTCACAGTTTGTATTCTTTTAACCTCTTCTACATTTCAGTGTTCTATTTCAAAAAGCAAGCAACTTTGAATTTTGTATCAACATGGGTTAAGTTGTTTTTTTTGCAATTTCTATAATCTGCACTAACAATATCAAGTTCCGGCTAAATTGAATCCATTTAACATGGGTTTTGATTAAGGTCTTTAAATTTGTAGTTAATGAATTTGTTTTGGTGCATTAAGGAATTGTAATAACACTTTGGACCCTCACCAACCCTAACCCAGATGCCATTTTCATGATAATTTTGTGGGGTGCTGTTTCTTTCATCATATGCTATTAATTTTGAGTTTTGACCATTGCTAACATAATTTGTGGATTTTTTTTTTTTTTTTTAATTTTCTGATACAAAATCGTTGTAGTTGTAAGCTTAAAATTGAGCTGTTATGGGAAGTGAAGCAAAAGATCCCTTCAAAGGGGTAGATTGGAAAGCTGTTGGTAGTATATCCAGAAAAATCGTAGTGTTCAACCAACTTTGAAGAAACGACTCCCCAAGAAAGTTAGGCAAATCCCTGAGGATTATTTCCTTCTTCGATGGCCACTACGGTCGGCGATCGCCTTCTGCAGTGTATGTATTGCTGGTGGAGTTGCTGCTGGAATGCTAGTGGAGGCCTGGATTGACAAGAAAGTTAAAGGTATTTCTGGTCTCTTCATCTCTTTGATGATATCATTTCATTAACTTGATTGCCTTGGGAAAAAAAATGATTTTCTGGTTTTTCGGCACACTTGGCTTGGCTTTTGTGGAACTTCATCAAATTAAAAGGCTATTATGCCTCCTTTCTTGGAAATATTTCTAATTATATAGTGCTACTTTTGTATGGTGAAAGTTGATATAATACTACTTTCATGTGGACCTTAAGACATGAGAAGTTGAGAACTTTCTCTTGATTTTTCATCCCAACTCCTCCTTGTTACCTTAAGTAAAAAACATTGGCCAAACATAAATGGACTAGCACCTAGAAACCTTGGCATTGGGCTGTTTTTTTTCTCAAAGAACCGGGTCTTTGGGTTGGAGATGAGGGTTTTGAGGTGGATGAGTGGACATACAATAAAATATAAACTTAGGAATGAATGTATTTGGGAAAAAGTTGGAGTAGCTGCTATTGAGGAGAAGATGAAAGAAACTTTCCAAAGGTGGCTTGGTTTGGTTTGGTCATGTGAGGAGAAGATCAATGAAAGCTCCAGCAAGAAAAGTAGTTCAAATAGAGGATACTCAGATTGAAAAGATTGAGGAAGATCAAATATAATTTGTATATTTTCTTGAATCCAACAATTCTGACCCTTACACACCCACCTGAACTATACACTTACACCAGCTTCCACTTCTTCTTTGTCCTGTCTGTCTTCCACTCATGTCACCATCCACCACAGCCCTTTTTCTTGCCTTGGGAAGTCTGAATATGGTGGCTAGAACTGAGAACATCAAACCTGGTTGTGAATATCTGGGTCGGGTTTTATAAAACTTGGTGTTGGGATAAGGTAAAAAAAAAAAATTTAAACCCGAGTTATGGTTGAGTTTTACTGAAGCCTGATCTGGCACCTGGAAACGTTAGATACAATGCTTTTGGATTAGAAGGAAAAAATTAGGAAAAAAACACACAGGAATGTTTCTCAAGATTTACATATGATCCAGACTTAAATATCTTTTATCTTAGAATATGAAAAAATTTCATTTACCGAGCTAGACACTTGAGAAACATTCCTGTGTGTTTTTTTCCTAATTTTTTCCTTCTAATCCAAAAGCATTGTATCTAACGTTTCCAGGTGCCAGATCAGGCTTCAGTAAAACTCAACCATAACTCGGGTTTAAATTTTTTTTTTACCTTATCCCAACACCAAGTTTTATAAAACCCGACCCGAATATTCACAACCAGGTTTGATGTTCTCAGTTCTAGCCACCATATTCAGACTTCCCAAGGCAAGAAAAAGGGCTGTGGTGGATGGTGACATGAGTGGAAGACAGACAGGACAAAGAAGAAGTGGAAGCTGGTGTAAGTGTATAGTTGAGGTGGGTGTGTAAGGGTCAGAATTGTTGGATTCAAGAAAATATACAAATTATATTTGATCTTCCTCAATCTTTTCAATCTGAGTATCCTTTATTTGAACTACTTTTCTTGCTGGAGCTTTCATTGATCTTCTCCTCACATGACCAAACCAAACCAAGCCACCTTTGGAAAGTTTCTTTCATCTTCTCCTCAATAGCCGCTACTCCAACTTTTTCCCAAATACATTCATTCCTAAGTTTATGTTTTATTGTATGTCCACTCATCCACCTCAAAACCGTCATCTCCAACCTAAAGACCCGATTCTTTTAGAGAGAGAAAAAACAGTCCAATGCCAAGGTTTCTAGGTGCTAGTCCATTTATGTCTGGCCAATGTTTTTTACTTAAGGTAACAAGGAGGAGTTGGGATGAAAAATCAAGAGAAAGTTCTCAACTTCTCATGTCTTAAGGTCCACATGAAAGTAGTATTATATCAACTTTCACCATACAAAAGTAGCACTATATAATTAGAAATATTTCCAAGAAAGGAGGCATAATAGCCTTTTAATTTGATGAAGTTCCACAAAAGCCAAGCCAAGTGTGCAGAAAAACCAGAAAATCATTTTTTCCCCCAAGGCAATCAAGTTAATGAAATGATATCATCAAAGAGATGAAGAGACCAGAAATACATTTAACTTTCTTGTCAATCCAGGCCTCCACTAGCATTCCAGCAGCAACTCCACCAGCAATACATACACTGTAGAAGGCGATCGCCGACCGTAGTGGCCATCGAGGAAGGAAATAATCCTCAGGGATTTGCCTAACTTTCTTGGGGAGTCGTTTCTTCAAAGTTGGTTGAACACTAGGATTTTTCTGGATATCACCACCAACAGCTTTCCAATCTACCCCTTTGAAGGGATCTTTTGCTTCACTTCCCATAACAGCTCAATTTTAAGCTTACAACTACAACGATTTTGTATCAGAAAATTAAAAAAAAAAAATCCACAAATTATGTTAGCAATGGTCAAAACTCAAAATTAATAGCATATGATGAAAGAAACAGCACCCCACAAAATTATCATGAAAATGGCATCTGGGTTAGGGTTGGTGAGGGTCCAAAGTGTTATTACAATTCCTTAATGCACCAAAACAAATTCATTAACTACAAATTTAAAGACCTTAATCAAAACCCATGTTAAATGGATTCAATTTAGCTGGAACTTGATATTGTTAGTGCAGATTATAGAAATTGCAAAAAAAACAACTTAACCCATGTTGATACAAAATTCAAAGTTGCTTGCTTTTTGAAACAGAACACTGAAATGTAGAAGAGGTTAAAAGAATACAAACTGTGAAAAAACAAAGAGTCAGTGAAATACCTGACTCCTCAGTTCAATGACCTCAGTAGAACTAGAAGCAGGGAGGTGCGAAGCTGGCTGCGTTCGACGTGCAGGTGAGGAAGAAATTAGGGATTAGGGAAGGAAAAAAATTGCATTTCATTATTTTTTATCAAATAAAATGGTATTTTTTATTTGAGTTTAATTTCTATACACACTCACAGTGTAAAGCCTTTTTACACATATATCCAATCATAAATTATCACCTCAGCATATTTTTTTTGACTCTTATCCTAACTACCTTAAAAGTCATTCATACCATGATTGGTAATTGGTTGACAATGTAAAAAACTTTACACTGTCAATACATAGCAATTAAACTCTTTTTATTTTGCTTATTCAAAATTAAACTATTTTCATTGTCTCAACATAATTAACGATTTTTTAAAATTATAACTAGAGATATTTCTTTGAGTTTTTTTTTTTTGGTACAATGATGTTTCTTTAAGTTTTTTTAATCATCTATAGGTACAGAGTATCTATTACCATTAATAGTGACTGATATTTCTTTGAGTTTAATTACTATCCAAAGATATTTTAACAAATGGGTATTATTTTTGTTTCTCTCTTAATTATTAAAAAAAATGTCAAAATATTAGTAGATGTTAATATTAAACTTTTTATACCAAGAGCAACTTTAACAAGAGTTGCTTAAGAAGTTCTTAAAATTAAGGACAAGTTCTTGGTGAGTTGCGCCATTGGATCAAGCTGACATGGATGCTACATGCAAGGACAATTGCTTTTATAAATAACAAGTTCTTATATAAAGAACCCCCAATAAAAAAGGAGAGAAAAAAAAATAGAGAATTGCATTAGTTATCTTCATCCGAAAATTAAAATAACAATATTGAAATAGACAGATGCAAACACTAGAAGGGGGTTGAATGGTGTTTGCCAAATTTATGCGGAATTTAGAAACTTTTTCGCAAGCACAGACGGGTTATAATAGACGGGTAATCTCATAGACAGGTGACCAGATGGGTGATCTCATAGACGTGTGATCATAGACAGGTTACTTCAGTTTCCCCATATACAAGTTGTATCCTTTCTATGATCACACGTCTATGAGATCACCCGTCTATGATAACCTGTCTGATCACCCGTCTATGAGATTATCCGTCTATCATCACCCGTGAAGGAACCTATCTATGATAACACGTCTATGATCACCCGTCTATGATAACCCTTCTGATCAGACGTGATCTCATAGACGGGTTATCATAAACAGGATGCAACTTGTATATGGGGAAATTGAAGGAACCTGTCTATGATAACACGTCTATGCTCACCCGTCAATGATAACCCTTCTGATCCGACGGGTTACCATAGAACGGGTTGTCTTATTATGTCAGATACTTTAGTAGTTACATTATGATAACCCTACTGATCAGACGAGTGATCATAGATAGGATGCAACTCGTATATGGGGAAATTGATGGAACCTGTCTATGATTACCCGTCCGATCAGTAGGGTTATTATAATGTAACTACTAAAGTATCTGACATAATAAGACAACCCGTTCTATGGTAACCCGTCGGATCAGAAGGGTTATCATTGACGGGTGAGCATAGACGTGTTATCATAGACAGGTTCCTTCACGGGTGATGATAGATGGGTTGTCATAGACGGGTGAGCATAGGCGTGTGATCATAGACAGGTTCCTTCAGTTTCCCCATATACAAGTTGCATCCTATCTATGATTACCCTTCTATGATAACCTGTCTATCATCACCTGTGAAGGAACCTGTCTATGATAACACGTCTATGCTCACCCTTCTATGATAATGCCTTTGCTTTTTTTTTTTTTTTTTTTTTTTTGCTTTCTTGAACAGGAACTTGATTGATTGATTGATATGCATGCAGAACTGTGCTCATAGCCAACAATGTTTCTCTCCTCAACAAAGAGGCTAATGCACCAATCTACAGTCCTGAAGACCTGAAAAACATAAAAAAGATAGCTGAAAGAGATGATGCATTTGACCTACTTGGTAATTCACTTGCACCTTCTATATATGGGCATTCATGGATAAAGAAAGCAGTCATTTTATTGATGCATAGTGGAGTGGAAAAGAACATAAAGAACGGCACTCACTTGCGAGGGTTAGTTATTTCTCTTTTATCTTCTTTTCTGTTGCTGGCAGATGGTATTGTTTAAGTCCAAGTTCAACACCTTTACCTACGGAATTTTTTATGCTGGTCGCTCTTGCTTCTTGTAGTGACATTAACATGATGATGGTTGGTGATCCCTCTGTTGCCAAGTCTCAACTCTTAAGAGCAATTATGAATATAGCTCCCTTGGCCATATCAACTACAGGTCGTGGTTCTTCTGGGGTTGGTTTGACTGCAGCAGTTACTTCAGATCAGGAAACAGGTAAAATATTCTTCATGAGCTATACAGAATTCTATTATTACTTTTGTCCTTGTTTCAGGAGAAATTGTAATTGCTTTCTACCAGGGGAAAGAAGACTAGAAGCTGGGGCAATGGTTCTTGCTGACAGAGATGTTGTCTGCATTGATGAATTTGACAAGATGAATGATCAAGATCGTGTTGCTATACATGAATTTATGGAACAGCAGACCGTAACTATTGCCAAAGCTGGTATCCATGCATCACTTAATGCTAGATGCAGTGTGGTGGCTGCTGCAAATCCCATATATGGAACTGTATGTAGAATTCTGTCAGTAATTTGCTGTGCAGTTTAGACTACAAAAAGTTACTAATTCATTCTGAACCTTTAATTTCTTTTTAACATGACCTTTTGGCTTTTTGTGTGATTCTACAGTATGACCGCTCACTGACTCCGACCAAAAATATTGGCCTCCCAGACTCCTTGCTTTCTCGGTTTGATCTATTGTTTATTGTGTTAGATCAAATGGATCCTGATATTGATCGTCAAATATCAGAGCATGTCCTGCGTATGCATCGATTTCGTTCTACCACTGATGGAGGTAGTTAAGCAGTTTTCAGATGCTAGAGTCATGATTACACTGGGGAGTTTTTTATTCAAATTAACTTACCAATGCAGGCGAGGCAACACTTGATGGGAGCTCGAGGTACGGAAGAGAAGATGAAGCTGATACTGAATCATCTGTCTTTGTCAAATATAACAGAATGCTACATGGGAAGAAAACTGGAAGAGGTCGTAAACGCGATACGCTTACAATCAAGTTTCTTAAAAAGTATATTCATTATGCTAGGCATAGGATTCAACCTGAACCGACTGACGAGGTGATGTGCCTTTCCTGTTACTAATAGCAATACCTTTTTTTCTTGATTTATAATGACTTCCTTTTAATATTCTACAATTTATCTATTCTATGAATTTTCGGTCTGCTATATCTATGTTGCAGTTGCCACAGCTGAATGGTACTTCTGAAGTCCTATTCTTTCAGTGGTTATTATGCTTCTGTTCCATTCCATCATATCAAAATGTATCTAGCTCTAACACCAATTTATTTTGTCCACAGGCATATCTGACAGCATTGCCACAGCATACGCTGAGCTCAGAAATGCCAGCTCAATGCAAAGGTTAGCATTAGCAGTTAATAACTGAAAGTATATCAGTCACTGTACAAAATGGTTCAAGATTTTATTCGTATCTTTCTGGCTTTACCTGTCTATGATAACCTGTCTATCATCACCTGTGAAGGAACCTGTCTATGATAACACGTCTATGCTCACCCTTCTATGATAACCCTTCTGATCAGACGGTTTACCATGGACGGGTGATCAGACGGGTTACCATAGATGGGTGATCTCATAGACGGGTAATCATAGACAGGTTCCATCAGTTTCCCCATATACAAGTTGCATCCTATCTATGATCACTGGTCTGATCAGTAGGGTTATCATAATGTAACTACTAAAGTATCTGACATAATAAGACAACCCGTTGGATCAGAAGGGTTATCATTGACGGGTGAGCATAGACGTGTTATCATAGACAGGTTCCTTCAATTTCTCCATATACAAGTTGCATCCTGTTTATGATCACACGTCTATGATAACCCGTCTATGAGATCACGTCTGATCAGAAGGGTGGTCATAGACAGGTTCCTTCATGGGTAATGGTAGACGGGTGATCTCATAGACGGGTTATCATAGACGTGTGATCATAGACAGGTTACTTCAGTCTCCCCATATACAAGTTGTATCCTGTCTATGATCACCCGTCTATGATAACCTGTCTGATCACCCGTCTATGAGATTATTCGTCTATCATCACCCGTGAAGGAACCTATCTATGATAACACGTCTATGATCACCCGTCTATGATAACCATTCTGATCAGACCGGTTATCATAGACGGGTTGTCTTATTATGTCAGATACTTTAGTAGTTATGTATACACAATTGTCACCAGTACTTCCTACTTTGGTAGAACTACTTGCTGATACAAATGGTGTTATTAAACTTAGCCCTTATCTTTTTTCTTTGTATTTCCTTCTGATGAACAAAATGAGTTTACATTTATATGTACTTTATGAAATATACAATTCAAAATGATCTATGAATTTTCTATCTTCAATATTATATAAATCAAATTCTATACTTTATAACAGAATGAATATTAGTATATGATTTAATATTATTCAGTTTTTTATAGGTATAAAAAAATGTATAATTTACAAATTAACTTTTAGCAAAAATGTAATAAGCAACACGGCGCGACTCGTGCGAATAGTAATATTACTAGATTTTTATAAATGCTTAGGAACTTATTAGTCATATACTCATCTTTATAAACTGCTTCTTTGATTGATGGTATTTTCGTATCATGGTGTTTTAACAAATGAACTATCTATTTTAAAAAATATTATAGTATTTAAACTATCTATTGATTAACGGGACAATAAACTATCTCGGTTCTTCTCCAGACTCAATTTAGTCCATAAAAAAGATATGTTGTGCTTTTCTAGATTTGTTCTCTTGGATGTATGGATGATTCTATATATTAGGAAAATGCAAGTTCTTAAAAAAATATTTACAATGATAATAGATAATTTTATATTGGCTTAATTGTACTTTTCATCCCCTAACTTTTTTAATTGTGCGATTTTGGTCCCTCAAAAATTCACTTTTAGTCCCTCAACTTTTCAATTGTGCGATTTTGGTCCCTCAAGAAATTTAATTGCACTTTTCGTCCTTCAACTTTGTGAAATTGTGCAATGAAGAAGGACTAATTTTGGACAATTTCACAAAGTTGAGAGATGAAAAATGCAATTAAATTTCTCGAGGGACCAAAATCGCACAATTAAAAAAGTTAAGGGACTAAAAGTGAAATTAAGCCTTTTATATTTATAAATTATTTGTTATTGTACAAGATTTTTGTTGCAAATAATGCATTGAAGAACATAGATGAAACTTGGTGGGCGAAGGGAGTAGCAAAACTAATTTTGTTAGCAAGTTGCGCCAAAGGACGTATAATTCAATTTTGGGCATATCAGCACAGAGACCAGTATTTGGTTAAAGTTGTTTGTAGTTAAACAACATTGTGCTAATTTTCATTTATAATTTTGTTATGTTCTCGGAAAAGGAGTACCAGTTTGTTAATGTATGCTATTGACTTTGTCTACAAAATTTGATGCATTTGTAATATAACTTAATGTATTGCGGTTGTGAGGTTTTGTCATCATAGCAAAAATTAAACTTATTATATCGTTATGTGTCGGCAAGTTGTTGTGATTATTAGATATTTTTATGGGATTTTAGAATTTAGCTTACAAAAATACAAAATAGGTTTTCTAAATGATGTATCAACATGTATGGAGATATCATTATATAAACTTAGAATATATTCTGTGCACCAAATATTACTGGATCTGTGCTTTTCTTTTGTTTCTATTTTGTCTAGAGTCTATCAAGCCTCTTTTGTGAATGATACAATCGAGAATGGTCAGTCCATTTATATCTTTCATTTGATTTGTATTAGTTTCTATGGTTTATAATTGTCTCAATTTGGGTATATAATTTACTTTATTCACATATTTTCTAGGTAAAAAAAATGATGGAGTAAAAAAAAAGGTAAAAAAAAATGATTAATTTTCAATTTTATTTTTAGAAAAAATTGTAATAAACAACTCAGCAAACCCGTGCAAAGCTAGTTCACCTAAAAATCAATGACAAAGTCATCTCTTTTTTTAGTAAAAATTAGGATTCTGAGTAGTATGCACTATTTGAGCATCTTCCATCCAACCAACATCTAGTTGGTTCAAGTGATAGGATACTTTAAGTAAGTGGGCAGGGGTTCGAATCCTTACTCTTATATATGAAAAAAATCTAGTTGGGAAGGGGGAGCCCACCTTGTGCGTCCAACAGATTATCCGACGGAGATTAGTCACAGTTAATTTTGAGCTCGAGGTATGGAAGAGAAGATGAAGCTGATACTGAATCATCTGTCTTTGTCAAATATAACAGAATGCTACATGGGAAGAAAACTGGAAGAGGTCGTAAACGCGATACGCTTACAATCAAGTTTCTTAAAAAGTATATTCATTATGCTAGGCATAGGATTCAACCTGAACCGACTGACGAGGTGATGTGCCTTTCCTGTTACTAATAGCAATACCTTTTTTTCTTGATTTATAATGACTTCCTTTTAATATTCTACAATTTATCTATTCTATGAATTTTCGGTCTGCTATATCTATGTTGCAGTTGCCACAGCTGAATGGTACTTCTGAAGTCCTATTCTTTCAGTGGTTATTATGCTTCTGTTCCATTCCATCATATCAAAATGTATCTAGCTCTAACACCAATTTATTTTGTCCACAGGCATCTGACAGCATTGCCACAGCATACGCTGAGCTCAGAAATGCCAGCTCAATGCAAAGGTTAGCATTAGCAGTTAATAACTGAAAGTATATCAGTCACTGTACAAAATGGTTCAAGATTTTATTCGTATCTTTCTGGCTTTACCTGTCTATGATAACCTGTCTATCATCACCTGTGAAGGAACCTGTCTATGATAACACGTCTATGCTCACCCTTCTATGATAACCCTTCTGATCAGACGGTTTACCATGGACGGGTGATCAGACGGGTTACCATAGATGGGTGATCTCATAGACGGGTAATCATAGACAGGTTCCATCAGTTTCCCCATATACAAGTTGCATCCTATCTATGATCACTGGTCTGATCAGTAGGGTTATCATAATGTAACTACTAAAGTATCTGACATAATAAGACAACCCGTTGGATCAGAAGGGTTATCATTGACGGGTGAGCATAGACGTGTTATCATAGACAGGTTCCTTCAATTTCTCCATATACAAGTTGCATCCTGTTTATGATCACACGTCTATGATAACCCGTCTATGAGATCACGTCTGATCAGAAGGGTGGTCATAGACAGGTTCCTTCATGGGTAATGGTAGACGGGTGATCTCATAGACGGGTTATCATAGACGTGTGATCATAGACAGGTTACTTCAGTCTCCCCATATACAAGTTGTATCCTGTCTATGATCACCCGTCTATGATAACCTGTCTGATCACCCGTCTATGAGATTATTCGTCTATCATCACCCGTGAAGGAACCTATCTATGATAACACGTCTATGATCACCCGTCTATGATAACCATTCTACAGTATGACCGCTCACTGACTCCGACCAAAAATATTGGCCTCCCAGACTCCTTGCTTTCTCGGTTTGATCTATTGTTTATTGTGTTAGATCAAATGGATCCTGATATTGATCGTCAAATATCAGAGCATGTCCTGCGTATGCATCGATTTCGTTCTACCACTGATGGAGGTAGTTAAGCAGTTTTCAGATGCTAGAGTCATGATTACACTGGGGAGTTTTTTTATTCAAATTAACTTACCAATGCAGGCGAGGCAACACTTGATGGGAGCTCGAGGTATGGAAGAGAAGATGAAGCTGATACTGAATCATCTGTCTTTGTCAAATATAACAGAATGCTACATGGGAAGAAAACTGGAAGAGGTCATAAACGTGATACGCTTACGATCTAGTTTCTTAAAAAGTATATTCATTATGCTAGGCATAGGATTCAACCTGAACTGACTGATGAGGTGATGTGCCTTTCCTGTTACTAATAGCAATACCTTTTTTTCTTGATTTATAATGACTTCCTTTTAATATTCTACAATTTATCTATTCTATGAATTTTCGGTCTGCTATATCTATGTTGCAGTTGCCACAGCTGAATGGTACTTCTGAAGTCCTATTCTTTCAGTGGTTATTATGCTTCTGTTCCATTCCATCATATCAAAATGCATCTAGCTCTAACACCAATTTATTTTGTCCACAGGCATCTGACAGCATTGCCACAGCATACGCTGAGCTCAGAAATGCCAGCTCAATGCAAAGGTTAGCATTAGCAGTTAATAACTGAAAGTATATCAGTCACTGTGCAAAATGGTTCAAGATTTTATTCGTATCTTTCTGGCTTTATGCAGACTGGAGGAACACTTCCTTTAACTGCCAGAACTTTAGAAGCTATAATACGTCTCTCAACTGCTCATGCCAAATTGAAGTTGAGCAGAAAGGTAACTTAGCCTATATAATGCCCTCCTTTAGATATTTATAATATCATGAGATACATGTTCACTTTGATGACATGTCCAGAGACCAAGTCAAATTAACCTCTCGGACTTTCTGTTAGTGTATGTTTTGGTGATCCCTTGAAGATTAATTCTAGAGCTCAAAATTAATTTTGCAACCCCACAGTAATTTTGTCACTTTTTTGTGTTGCTCAGCTGTTAGAATTAGGAGTAAGATGTTACTTTCAACCAAAAGTAATGTTGGCATTTTTACACCAAATACCCAAAATTACTTTTAAGTAAACATTCAAAAACATTAAACTCATTCTTCCAAAAGTAATTCTTCTAAAATACAATTCACCTAAAAGTAATTTTACACCAAGTACCCAAACATGCACTTAGCATCCTCATTAACTACACTTCTTTCTTGTTATTATTGCTATTCTGCTTCTAAGTTTCAACTGGTGGTACTTATCAGCTTCTGTGTTTTCGCTGTTGATTATTGTGTTCACTGCACTTCCTGATTGAGTCTCCAACTGTCGTGGCAGGTTTCAAAGTCTGATGTTGAAGCTGCTTTGAAGGTTCTTAATTTTGCAATATATCACAAGGAACTGGCAGAAATGGAGGAGCGTGAGCAAGAGAGGGAGAGAGAACTGGAGAGGAAGCGTAGGGCTGAGCATCATCCTGGTCAAAATGATGGTCCTGACCGGGGTCCTAAAAATAGAAGAGGGTGAGTGATAGTCTATACTCTCTTTGGGGAAGCTAAATATACTCATTACAAGGATTTTGTAAACCTAATTAATATATTTTGCTTATGGGAAAATTCATTTATTTCCATATTTTGTACCAGAAGCTAAATTAGCATCCTTTCACAATATTAAGCATGAAGGCTTTCATGATACCACGTATTATTGAGGGTGTTGACGTCTAGTTTTCTGTAAACTTATTTGGCCATTAATGAACTCTTAGTCTTTATACCCCCACTTTCTTTTTTCTAGGTCAACATCAGATGACATGGAAGTAGATGATACCGCAGCAGCCCAAACTGCTGCCAGTCTTACTCCTGAAAGGTCTCAACTGCCAATCACTAGCCTCCTCCAATATTGTTTTCTTATATTCAATCACTGCTCTACTTGTTTCTGATATGAAATATTTTCCATCAACCTGCAGAATCGAAGCATTTAATTCTCTGTTTGGTCAGCATATGCGTGCCAACCGATTGAATCTCATATCCATTGCAGACATAGAGGATGTTATCAACAAAGGGGCAGATTCCAGTTACAGCTCGGCAGATATATTACTCCTATTAGAGGTACAATCTTCTGAAGAACTTATGGTGCAATGTTTCCAGCATGAACTCCAATAATAGCGTCTTTTGTCTTATCTGAAATTTCAGAGGTTGCAAGATGACAATAGACTGATGATAGTTGATGGGATGGTGCATATGATATCATAAAATGTAAGGTGGGTGCACGATCATTTGAGCAAAGATTCAGGCAGGTATGCAATTCTGAATATTGATGATTGTTTTATTTTTCATTGTTGAGATGTATCTCTTCATCATAATTCAATTGCTGAATTGAGTTACATTTCTAAACATCTGATTTCATGGCCTGCAAATCTAAAACAAAATTAGGGAATGGTTAAGGCATTATTTTTAATTTATTTAAGTGCAAGGTTTTATTGTAAAACAATTTCCATTTCTTGGTGCAAAAATAATTTCATTTAAACACACTAAGAACGAATTTCAGGGAGCAGAATTTGATGCTAGCTTAGTATGCAGTCAGCAATCTACATTACCTATCTACTTGCTGCCTGGAAGATCTTCGCCAATGCCTTTCAACAAAGAGATAACCTATGCAATCGCGCTGGCATATTCATAACAAAATTTTTGGTCATAGGAAACTGTCACAAACTGTCACCCCCTAGTTTTCTTAGTTCTGTCGTCACGTTGACACCATCCATATTTTTATGTATTTATGCGTAAACAACGCTTCTTGAAATGAACTTTATTTCCCCTCACTTATGCATCTTTCTTGCCACCTACTAGTTAACTGCCCGTTTGCTGTTGTAATCTCTCGTTTCTTTCGTTGTTTATTAGGATTATAGGAAAGAAAGACCATCTGGAAGTGTATGGATTACTGATAACAATTAAGGCCGTCAAGAACATATATTGACACATTGGCTTGGCGATTGGTGTTAGCTAATAGCTCTGCTAACTTGGTCAGTTCGCATCACATTTCTAGTCAAGTACCTGCAGGTAATCCTCCTTGGCTTTTAGATTCGGGTGCCACCGATCATTTTACTTGTTCACTGCATTGGTTTTCCTCTTATTATCCCATTAAACCAGTCCCTGTTACTCTACCAAATGGTAAAACAGCTGTTGCTTTGCATAAAGGCACAATCATTTTGACTGATTCCTTGATTCTTCACAATGTGTTATATGTTGAACATTTTTCTGTTAACATCATATCCATTGCAAAACTTACCAAAAATCTTGATTGCAAAGCCATTTTCACACACAATTTGTGTTCTCTGCAGACGAATACATGCCGGAAGATGATTGGTACTGCTAAGGAATTTCAAGGCCTTTACTACTTGATAGTCCCTGAACACTCTTATACTGCATCTGTGTGTCAACTGAATTCTGTAAATTCTGTTTCCAGTAATATTTCTGTTCAAGATGTGTGGAATTATAGGTTAGGCCACCCATCTCCTTGGTGTTACAAATTTCTTCAAAAATTACATTGTAATATTCCTTCATTCATCAATAAACCTTGTGACACTTGTCATTTGTCTAAACAAAAGCATTTACCTTTTAATACAAGTACCACTGTTATTGAATCTACTTTACATGTTGATATTTGGGGCCCATATGCCACTCCATCTATTCAAGGTCACAAATATTTTCTAACTATCGTTGATGAAAAATCAAAGTATACCTGGCTTAAACTCATGAAAATCAAAGCTGAAACTAGGCATTTTCTTATTGATTTTATTGCTTTTATTGAAAATCAATTTCATAAAGTAGTTAAAATCATTAGGAGTGATAATGGTGTTGAGTTTGCCATGCCCTCATTTTATTCTTCCAAGGGCATCATACACCAAACCTCATGTGTTGAGACACCTCAACAAAATGGAGTGGTTGAGAGAAAGCATCAACATATCCTTAATATAGCTCGGTCTTCGATGTTTCAATCACATTTACCTCTTCTTTTTTGGTCCTTTTCAGTTAGTCATGCTGTCCATTTACTCAACCTATTGCCCACCCCGACCTTAAATAATCATTCTTCTCATTTCATTCTTCATAACAAACATCCTGATCTTACTCTACGGTCTCTTTGCTTTGCTTCCACACTTCAAGCCCGTAGGACAAAGTTCCAACCTAGAGCCAAAAAGTGTATTTTTCTTGGCCATTCTTTTGGAACCAGAGGTTTTATACTCTTTGATTTACAAACTAGAGAAATTTTTGCCTCTAGGCATGTAATTTTCTATGAAACCATTTTTCCTTATCAAAAGGATTCTCCTCCACCTTCTTCTACTGATTCTGTTTTTAAATTGCCTTTACCAGCCATTGACACACTTCTCTCTGCTTCTTCTAGTCTGCCCTCTACTGCAGCAACCAATAATTCTGCTCCTGCAGAAACAAACAGTTCTGCCACTGCAGAAACTGATTCTGTTTCTGTTCTTCATTCTACTTCTGCAGAAATTGGTTCTGCTTTGGTTTCTAATTCCACTTCTGCAGAAACTACTTCTGTTTCTTCTGGTTTCTCTGCACCAGATTCTTGTCCTACACCTGCTGCTGAGTCTTCTTCTCCGATCCCTGTTACTGCACCTATTCGGGTTTCCACAAGAATCAAACAGCCTCCAAGGGATTTGAGTGACTACAAGTGTAATGTTCTTAATTCCATGAGCAGTGCAAATTATTCTTCAGGTATGCCTTATCCCCTTTCTGATTTTACATCCTTTAAGCATTTATCCTCTTCTCACACTGCATATCTCCTTTCTTTATCTACCATTTCTGAACCGCACACTTATAACCAAGCTGTACAACATTCTTGTTGGAGAGATACCATGGATAAGGAAATTTCTGCTTTGGAAAGTAACAAAACATGGATTCTTACTGCATTGAATCCTGATAAGAAGGCTATTGGTGCTAAATGGGTCTATAAAATCAAAAGAAAATCTGATGGGAGCATAGAAAGGTATAAAGCTCGGCTTGTGGCAAAGGGTTATACCCAACTTGAAGGTGTGGATTATAGTGAGACTTTTTCTCCTGTTGTGAAGCTCACTACTGTCAGAGTAGTATTGGCATTAGCAGCTGCCAAGCATTGGTTTTTACATCAATTAGATGTAAACAATGCCTTTTTACATGGAGATCTATTGGAAGATGTTTACATGCAGATACCTCCGGGTTTTAGTACTCCCAAGTCTGGTATGGTTTGCAAATTGCAAAAGTCACTTTATGGATTAAAACAAGCAAGTAGGCAATGGAATGCCAAGCTTACTGCTGTTTTAATTTCATTGGGATTTCATCAGTCTGCTTCGGATCACTCCATGTTTATCAAAACTCAGCAAGCCTTCATTACTATCCTTCTGGTCTAGGTAGATGACATTTTTCTTACGGGTAATTGTGTTGCTGAGATTAATTCTGTTAAACTGTTTCTGGATCAGCAATTCAAGATCAAAGATTTAGGGGATTTAAAGTTTTTTCTTGGGCTGGAGGTAGCTAGATCCAAATCTGGAATTGCATTGTCTCAGAGGAAGTATGCCTTAGAGTTAATAGATGATGCTGGTTTATTGGGTTGTAAACCCACTTCTGTTCCTATGGTGCCTAACTCTAAGTTTGAGACTACCTCGGATTCATTACTACCCAACCCTACAAGCTATAGAAGGCTCATTGGTAGGCTAATCTATCTTACCAATACTAGACCAGATTTATGTTTTGCTGTTCATAAGCTAAGTCAACACATTGCTACTCCTCATCAATGTCATTATGATGCTGCTCTACACATTCTCAAATATGTCAAGGGCTGCCCGGGCAAGGGCCTCTTTTTCTCAGCAGCTAGCAGCCTCAAACTTACTGCATTTAGTGACTCAGATTGGGCAGCTTGTCCAGAAACAAGAAAATCAGTCACAGGTTTCTGCATTTTCCTTGGTTCTTCATTGATTTCTTGGAAGTCTAAGAAGCAACCAACCATTTCAAGAAGTTCTTCTGAGGCTGAATATCGAGCACTCACCGACACTGCCTGTGAAATTCAATGGTTGCTATTTTTGCTGGCTGATCTGCACCAATCTGTTGCCTTGCCAGTTTGCTTATATTGTGACAACCATTCAGCTATTAAAATTGCCCAGAACCCAACGTTTCATGAGAGGACAAAGCACATTGAGATTGATTGTCATCTCATTAGGCATAAGGTTCAAAATGGCACCATTCACCTCATGCCTATTGCTTCGAAAGATCAATTGGCTGACATTCACACAAAAGCTCTTCATTTTCCTGTTTTTTCAGCACTCCTTTCCAAGCTGAACATGGTTGATATCCATGATCCAGCTTGAGAGGGGGTGTTAGAGTAGTCAATATTTTATTGTACAAGTTTATTATGTGTTGCTGAGTCAACAACTGTTTATTATTGTAATTAGTTAGAGCTTTCAGATTTGTCAACAGATTGTATAAAAGGGATTTTCCCTCATTGAATGAATGAGAGTTCATTTACACAACAATTAAGTCTTCTAACAATTGGATATGTGGATAGGCAAACGCATAATTAGTGCTTGTTGAACAATTAGTGCTTGTTGAACTGGAATTTTTTTTATTTTATAAATTCGTACGAATTAAAGTAAATTTTAACCAAAGTATGGGACACGTTCGGATTTTAGTTTGTCAATTAACGCTAACATAATGTTACATGGCAATTGATTAATTGAATAACTAATGTTTAAACATATGCCATTATTTGTTTTGCAGAAACGTGGAAGCTAAGCGTTGGCGGAAGGATATAGAATTTGGATCGAAATCTTCTGTCTACATAACATGCAACTGTTGACTCGCTAGACGTGCCACCTGGGACTGTTGCGTAGTTTTATTTACTCAGGCAAAACTTGAAATCCCTGAAATATTAGTATATTATTACTATTTAAATTTTTTGAAGGACAACGACCATGCAGTAAAAGTTTTTCTAAAATACAATCCAATTATTCCATGAAGTCGAAGGCAAATTTCATTTAATTAATGGAACATGAACGATACAAAAATAATGAACAACACTATTTAATGAGTGCAATTTCATAAACTCAACAGCATCCGGTAAAAAACAGCAGATGAGTGAAAAAAACGAAACAGAAATGTTTTAACCTTACTGAAAACTGTCGATTTCAGTTCATCTTGTCTGTATTTTGCAGTAGTTGAAGCAGGTTGCATAAAGTAGTGATTTGTTAAGATTTTTGTTCCACAAATTTAAACAAGAAGCAATCTACCTGTAAATTATCAAAGTACATTCAACCAATAGACTCTAAGCAAGAACAAGAAACTTCCCAATCACGCTAATCCCCTAGACCAATAATTCTGGACAAGTTTCAGGGTTGCACAAGAGATCAATCTGTGGAGAGGAGGATGTGCTAAGGCAGTCATGTCTGAGACATTGGTTGTATCAACATCAAGGGTTTATTTGTCAAACTCCCATATAATCCCTCCATCTTCTGCAACGCCATAATAAAATACCATGGCAATAAAATTTGAAATTTAAACAAATAAGAATAAAGTCACAGATTTTTAAACAACTAAAATTTGTCATTTAGCATAGAATTATATTTGCCTCTTAACAGTTGAAATAAAATAGAAGAGATAGTCATAAACCTGAAGCAAGCTTACTGAAAATGCATTGAACATCACACAATACATAGTTATGAACATTTATAGAGCAGCAAGTGTATAGCTTGGTAAATGAAATTTTTTCATATTCTAAGATAAAAGATATTTAAGTCTGGATCATATGTAAATCTTGAGAAACATTCCTGTGTGTTTTTTTCCTAATTTTTTCCTTCTAATCCAAAAGCATTGTATCTAACGTTTCCAGGTGCCAATCAGGCTTCAGTAAAACTCAACCATAACTCGGGTTTAAATTTTTTTTTTTTTTTTTACCTTATCCCAACACCAAGTTTGATAAAACCTGACCCGGATATTCACAACCAGGTTTGATGTTCTCAGTTCTAGCCACCATATTCAGACTTCCCAAGGCAAGAAAAAGGGCTGTGGTGGATGGTGTCATGAGTGGAAGACAGACAGGACAAAGAAGAAGTGGAAGCTGGTGTAAGTGTATAGTTCAGGTGGGTGTGTAAGGGTCAGAATTGTTGGATTCAAGAAAATATACAAATTATATTTGATCTTCCTCAATCTTTTCAATCTGAGTATCCTCTATTTGAACTACTTTTCATGCTGGAGCTTTCATTGATCTTCTCCTCACATGACCAAACCAAACCAAGCCACCATTGGAAAGTTTCTTTCATCTTCTCCTCAATAGCTGCTACTCCAACCTTTTCCCAAATACATTCATTCCTAAGTTTATATTTTATTGTATGTCCACTCATCCACCTCAAAACCCTCGTCTCCAACCCAAAGACCCGATTCTTTTAGAGAGAGAAAAAACAGCCCAATGCCAAGGTTTCTAGGTGCTAGTCCATTTATGTGTGGCCAATGTTTTTTACTTAAGGTAACAAGGAGGAGTTGGGATGAAAAATCAAGAGAAAGTTCTCAACTTCTCATGTCTTAAGGTCCACATGAAAGTAGTATTATATCAACTTTCACCATACAAAAGTAGCACTATATAATTAGAAATATTTCCAAGAAAGGAGGCATAATAGCCTTTTAATTTGATGAAGTTCCACAAAAGCCAAGCCAAGTGTGCAAAAAAACCAGAAAATCATTTTTTTCCCCAAGGCAATCAAGTTAATGAAATGATATCATCAAAGAGATGAAGAGACCAGAAATACCTTTAACTTTCTTGTCAATCCAGGCCTCCACTAGCATTCCAGCAGCAACTCCACCAGCAATACATACACTGCAGAAGGCGATCGCCGACCGTAGTGGCCATCGAGGAAGGAAATAATCCTCAGGGATTTGCCTAACTTTCTTGGGGAGTCGTTTCTTCAAAGTTGGTTGAACACTAGGATTTTTCTGGATATCACCACCAACAGCTTTCCAATCTACCCCTTTGAAGGGATCTTTTGCTTCACTTCCCATAACAGCTCAATTTTAAGCTTACAACTACAACGATTTTGTATCAGAAAATTAAAAAAAAAAAAAATCCACAAATTATGTTAGCAATGGTCAAAACTCAAAATTAATAGCATATGATGAAAGAAACAGCACCCCACAAAATTATCATGAAAATGGCATCTGGGTTAGGGTTGGTGAGGGTCCAAAGTGTTATTACAATTCCTTAATGCACCAAAACAAATTCATTAACTACAAATTTAAAGACCTTAATCAAAACCCATGTTAAATGGATTCAATTTAGCTGGAACTTGATATTGTTAGTGCAGATTATAGAAATTGTATGACAGGATTTCGTGTAGTCCAAGTAATTGAGTCTGTTTTTTCAATTAACACTATGTTTGGAGTCTGTTATGTTTCAATTAAAGGCTGTATAGCCTATGGTCCATTTTATGTGGTCACTAGTGTCACACATTTGTGTGCAGAGTCAGTTTTATATTTCTTTGTAGTAGTGGTGATGCACCTGGCTGACCTGGCAATGGGTGCACGCAAGGTTGTTAGGATACTCTCTTACCAATGATTGTAACTACCTCACCCATATTGTGTGATGGAAAGGAATGAATGGATATCATCATCATATTTAGAAATATTCTTCTATCTCCAATTTCAATTACTCTGTGTTTGTTTCCTTTTACTCTTTAGCACCGGCACTCATTCCATTTGTGAGTACCCTGCCTGAGTAAGGATTTCTTTCGGTTTTCCCTAAGAATCCAAATCCGTTCCAATTGGTATCAAAGATTTCGACCTGGTGCTCTAACCATGACCCGCAGCCAAGCATCCATGATTGAGCTGGAGAAGAAGCTCACCGATTCACAGGAAGAAAACCAGCTTAAGTTTGATCAGATGAGTGCGAATATGGAAGAGATTCGAGGCATGTTGCACAATCTGACCGTTCAACGTAACAATGACGGGTTCTCGTCGAATCAATTTGGAAACCCATTTGAGACGAATCACTCCGGTGTTCCACACGGCACACAGAGAGATGGTTACTCCACCCGCATTTCGAAAATCGAGTTTCCAAGGTTCGATGGTAGCAAGATGAAAGAGTGGCTGTATAAGTGTGAGCAATTTTTTTCTCTTGATAACACGGCACCTGAAGCCAAGGTCAGGTTGGCCTCGATTCATTTGGCCGGTCTTGCGTTGCAGTGGCACCTCAATTACATGAGGGCGAGATTCGATATGTACCCAAGCTGGCCGGATTATACTGCGGAGGTGATTAAACGCTTCGGTGAGGTGTACGAAGATCCCCTGTCTTCGCTGATCCAGGTAAAACAGAAAGGAAAGGTGAACGAATATATAGAGGCGTTTGAGCTCGCCCTTACCCAGGTTAGCCTACCTCCTGAACATTCATTGAGTATTTTCCTCTCTGGCCTCGAGCATCATACCCAGATGCATGTTCGAATGTTCAATCCCACCTCCATCAATCATGCTGCTAGTTTAGCAAGGTTACATGAAGCTTCATTGAGTAACATCGGAAGTTCTAAACCGCAAGCAAAGCCATATGTTCCTTTTAACAAAGCTGGTCCAATACTGAACAAGCAGATTCAAGGAAGTAGCTACAATGCTACAGCACCTGCTAATAAGCCAATCCTGAGCAAAGTACCTAGGGCTTACTCTCCAGCTGAGATGACAGAGAGGAGAGCCAAAGGGCTTTGTATGTTTTGTGATGAGCCTTTCACACCAGGTCATCAAATGAAACATAAGACCCAACTGTTTGTGATGGACCTAGCAGATGAAGAAGAAGCAATACCCGAGGAGGTGGTGGAGAATACTGGCAAGGAGATTGAGACTGCTGAATGTGCTCAATTGGAATGCCCTCAGGTATCACTTAATGCTCTTTCTGGGTTACCTAATTTCAATACCATGCGGGTGACTGGTTTACACAATAAAAAGATGCTTCAAATTCTGTTAGACAGTGGGAGTACTCACAATTTCTTGGACTTGGAGGTTGCCAAGAAATTGGGCTGTAAACTGGAAGAAGTGACCCCTATGAATGTGACAGCTGGGGGGGGGGGGTACCAAGTTGCAAGCACCTTATGTGTGCAAGGGCTTCACTTGGCATTTACAGCAGACTAAATTTACAGCAGATGTAATTGTTCTTCCTTTGGGTTGTGTTGATCTGATCCTAGGAATGCAATGGTTAACTGCATTGGGGCCTGTTCTATGGGACTTTGCTAAACTTCAAATGGAATTCACTTCCAATGGGAAGAGGTTTGTGTTGAGAGGAGCCAAAACCCCGGGCATCAAATTAATTAACAACAAGACCTTTTTGCAAGCTGTCCAGCAGGGTGCTCAAATGTGTTTTCTAACTCTTGAAGACCGTAGTGATCCTTTAAAAATGCCCACTTGTAATGTGCATTTGGTGGGTGCACCTAGCTCTCAGTTACCCGAGGCTATTGATCAATTAATCTTGGATTATCATGATGTCTTTGAGGAACCAACTCGGTTGCCTCCAAGTCGAGAAGGTTTTGACCATCAAATTCCTTTGAAGGAAGGCTCTCAGGCTTTTAATTTAAGGCCCTATAGGTACTCTATTGTTCAAAAGGATATAGTGGATAAATTGGTGGCTGATATGATACAACAGGGTATAGTAAGGTGCAGTAACAGCCCTTATTCATCTCCTGCAGTCTTGGTAAAAAAAAAAAAAGATGGGTCATGGAGACTTTGTGTGGACTATAGGAGGCTTAACCAGCAAACTATAAAGGATAGGTTCCCCATTCCTCTAATTGAAGACCTCATGGATGAATTAGGCGGTTCCTCCATCTATTCTAAACTGGACTTAAGGTCCGGTTATCATCAATTAAGGATGGCTCAGGGGGAAGAATCAAAGACTGCTTTCAAAACTCACTCAGGCCACTATGAGTATTTGGTCATGCCATTTGGCTTAACCAATGCTCCTGCTTCTTTCCAAGCTCTTATGAACCATGTTTTCCACAAATTTCTTAGAAGATTTGTTATAACCTTTTTTGATGATATTCTTATTTACAGTTCTTCTTTGGAGGAGCACCTCTCACATCTTCAACTGGTTTTCCAAACTCTTCGGGATCAGCAACTTTTCCTTAAGAAGGAGAAGTGCAATTTTGCAACTTCTAGAGTGGAGTATCTTGGTCATTTCATCTCTGCAGCAGGTGTTTCTACTGATCCCACTAAGATTCACGCAGTCTCCGATTGGCCTCAACCAACCAATATCAAACAGCTGCGTGGCTTCCTTGGGTTGGCCGGTTATTATCGAAGATTTGTGCAAAACTTTGGCCTCATTGCTAAACCTCTCACTGAAATGCTCAAGAAAGATAATTTTAAATGGAGTGAATCTTCAATTGCTGCCTTCTTAGCCCTTAAATCTGCTCTTACTTCAGCTCCTGTTTTAGCTCTTCCTTGTTTCTCTAAACCTTTTGTGGTTGAATGTGATGCCTCCGGTTCAGGAATTGGAGCTGTACTGATGCAAGATAAGCATCCTCTTGCTTATATCAGTAAAGCTCTCGGACCCAAGCAGAGAGCTATGTCAATCTATGAGAGAGAGCTGTTGGCCATAGTCTATGCAGTGCAGAAATGGGGAGCTTACTTATCCCATGGACACTTCATTATTAAGACAGATCAGAAAAGTATCAAATACATGCTGGAACAGAGGCTAAATACACCTTTCCAACAGGTTTGGATGTCTAAGTTGATGGGATTTGATTTTGAAATTCAGTACAAAGAGGGTGTTGAAAACCGAGCTGCTGATGCTATATCTAGAAAAGAAGGGGCTGAGTTGCTTCCATTGATGTTTAATAATGCTCATGAGGATCTTTTGGATTTGATTAAGGCTTCTTGGGCTGCTGACCCCCACCTACAGCAACTCATTTCTGAGTTACAACAGCAGCCACATAAACATCCAAAATTCTCTTGGGTTAGAGGTGAGCTCAGGAGGAAAGGCCAATTGGTCATAGGTAATGATGTGGCCCTTCAAAAGATAGTGTTGCAATGGTTACATGACTCACCATTTGGTGGTCACTCAGGCCGAGATGTAACATCCAGCAGAATTAAATCCCTTTTCTTTTGGAAGGGTATGACTAAAGACATACTTAACTATGTCAGGAATTGTGATATTTGTCAGCGTTGCAAACCTGATTTGGCAGCTTCCCCGGGTATCTTACAACCTCTGCCCATCCCTGCTCGTATTTGGTCTGATATTAGCTTGGATTTTATTGAAGGGCTCCCTCCCTCCCATGGTAAACAGGTGGTTCTAGTTGTTGTCGACCGTTTAAGTAAGTATGCACACTTCTTAGCCATTGCTCATCCTTATACAGCAGTAGATGTGGCCCAGCTTTTCCTTGATAACATCTTCAAACTCCATGGTTTGCCTAACACTGTTACCAGCGACCGTGACCCAATTTTTCTTAGCAAATTTTGGACTGCGCTGTTCCATATTCAGGGTGTTGCTCTCAATAAATCAACTGCTTACCATCCTCAGTCAGATGGCCAAACCGAGGTGGTAAACAAGTGCTTGGAAACTTATCTTCGCTGCATGTGTGCACAACAGCCCTCCACTTGGTCCAAATGGTTACCTATAGCTGAATGGTGGTACAACACCAATTTTCACTCCTCTATTCATACCACTCCATATGAGGTTGTCTATGGGCAGCCTCCACCCATTCATTTACCTTACTTGCCAGGCGAATCCAGCAATGAAGTTGTGGAGCGTAGCTTGGCTGCTAGGGAATCAGTCCTTAAAATTCTGAAATTTCACTTGCTTAGGGCCCAAAACCGGATGTGTCAACAGGCTGATAAGCACAGAACTGATAGGGTGTTTAACATTGGAGATTTTGTGTATCTTAAACTCCAACCTTAAAGGCAAATTTCTATGCGTGCTCAAGCTCACCACAAACTGATTCCCAAGTTTTTTGGCCCTTTTAAGGTGTTGGATAAGTTTGGTACTGCTGCATATCAGCTGGACTTGCCACCATCTTCTGAGATACATAATGTTTTTCATGTTTCACAGCTCAAGGCTTGTAGGGACCCTGCTGCCAGCCCTGCTGTTCCACTCCCTGAGTCTCCACAACCGACATTCGCCACTGATAGCCCTGAAAAAATTCTGGATCGCAAGATGGTTAAGAGAAATCGAATGGCTGCTACCAAGGTTTTGAGTCTGTTTTTTCAATTAACACTATGTTTGGAGTCTGTTATGTTTCAATTAAAGGCTGTATAGCCTATGGTCCATTTTATGTGGTCACTAGTGTCACACATTTGTGTGCAGAGTCAGTTTTATATTTCTTTGTAGTAGTGGTGATGCACCTAGCTGACCTGGCAATGGGTGCACGCAAGGTTGTTAGGATACTCTCTTACCAATGATTGTAACTACCTCACCCATATAGTGTGATGGAAAGGAATGAATGGATATCATCATCATATTTAGAAATATTCTTCTATCTCCAATTTCAATTACTCTGTGTTTGTTTCCTTTTACTCTTTAGCACCGGCACTCATTCCATTTGTGAGTACCCTGCCTGAGTAAGGATTTCTTTCGGTTTTCCCTAAGAATCCAAATCCGTTCCAAATTGCAAAAAAAAAAACTTAACCCATGTTGATACAAAATTCAAAGTTGCTTGCTTTTTGAAACAGAACACTGAAATGTAGAAGAGGTTAAAAGAATACAAACTGTGAAAAAACAAAGAGTCAGTGAAATACCTGACTCCTCAGTTCAATGACCTCAGTAGAACTAGAAGCAGGGAGGTGCGAAGCTGGCTGCGTTCGACGTGCAGGTGAGGAAGAAATTAGGGATTAGGGAAGGAAAAAAATTGCATTTCATTATTTTTTTATCAAATAAAATGGTATTTTTTATTTGAGTTTAATTTCTATACATAATCACAGTGTAAAGCCTTTTTACACATATATCCAATCATAAATTATCACTTCAGTATATTTTTTTGACTCTTATCCTAACTACCTTAAAAGTCATTTATACCATGATTGATAATTGATTGACAATGTAAAAAACTTTACACTGTTAATACATAGCAATTAAACTCTTTTTATTTTGGTTATTCAAAATTAAACTATTTTCATTGTCTCAACATAATTAATGATTTTTTAAAATTATAACTAGAGATATTTCTTTGAGTTTTTTTTTTTTTTTTGGTACAATGATGTTTCTTTAAGTTTTTTTAATCATCTATATGTACGGAGTATCTATTATCATTAACAGTGACCGATATTTCTTTGAGTTTAATTACTATCCAAAGATATTTTAACAAATGGGTATTATTTTTGTTTCTCTCTTAATTATTAAAAAAAAATGTCAAAATATTAGTAGATGTTAATATTAAACTTTTTATACGAAGAGCAACTTTAACAAGAGTTGCTTAAGAAGTTCTTAAAATTAAGGACAAGTTCTTGGTGAGTTGCCGCATTGGATCAAGCTGACATGGATGCTACATGTAAGGACAATTGCTTTTATAAATAACAAGTTCTTATATAAAGAACCCCCAATAAAAAAGGAGAGAAAAAAAATAGAGAATTGCATTAGTTATCTTCATCCGAAAATTAAAATAACAATATATGGGAATAATGATGTGGGTAACTTGTGGAACACATTTGATGATTTTCCTAGAGTTACACCATTGTAGTGGAGAGTTGTTTAAAATAAGTATAAAATAAAAAAATTGGTGAGATAACATGGTAGGATACATAAAAAGATGAGTTAAACAAATCGAACGAATTGGATTGGAGATGCTCTTTTTTTTATAACCATGTTATAGGTACAGAATATCTACTATTGTTAGCTGTGACTAATCTCCGTCAGATAATCTGTTGGATGCACAAGGTGGGCTCCCCCTTCCCAACCAGATTTTTTTCATATACAAGAGTAAGGATTCGAACCCCTGCCCACTTATTTAAAGTATCCTATCACTTGAACCAACTAGATGTTGGTTGGATGGAAGATGCTCAAATAGTGCATACTACTTAGAATCCTAATTTTTACTAAAAAAAGAGACGACTTTGTCATTGATTTTTAGGTGAACTAACTGTATACCCGTGCATTCGCACGGGTCGCGCTGAGTTGTTTATTACAATTTTTTCTAAAAATAAAATTGAAAATTAATCATTTTTTTACCTTTTTTTTTTACTCCATTTTTTTTACCTAGAAAATAAGTGAATAAAGTAAATTATGTACCAAAATTGAGACAATTATAAACCATAGAAACTAATACAAATCAAATGAAAGATATAAATGGACTGACCATTATCGATTGTATCATTCACAAAAGAGGCTTGATAGACTTTAGCCAAAATAGAAACGAAAGAAAAGCACAGATCCAGTAATATTTGGTGCACAGAACATATTCTAAGTTTATATAATGATATCTCCATACATGTTGATACATCATTTAGAAAACCTATTTTGTATTTTTGTAAGCTAAATTCTGAAATCCCATAAAAATATCTAATAATCACAACAACTTGCCGACACATAACGATATAATAAGTTTAATTTTTGCTATGATGACAAAACCTCACAACCGCAATACATTAAGTTATATTACAAATGCATCAAATTTTGTAGACAAAGTCAATAGCATACATTAACAAACTGGTACTCCTTTTCCGAGAACATAACAAAATTATAAATGAAAATTAGCACAATGTTGTTTAACTACAAACAACTTTAACCAAATACTGGTCTCTGTGCTGATTTGCCCAAAATTGAATTATACGTCCCTTGGCGCAACTTGCTAACAAAATTAGTTTTGCTACTCCCTTCGCCCACCAAGTTTCATTTATGTTCTTCAATGCATTATTTGCAACAAAAATCTTGTACAATAACAAATAATTTATAAATATAAAAGGCTTAATTTCACTTTTAGTCCCTTAACTTTTTTAATTGTGCGATTTTGGTCTCTCAAGAAATTTAATTGCATTTTTCATCTCTCATCTTTGTGAAATTGTGCAAAATTAGTCCTTCTTCATTGCACAATTTCACAAATTTGAAGGATGAAAAGTGCAATTAAATTTCTTGAGGGACCAAAATCGGACAATTGAAAAGTTGAGGGACTAAAAGTGAATTTTTGAGGGACCAAAATCGCACAATTAAAAAAGTTAGGGGATGAAAAGTACAATTAAGCCAATATAAAATTATCTATTATCATTGTAAATATTTTTTTAAGAACTTGCATTTTCCTAATATATAGAATCATCCATACATCCAAGAGAACAAATCTAGAAAAGCACAACATATCTTTTTTATGGACTAAATTGAGTCTGGAGAAGAACCGAGATAGTTTATTGTCCCGTTAATCAATAGATAGTTTAAATACTGTAATATTTTTTAAAATAGATAGTTCATTTGTTAAAACACCATGATACGAAAATACCATCAATCAAAGAAGCAGTTTATAAAGATGAGTATATGACTAATAAGTTCCTAAGCATTTATAAAAATCTAGTAATATTACTATTCGCACGAGTCGCGCCGTGTTGCTTACTACATTTTTGCTAAAAGTTAATTTGTAAATTATACATTTTTTTATACCTATAAAAAACTGAATATATTAAATCATATACTAATATTCATTCTGTTATAAAGTATAGA
Source organism: Ammopiptanthus mongolicus (assembly GCA_039655645.1). Classification (NCBI taxonomy): domain Eukaryota; kingdom Viridiplantae; phylum Streptophyta; class Magnoliopsida; order Fabales; family Fabaceae; genus Ammopiptanthus; species Ammopiptanthus mongolicus. Next base: position 55,172,019 of record CM077350.1, on the reverse strand, counting down.
ATTTGATTTATATAATATTGAAGATAGAAAATTCATAGATCATTTTGAATTGTGCATTTCATAAAGTACATATAAATGTAAACTCATTTTGTTCATCAGAAGGAAATACAAAGAAAAAAGATAAGGGCTAAGTTTAATAACACCATTTGTATCAGCAAGTAGTTCTCCCAAAGTAGGAAGTACTGGTGACAATTGTGTATACATAACTACTAAAGTATCTGACATAATAAGACAACCTGTCTATGATAACCGGTCTGATCAGAAGGGTTATCATAGACGGGTGATCATAGGTAGGTTCCTTCACGGGTGATCATAGACGGATAATCTCATAGACGGGTGATCAGACGGGTTATCATAGACGGGTGATCTCATAGACGTGTGATCATAGACAGGATAGAACTTGTATATGGGGAAACTGAAGTAACCTGTCTATGATAACACGTCTATGATAACTCGTCTATGAGATCACCCGTCTGTCATCACCCATGAAGGAACCTGTCTATGATAACACGTCTATGATCACCCGTCTATGATAACCCTCCTGATCAGACGTGATCTCATAGACGGGTTATCATAGACGTGTGATTATAAACAGAATGCAACTTGTATATGGGGAAATTGAAGGAACCTGTCTATGATAACACGTCTATGCTCACCCGTCAATGATAACCCTTCTGATCCGACGGGTTACCACAGAACGGGTTGTCTTATTATGTCAGATACTTTAGTAGTTACATTATGATAACCCTACTGATCAGACGAGTGATCATAGACAGGATGCAACTTGTATATGGGGAAACTGATGGAACCTGTCTATTATTACCCGTCTATGAGATCACCCATCTATGGTAACCCGTCTGATCAGAAGGGTTATCATAGAAGGGTGAGCATAGACGTGTTATCATAGACAGGTTCCTTCACAGGTGATGATAGACAGGTTATCATAGACGGGTAAAGCCAGAAAGATACGAATAAAATCTTGAACCATTTTGTACAGTGACTGATATACTTTCAGTTATTAACGGCTAATGCTAACCTTTGCATTTGAGCCGGCATTTCTGAGCTCAGCGTATGCTGTGTCAATGCTGTTAGATGCCTGTGGACAAAATAAATTGGTGTTGGAGCTAGATACATTTTGATATGATGGAATGGAACAGAAGCATAATAACCACTGAAAGAATAGGACTTCAGAAGTACCATTCAGCTGTGGCAACTGCAACATAGATATAGCAGACCGAAAATTCATAGAATAGATAAATTGTAGAATATTAAAAGGAAGTCATTATAAATCAAGAAAAAAAGGTATTGCTATTAGTAACAGGAAAGGCACATCACCTCATCAGTCAGTTCAGGTTGAATCCTATGCCTAGCATAATGAATATACTTTTTAAGAAACTTGATTGTAAGCGTATCACGTTTATGACCTCTTCCAGTTTTCTTCCCATGTAGCATTCTGTTATATTTGACAAAGACAGATGATTCAGTATCAGCTTCATCTTCTCTTCCATACCTCGAGCTCCCATCAAGTGTTGCCTCGCCTGCATTGGTAAGTTAATTTGAATAAAAAACTCCCCAGTGTAATCATGACTCTAGCATCTGAAAACTGCTTAACTACCTCCATCAGTGGTAGAACGAAATCGGTGCATACGCAGGACATGCTCTGATATTTGACGATCAATATCAGGATCCATTTGATCTAACACAATAAACAATAGATCAAACCGAGAAAGCAAGGAGTCTGGGAGGCCAATATTTTTGGTCGGAGTCAGTGAGCGGTCATACTGTAGAATCACACAAAAAGCCAAAAGGTCATGTTAAAAAGAAATTAAAGGTTCAGAATGAATTAGTAACTTTTTGTAGTCTAAACTGCACAGCAAATTACTGACAGAATTCTACATACAGTTCCATATATGGGATTTGCAGCAGCCACTACACTGCATCTAGCATTAAGTGATGCATGGATACCAGCTTTGGCAATAGTTACGGTCTGCTGTTCCATAACTTCATGTATAGCAACACGATCTTGATCATTCATCTTGTCAAATTCATCAATGCAGACAACACCTCTGTCAGCAAGAACCATTGCCCCAGCTTCTAGTCTTCTTTCCCCTGGTAGGAAGCAATTACAATTTCTCCTGAAACAAGGACAAAAGTAATAATAGAATTCTGTATAGCTCATGAAGAATATTTTACCTGTTTCCTGATCTGAAGTAACTGCTGCAGTCAAACCAACCCCAGAAGAACCACGACCTGTAGTTGATATGGCCAAGGGAGCTATATTCATAATTGCTCTTAAGAGTTGAGACTTGGCAACAGAGGGATCACCAACCATCATCATGTTAATGTCACTACAAGAAGCAAGAGCGACCAGCATAAAAAATTCCGTAGGTAAAGGTGTTGAACTTGGACTTAAACAATACCATCTGCCAGCAACAGAAAAGAAGATAAAAGAGAAATAACTAACCCTCGCAAGTGAGTGCCGTTCTTTAAGTTCTTTTCCACTCCACTAAGAATCAATAAAATGACTGCTTTCTTTATCCATGAATGCCCATATATAGAAGGTGCAAGTGAATTACCAAGTAGGTCAAATGCATCATCTCTTTCAGCTATCTTTTTTATGTTTTTTAGGTCTTCAGGACTGTAGATTGGTGCATTAGCCTCTTTGTTGAGGAGAGAAACATTGTTGCTATGAGCACAGTTCTGCATGCATATCAATCAATCAATCAAGTTCCTGCTCAAGAAAGCAAAAAAAAAAAAAAAAAAAAGCAAAGGCATTATTATATAAGTATATTTTCTGGAGCTACCTGAATACGCCATTTACACTGCCTTTGCTTCTCCGTGGAAGAGCCTTGTATATCCCCACAATAGCCACACGATAGGCAGACGAGTGAAACATCTGCTGATCACTTGTCTAAGCAGACAAGTGAAACAGCTGATCACTTGTCAGATGTATGAGTGAAACATCAGACAAGTGATAGGCAGACGAGTGAAACATCTGCTGATCACTTGTCTGATGTTTCACTTGTCTGCTTAGACGAGTGAAACTTCAAGTGATCAGCAGTTTCACTTGTAGCATTACACCGTTTCTTTTTATAATCAATGTTAAATATTTTCTATTAGTGTATTATTTATTGTTATTATTGTATGAATAAAATTAATAAATTTAAATTAATATAATTTATTAATATAATTAATTTATCTAACTATCAAAAATAATTAAATTAATACAATAGCATTTCAAAATAAATAAAAAAATAAAAACCCCTTGAGAAGTCGTGGTTAGCAAACCTGACTTTCCAAGGGAGTTAACACATAATTTTTTGAAAGCCATGAAGAGTGAAACCGATCTCTAAATGTAATTTCAAATAGTGGTAGTTATTATCTTGTAATTCAAATAAGTGGTTAGTTAGTTAGAAGAGTTAGTTAGTTAGTTACAAGTGATTTGTAACTATGAGTGTATAAATAGAGGCGAGTGCAAAGGAATAAAGTAAGTGAAGTATTACTCAGTAATCAACTTTCTCTGATACCCGTCTATGCACTGTTCACCCGTCTACACTTAGTAATCGTTACCCGTCTGCATATTGTTCAACCCGTCTGCAACCGTCTGTGCACTTATACACTCGTCTATGTGTTGAGCGTGTATTCTGTGTACTGTTAACCCGTCTGTGCTGGGTGTGTGTGTGTTCTAACAATTGGTATCCAGAGCTTATTCTTTCTTGGACCTAAACACGAGTGAAGTGAGGATACGGGCTCCAATGGCAATTTTCCAGCGCAAATGCCAATGCTTGATGGCAAAAAGTGGGATCGGTGGAATGTGCAGATGCGAGCATTATTCGGATTCCAGGATGTGCTGGAAATCATCAAGAATGGCTACCCAGAAGTGAATGAGGGTGCCACCGATGCTCAGGGGGCTGTGTACAAGGAGAACAAGAAGAAAAATTGCAAGGCAATCTTTACTCTGCATCAGTGTGTCGATTTGGCTAATTTTGACAAGATTTCTGGGGCTGCAACGGCAAAGCAGGCCTGGGATATCTTGGAGAAATGTTGCACGGGTGGTGAAAAGATCAAGAAAGCGAGACTGCAAGTCTTGGAGAGGCAATATGAGCTATTGCAGATGGAAGATCAAGAGAAGGTGGCTGATTTCATTGCAAGAATCAGAAACATCACCAATATGATGGCAGGGTACGGAGAAAGACTATCTGATCAGAAGATAATTGAGAAGATATTGCGCACATTGCATCCTCAATTTGATTACGTAGTGTGTGCAATTGAGGAGTCTAAAGACACTGCAACCCTGAGTCTTGAGGAGTTGCAAGGGACCCTGGAGGTTCGGGAGATGAGGATGAATGAAAGAGGGGCGATTGAGAAAACTTCTGATCAAGCACTGCAAGCTCAAACCGATAAGAGAAGGTTTGATCACCAGAAGAAATGGAGGAAAGGAGGAAAGGGGAAATTTGTGAAGAGTTCTTGGAAGGGTGATGACAGGTCTGAATCCTCGAGTAAAAGGGGAGGAGGATCTGCCAAAACCAAAGGAGGATTCAAGAAGAATTTTGATAAACGCAAGGTGCAGTGTTTCAATTATGAAAAGTTTGGTCACTTTGCAGATGAATGTTGGCATGGCAAAGGCAAATCGAAGAAAGTAACTAATGAGGAAGCCTGTGCTGCTCAAGAAGAGGATTCTGATGTTGATCCAGTTCTACTGATGGTGACTACAAGTGAGGAATCCTTTCAATCTGAGCTTTGGTATCTTGATACGGGTTGCTCAAACCATATGACCAGTCACAAGGAATGGTTGGCTGATCTAGACACATCAAGAAAGAGCAAGGTTCGATTTGCAGATGACAGAACCTTGAATGCTGAAGGTATTGGCAACGTTGTGATCAAAAGGAAAAATGGGAAATCAGTCTTGATTTTAGATGTTCTGTATGTACCAGGTATGAGAAGCAATCTTTTGAGTATTGGCCAACTGATTGAGAAGGGCTTTACTGTGGTGATGAAGGATGATCAAATGGAGATGTTTGACTCCACTCAACGGTTGATCTTAAAGGCTCCTCTCTCGAAAAATAGGACCTTTCAGATCAATATGCAAGCTGCTGAGATTCAGTGTTTGAAAGCAGCTGCACATGTTGAGGATTATTGGCTTTGGCACTCAAGGTTTGGACATCTGAATTTTCGAAGTTTAAATGATCTTTCTTCCAAACAAATGGTTGCTGGTTTTCCCATGATTGCTGTACGAGAGAAGATATGTGAAGTGTGTATGGCAGGAAAGCAACCCCGAAATTCTTTCAAATCACATCTGCCAATGAGAGCAACAAGTGTGTTAGCAGTTGTGCATTCTGACATTTGTGGACCATTTGAGGTACCTTCAATGGGAGGTAATCGGTATTTCATTTCATTTGTTGATGAATTTAGTAGAATGATGTGGTTATACCTGATCAATACAAAGAATGCAGCACTTGAAATCTTTAAAAAATTCAAGAAGCTAGTTGAGAAACAAAGTGAGAAGTCCATCAAGATTTTGAGAACTGATGGAGGAGGGGAGTATACCTCAAGTAATTTTGAGCATTTTTGTGTAGAGAATGGCATTCAACATGAGATTACAGCCCCTTATACCCCTCAACACAATGGTTTGGCAGAAAGAAGGAATAGAACAGTGCTTGATATGGCAAGAAGTATGCTGAAAGAGAAAGCTTTACCACATCCCTTTTGGGGTGAAGCTGTTTCCACAGCAGTGTATATACTGAATAAATGCCCCACAAAGAGATTAAAGGAAGCAGTGCCAGAGGAGATATGGACTGGGAGGAAACCGTCTGTGAGCCATTTGAAGACATTTGGAGCACTATGCTTCAAACATGCCCCTGATCAGAAAAGAAGGAAATTGGAGGACAAGAGTGAGTCCATGATTTTGGTGGGGTATCATCCGACTGGTGCATACAGGCTATATGATCCTATTAAAGAGAAAATTGTGATTAGCAGAGATGTGATAGTGGCTGAAACTGAATCTTGGGATTGGAATCAGAAGTGCAGTAGCAGCAACAGTCTGACACAGGTGTCCTCATCATTGTTAGATGAGGAGCAAGTTCAACAAGAAGGTGACAATGGCATACTAGGAACTCAGACAGATGTTGGCATACTGGGAACTCAGACGGGTGTTGAGACAGTTCAAGTCAGGCCACACAGGCATAGACAGATGCCACCTAGATTAGCTGATTATGAGCTGTTCTCTGATAATACAATAGCTCATGATGGTGATCTGGTGCATTTTGCTATGTTTGCTGACTCTGAACCACTGAATCTTGAGGAAGCTATGAAGGAGCAGGTCTAGAAAAATGCTATGATTGAAGAATTGAAAGCCATTGAGAGGAATCAGACATGGGAATTGTCAAGTCTACCTACAAACATGCACCAAATTGCTGTGAAGTGGGTTTACAAGTTGAAGCTGCATCCTGATGGGTCAATTGCTAAGCACAAAGCAAGGTTGGTTGCAAAGGGTTTTCTGCAAAGGGAGGGAGTAGATTACTCAAAAGTGTTTGCACCTGTGGCAAGGATAGAGACAATTCGGTTGGTTGTTGCTCTAGCAAGTGCAAGAGGTTGGACACTATCTCAACTTGATGTCAAATCTGCATTCCTCAATGGACCTCTTGAAGAAGAGGTATATGTTTCTCAACCACCAGGATTTGAGATTAAGGGAAAGGAAGAAATGGTATACAGATTGAAGAAGGCACTTTATGGCCTAAAACAAGCCCCTCGGGCTTGGAACAAAAGAATTGATTCATTCTTACTTCAACTTGGATTCAGCAAGTGCTCAGTTGAACATGGTGTCTATGTACGATTTAAGAAGAACAGGTCAGAACTATTGTTGCTGTGTCTCTATGTTGATGATCTACTAGTGACTGGTAGCAGTTCCAAAGAAATTGAAAAGTTCAAAGTGGTAATGAAGACTGAGTTTGAGATGACAGATTTAGGAAGGCTGACTTACTTCCTTGGTATGGAGTTTGCTGCAACAACAGCAGGCATAGTGCTGCACCAAAGAAAGTATGTGAGTGAAGTTTTGAAGAGATTCAACATGAATGGTTGCAATTCTGCAGCAACACCTGTGGAGGTTAATGCGAAGTTAGAAAAGAGCTGTGAAGAAGAGGCAGTAGATGGCACTTTGTTTAAGCAGATAGTTGGTTCTCTGAGGTATATCTGCAACAGTAGACCTGATATATGCTATGGAGTGGGCATGATTAGCAGGTTTATGGATGATCCGAGGAAACCACACTTGATTGCTGCTAAGAGAATTATGAGATACTTGCAAGGTACACTGGAGTTTGGTGTTCTGTTCCCTAACAGAATTCAGCAGCAAAGGAGTGTTCTCATAGGCTTTTCTGACTCTGATTGGTGTGGAGACAGAGTTGATATAAGGAGTACATCTGGCTACATTTTTCAGTTTTTGAATGCACCAATCTCTTGGTGTTCAAAGAAGCAGCCAGTTATTGCTTTGTCATCGTGCGAAGCTGAGTATATTGCAAGCTCTTATGCAGCTTGTCAGGCTCTTTGGCTTGATTCACTGCTGAGTGAGATTCAGGTTGAAGTAGCTAAGCCTATGAAGCTGATGGTTGATAATAAATCAGTTATTAATCTAGCCAAGAACCCGGTTTCTCATGGCAGGAGCAAACACATAGAAACCAGGTTTCATTTTCTTAGAGATCATGTAAGCAAAGGAAGACTCGAGCTAGTCTATTGTCCTACAGAGATACAAGCTGCTGATATACTGACTAAGCCACTGAAGTTAGATCGTTTTGAAAAGCTTAGAAATGATTTAGGTGTTGTATCTTTTAAATATTTGAATTAAGGGGAAGTATTATCTTGTAATTCAAATAAGTGGTTAGTTAGTTAGAAGAGTTAGTTAGTTAGTTACAAGTGATTTGTAACTATGAGTGTATAAATAGAGGTGAGTGCAAAGGAATAAAGTAAGTGAAGTATTATTCAGTAATCAACTTTCTCTGATACCCGTCTATGCACTGTTCACCCGTCTACACTTAGTAATCGTTACCCGTCTGCATATTGTTCAACCCGTCTGCAACCGTCTGTGCACTTATACACTCGTCTATGTGTTGAGCGTGTATTCTGTGTACTGTTAACCCGTCTGTGCTGGGTGTGTGTGTGTTCTAACAGTAGTTTGGTATATAATTTGGAAACGGTGGTAGTTTGGAAAATAAAAAGTGAAATAGTGATATAGTGATAAATTTCCCAGCTCTAGTACCCGGCATCTTGGAGTTGTATTGAAAACTAGTACAAAGTATGTACCAAAAAAAAAAAAAAAAAAAAAACATACTCTCACGGAACATGCAGCTTCCCTCATTTCTGTGACATGTACTTGGGTGTAGTACATCTTAGCCAAGCAGTACCAAGTTTCAGGCTATATATCATTGAATCAACTTGGGAAACTCATTACATTGTTAAAACATGGCTGAAAGTTCAATGTTCCAATTTAGGCAAAGACATTTCCAAAACATGTGGAGGTAGAGGGGTTCTACAGGGTCGTCCTGAGATCACATGAAGGGTGCTCGGTGGTTCAGAATACAACAGGCATATATGCTTGTGGTCTCAGTTTGTGCCTATACTACTCGTGTGTTCTCAGGTCGCCCCTGCTGGACTTCCCTTTACCACAATACAGCATTGGCATCCATTCATAACAGATTGCTGAAGCACTCAGCATAATGAAAATGGAGATGGAACAGAGAATGATAAAAAGGTGCTATTTCTGATTACATGAATTTGATTCAAGTAATTAAACTATAGGATTGTGTTTCATGTAATCGCCTATTTTATTTTCTCTTCATAAATCAAGGGGGCAGGGGGAGATATGGCATACTACACCCCTTCTAAACCAAAATTTCAATGAATTCTCTAAAATAGATCAAATAAGCTTATAAATAACTAACATAACATTAATTTAAAGCTTGACAAGGGTTAAGCAGTAATTATCAATTAAACTAAAATCCTCACAGAAGACTCAATGGCTTGCAGCTCTTCTTCCGTATCTCTCTTCCAAACCCCGCCTACCATGAGGCATCCTTTCTCCCCTTCCGTTGGCAATACATCATTTAATTCACCAAATTCTTTGGTCTCCCTCATCTTCTTAACAGTTGAATTATCAAGTAGCTGAAGGTCTAAAGTGGCATCTCTCTTGGCACCATGTTGGATCAATTTCCAACTCTCTTTCCTTTCTGATACTTGATTCTGTTTTTTATTATCAATATGGTCAAGAAAAGGGAGACAACCAGATGAATCAACAGCACGGGGCAACATGCCAATAGGACATGGGTTCCATGATTTTGCCAAAGTCCATGTCTGTGATTTTTTAGTCTCACAATCCACAACAGTTGATTTTTTATTTTTCATTATCTGTTTTTTAACTAACTCTAGCTTTTTACCTGCTTCATCTATGGATTTCTCAAATTGGGAAATATTGTTTGAAGGCACAGAAGAGATTTTATCATCTGCATTGTCTAAATTTGACAAACCAACGAGAGAGAGCTTTTTAACTCTCTCCAACAAAGAGCTGTCATCCATCTGTTCTGCAAGATGAAGGGCTGAATCCATGAGCTGCCTGTTGCAAAGTTGTGATATTAGAAGGCATTTACGAAGAAGTTCAAGATCTTAAAGAAGAAAGATTAACAAGCCAAGCAAGAAAGATAATCGCTGCGGCGGAACTCTGCCCTTGAGTATGAAATCCCAATAAATGGGTTATCTACAAAAATACACACAATGTGAACTAGAAAGAAACTAGGAGTACAAAAGTCATGCGCTAACATGAAATAATAATACATAAACCGAAGTGATGGAACATCTAACTTCACGTTAGCTTAAGGCAGAACCTAATGCTCAAGGAAACCCAATAAAAGAAACATTCCCTATAGTAGTTCAGTACAAAAGCCCAAGAAAGCATCTGGCCTTTAATAAGTATGGGCCGGGTTTTTTTGGATTAGGCCTAATTTAGGTATTCGGCCGCTAAACTTGGCCGTTTCCTCCCTCCCTATTAGCTCAGTCAGCTCCACTGGAATTGAATCACGTTAGCAATGGAGTCACTGTTGTTAGGGTTGAAAGAAGAAGAGGAAGACGAGGCAAAATCATCATCAAGTGCAGCAAGGTTGGTGCTTGGCTGAATTGGAACGAATGGATTTTCGTTAAAGACGCTCTCTTCTCTAATTCCCTTTCTTCTGTTTCCGCTGCTCTCAATAGAGTAACTAACTTGTTCATCCCTCTCTTTCTTTCTTTCTTTCTCACATCACGTGATGCTGCAACTCTTCAATTTTAGATATCGGCATGGCGAAGTCGAGGTTGCTTGCCAGTTACCATCCAAGTCACTGCTTCATCCATCATCGAAATCCAGCTCAAGGATCCTTATTTTAGGTAACTAACTCCTTTCCTCCTCATTTCAATTTTCCATGCATGTTTTGTTTCATATAACAATTTTGATTTACTGTAGAATGGTGGATCAATCCAATGACGCTTCTCTTTCCGATGAGATACTCGCTATGCTGTATTGCATGGCAATCATGAGGTTAGGTTTCCTTTTCTTTTGTTCTATTTTTTCACTAATTAATTTGAGGTTAAACTATTCTTTTGGTCCTGACTTTCCTTTATGTAAAAAAAAAAAAAAAAATTCAATTCAGTCTTGTATTTTTAATTTGGTCATTGCTGTTTATTGTTGCTGTAAACTGTTTGTCTGAGTTAAAGCATGGATACCAAATTGAAAATAATTGTCATCAATAAGGACCAAAGTGAAATTGATCATGACGTATAAGGTCCAAAAATGTATATTTTTGGTTCCTATATGGGACAATCATTTTCAATTTGCTCCCTATACTCGAACTCCAACTAACGGTATTACAACAATAATAAAAAGAGCCAAATTGATAATAATTGTACATATAGGGATTGAATTGATTTTATTTTTTTTTACGTATAGGGACCAAGATAAAAACGAGCGTAACATATAGAGATCAAAAGTATAGTTTAACCTTAATTTTATTTATTTCTAATAATACCATCATTTAAGTTAATGAACTGTTTCGATATGTGTTTTTTAGGCTTGTGAATGGTGTCGTTGAGAAGACACGTAAAAAAGAATTGGTGTCAATAGCTGTGGCTGCTGATGCAATTGGTATTCCACGCATGCTGATCGATGTTCGACACGGTAAACAACTTTATAGCACCTCACCTTTATTTATCCTTGTTTATATTGTGATGCGAATAGGATGGAATTGGAACGTTTCCTCGTAGTGGTGAAAGAACTTCAAATGCTTTCTTGTTTTAATATGTTTAGCAATTGCAATTGCAGAGGGATCACATCGTGAACTTCCATCACTTAAGGTTGTTCGTGCTGCCCTCCATTAAGGTGAGGCTCGTTTTCGTCTGTTTAATCATCCGTCTCAACAATCTCTATTACTTCAAAGTTGTTCTTGGATTCAATTTTAAGCAAATGTGTGTGGTCGTATAGAAGGACTCGGGACATGCATGTTTTATATAACTCTCTATTTGGAGTGGGGTGGGAGAGTATCTATAATTCTTAATAGATCCATGATATTGTAATTGTAATAGAATAGTTTTCTAGTACTTAAAAGTTTTAACTAGGACTTTGAGCATTGAATGTTAGAATGTTCTTTTATTTGACTGTATGAACTTACATTTGACAACAACACACAGGAGTTAGGAACATTCATGCAAATAACTTTCGGCGATCGATACGTAAATACTCAATATGAATGAAAATTCATCTTGTTCTTAACATCAATTTTAAGGAAATCTGAAGAAACTAAAAGGAAAAATGAAAAACATCCTGGTTTTCTTTTTATGGATTTTACCTATTTGAATTTGAACAGTTTGCCCCCAAGTGCTTAGCATATCCAGTTATTCCTTTCATGCTGAGTATGTTTACCCCTGCCCCCCCGCCCCAAACTCATCTACGGTTTTGCTGATAATTTCAGGCACTTGATTGGTTAAAATCTTATTATTGGGAGCCTCAGAGCAAAGCAATTCCTTTTCAAGGTGAAGGGAATGCTAAGGTCACAAAGGAAATTAAGTCTAAGATTCGTGAATTAGCTATCTGCATGAAAGTCAAGGGAAGTCCCCAGTCTAGTACTTCATTGCTTAAAGGAAAACGTGTGTAAGCTTTGTTCACTTCATCATATTGCCACTTTAATCATGTCTTACTCTTATTTGTTCTAACTCTAATACCTCCAACCTATTCATTGAGTTCTCTTTCTCAATTACATTTTCCTACTTGCTGTTTCATTCATGCACGTGGAACTTGTGCTCATTGGAAAGTATGTGATTCGTTTAATGTTGAAAGCCCAATTTGAAACTATGATGGTTGGAAGTTCTCCGCCGCATAATTATGTTGACCATGTTTATGTCTTTAGGTAGCATAATATTGCCATTTTGGCTAAAGTTTGTTTGTTTTGGATAAATTAATCAGGCACTTTCCATCCTGGCCTCCAAAATGCTGACCCAACCCCCTCCCCGGGTTCAAAAATAGAAATAACAGATGTTTTAAAAACTGAAGAAACTAGGGGTTTTCGTGCTTCCTTTTTCCTTTTCAGAATGTGGTATACTTTTCATATAACTTTGATTGAATTGGGCTTTTTGTTTATTTATCACTCCATCTATACCCACATGTTTTATCCTCCCAAAAAAAAAAAAAAATCTATGGACACGTATATTTATGTTATCGTCTTCTTTCATCTTTCCCGAGTTCACACGATGCTTTACTCTGAATGTAGGGATGAATTTCATGTAGTACATATTAACACAAGTCAAGGCATTTTCTTTTTATGTTATTTTTCGATGAGTACTTCATGATAATTTAGTGAAGCATAGCATCTCATTAAAATATATTGTAAGTCAAGACAGTATGGGTTATTTTGTTGATAACATGATTTTCAACAGCATAATTTTTTCCAGGCAGTTCTGTTTTTTTTTCAAATGAAAAACGAGATCTTTTAATGAAAATTTACCTATTTTTACTGTTTTCACAATTTTCAGAAAATAAAAATGTGAAGAATCATAGCCTTTATAAAATAAACCCCCAGACTTCTAATATATTATTTCAATTCTGAGTTCTTAGAGGATGGACTTGTGTCCAACATATGAAGAATCTATAAGATACTTGACGGTGCCCTATTAATTTCTAATAAATGATATGGTTTTCTTTAGACGAGTAGTGGAGCATTGCTCCCACATTTGGCATGTTACATTTCTGGCTTCATATGCTTACATCCGAGTTAAAAGTTTTGGTTTAGTTTTTTTTTTTTTTTTTAAAGAAAATATTGTCTATAGTCAGCTGGATGTGGGACATGTAGGAGGGTTTTTTTTCCGCTCACACTAATTTCTATTAATTGCCGTTGTCTCTCCTGCTTTAGAATATTCTGATGTTGAGTATTTTCTCTTTCAAAGGGGTCAAGCATGGTGAATTGCCTTTTGGGCGTAATAAGCTTTTGACTCTTGTGGTTGGCAAGAGCCAAACATTACGATCTGGAGGTATCATAATATTATTAATACATTAAATGTTGTTTACATTTTTTGTTCAATATGCCCTTTTATATATATGTGTCTAAGATCACCATAAAAAATAAAATCAAAAGGAAAAGGAAAGAGAAATTGCTTGTAAGACAATTTTGCATAGGCATGAGCAATGACCTATCATTTGGTTCACATCACCTGCAGCTGTGAATGTTATTTTATTGACTTTATTCAAACATAGCATGAACCAAATAAATTTCAGTAAACCTGTTTCTTTCTTTTGATAAATAAAGCTGTGTTAATTATGTACATGATCCTTAAAATAACAGTGGATTTATTCACCAAGGCAGGGTGTGAAGTGTTCTCTGCTTTACTCCCAGTGGTTGTTTCTCCTTCAACTGGGAGAAAGAGAGAAGTGAAAGCCCAAGTGCAGGGATATGGAAGCTTGGAATACAAAAGAAGTAAGGGAGTTTAAATGATCACAGCAGTAACTTTGGCAAGTTGGTTTATAATTCATTGTGTTAAGGGCAGCTTCATTGTCACTTAATGATTAGGTTTGGCTTAATGGGTGTTGAAGGAAGAACTTCAGGGAGTGGTGTGGTCAAAGTGAAGAGGTTGTAGTTGATGAAGAGGGGGAGGCTTGTTTTTTACTTCATCTCTTTTATAGGACAGGCTTTTTTTTAGCCCCTTTGTGGGATTTAGCTCACAGGTTATTTTAGGAGTTCCTTAGCCTGTTATGCCAAGAACCAGTTTGCTTGTTTGAGTTGATGTCTTTCTCTTGCTTGTTCTGCTTTAGGATGATTCCTGATCGTCCAAGTTTTTGCTTTTCTCTTATTGAACTTTTTTTTTAATTAAAAAAAGCTCAAGTATTGGGTTTCCTTAAAACTGGTCAACCAAATAAGTAAAAATTGAGTGAGATTCCTAATCTACAAGATAGCGGGTTTTTTTATTCTGAAAAATAAGTGTATCTTCAGTTATAATTAGTGTACAGGGTATTCAAGCACTAATACATCCTGATATTTTCAGGGTCTAAGAAACAAATTACGAAGATCTTGAAAATGTGTTCTTCGGTTATATTCCTCCTTCTCCTCAGAGATTGTATCTGTGTTGTTGGAGTATTTGTTGAAGGCTCTGAGTTCCGCAGAGTTCAAAGAGAATGCAGATGATGCTCCTGTTGGTCTAACCATTCAGAATGTTTTGGCTGATTGGAAGCTTGTCATACACAAATTGTGGAATAAGGAACCAGAATTACTTCTGAACCTTCTTAAGGAAGTTCTTGATATGATGGAGACGCGGGAAGATATGAAGTGTGCTGGAGGTAGGTAGTAATTGTTTCCTTTTATGACATCCCTTTTCATTATGTATAGTTTCTAGTTGTAGTTTTATATCTGTTTAATTGTTATGGGTTACTTGGAGATGTCTTTCTTGTGTGATTTTTTTCTTTTAATGCCCTACTTATTTACTTATTAAAGGCCAGATGCTTTCTTGGGCTTTTGTACTGAACTACTATAGGGAATGTTTTATTGGATTTCCTTGAGCATTAGGTTCTGCCTTAAGCTAACGTGAAGTTAGATGTTAAATTTTAAAATTCTTTCTTCCATCACTTCGGTTTATGTATTATTTCATGTTAGCGCATGACTTTTGTACTCCTAGTTTCTTTCTAGCTCACATTGTGTGTATTTTTGTAGATAACCCATTTATTGGGATTTCATACTCAAGGGCAGAGTTCCGCCGCAGTGATTATCTTTCTTCTTTGTTTGCTTGGCTTGTTGGAATTCTCAGCAAAGTTCCTTCTGCAACAGCAAATATGCCAAAAAGAGTTTTGCTTGAACTTCTTCGTAAATGCCTTCTAATATCACAACTTTGCAACAGGCAGCTCATGGATTCAGCCCTTCATCTTGCAGAACAGATGGATGACAGCTCTTTGTTGGAGAGAGTTAAAAAGCTGTCTCTCGTTGGTTTGTCAAATGTAGACAATGCAGATGATAAAATCTCTTCTGTGCCTTCAAACAATATTTCCCAATTTGAGAAATCCATAGATGAAGCAGGTAAAAAGCTAGAGTTAGTTAAACAACAGATAATGAAAAATAAAAAATCAACTGTTGTGGATTGTGAGACTAAAAAATCACAGACATGGACTTTGGCAAAATCATGGAACCCATGTCCTATTGGCATGTTGCCCCGTGCTGTTGGTTCATCTGGTTGTCTCCCTTTTCTTGACCATATTGATAATAAAAAACAGAATCAAGTATCAGAAAGGAAAGAGAGTTGGAAATTGATCCAACATGGTGCCAAGAGAGATGCCACTTTAGACCTTCAGCTACTTGATAATTCAACTTTAAGAAGATGAGGGAGACCAAAGAATTTGGTGAATTAAATGATGTATTGCCAACGGAAGGGGAGAAAGGATGCCTCATGGTAGGCGGGGTTTGGAAGAGAGATACGGAAGAAGAGCTGCAAGCCATTGATTCTTCTGTGAGGATTTTAGTTTAATTGATAATTACTGCTTAACCCTTGTCAAGCTTTAAATTAATGTTATGTTAGTTATTTATAAGCTTATTTCATCTATTTTAGAGAATTCATTGAAATTTTGGTTTAGAAGAGGTGTAGTATGCCATATCTCCCCCCTGCCCCCTTGATTTATGAAGAGAAAATAAAATAGGCGATTACATGAAACACAATCCTATAGTTTTAATTACTTGAATCAAATTCATGTAATCAGAAATAGCACCTTTTTATCATTCTCTGTTCCATCTCCATTTTCATTATGCTGAGTGCTTCAGCAATCTGTTATGAATGGATGCCAATGCTGTATTGTGGTAAAGGGAAGTCCAGCAGGGGCGACCTGAGAACACACACGAGTAGTATAGGCACAAACGAGACCACAAGCATATATGCCTGTTGTATTCTGAACCACCGAGCACCCTTCATGTGATCTCAGGACGACCCTGTAGAACCCCTCTACCTCCACATGTTTTGGAAATGTCTTTGCCTAAATTGTAACATTGAACTTTCAGCCATGTTTTAACAATGTAATGAGTTTCCCAAGTTGATTCAATGATATATAGCCTGAAACATGGTACTGCTTGGCTAAGATGTACTACACCCAAGTACATGTCACAGAAATGAGGTAAGCTGCATGTTTCGTGAGAGGTATTTTTTTTTTTTTTTTTTTGTACATACTTTGTACTAGTTTTCAATACAACTCCAAGATGCCGGTACTAGAGCTGGGAAATTTATCACTATAACACTATTTCACTTTTTATTTTCCAAACTACCACCGTTTCCAAATTATATACCAAACTACCACTATTTGAAATTACATTTAGAGATCGTTTCACTATTCACGACTTCTCAACATGGCTTTCAAAAAAATTATGTGTTAACTCCCTTGGGAAGTCAGGTTTGCTAACCACGACTTCTCAAGGGTTTTTATTTTTTTTTATTTTTTATTTATTTTGAAATGCTATTGTATTAATTTAATTATTTTTGATAGTTAGATAAATTAATTATATTAATAAAATATATTAATTTAAAATTATTAATTTTATTAATACAATAATAACAATAAATAATACACTAATAGAAAATATTTAACATTGATTAAAAATAGAAACGGTGTAACGATACAAGTGAAACTGCTGATCACACTTGATGTTTCACTCGTCTAAGCAGACAAGTGAAACAGTAGACAAGTGATCAGCAGATGCTTCACTCGTCTGCCTATCACTTGACTGCTTAGACGAGTGAAACAACAGACAAATGATAGGCAGATGAGTGAAACGTTTGCTTATCACTTGTCTACTGTTTCACTTGTATGCTTAGACGAGTGAAACATCAGACAAGTGATAGGCAGACGAGTGAAATAGCTGC
The DNA here is from genome assembly GCA_039655645.1 of Ammopiptanthus mongolicus. Taxonomy (NCBI): domain Eukaryota; kingdom Viridiplantae; phylum Streptophyta; class Magnoliopsida; order Fabales; family Fabaceae; genus Ammopiptanthus; species Ammopiptanthus mongolicus. The sequence continues at coordinate 55,154,634 of CM077350.1, read as the reverse complement.
TGATCACTTGTCTGATGTTTCACTCATCTAAGCAGACAAGTGATAGGCAGACGAGTGAAACATCTGCTGATCACTTGTCTACTGTTTCACTTGTATGCTTAGACGAGTGAAACATCAGACAAGTGATCAGCAGCTATTTCACTCGTCTGCCTATCACTTGTCTGCTTAGATGATCAGCAGATGTTTCACTCGTCTGCCTATCACTTGTCTGATGTTTAACTCGTCTGCTTAGACGAGTGAAACATCTGACAAGTGATCAGCAGATGTTTCACTTGTTTGCTTAGACGAGTGAAACATCAAACAAGTGATCAGCAGCTATTTCACTCGTCTGCCTATCACTTGTCTGATGTTTCACTCGTCTAAGCAGACAAGTGATAAGCAACAAAATTTTGTAAAATGAGGTTGAGAAGTCGTGGATGGCAAAAATGAGTTCTAAATGTAATTCTCAATAGTTTGTAGTTTGGTATATAATTTGGAAACGGTGGTAGTTTGGAAAATAAAAAGTGAAAACAGTGATATAGTGATAAATTTGCCTAAATAGGAATTTAAATTAATACAATATAGCCTTTCAAAAAAAAAAATTAGAAAACCCCTTGAGAAGTCGTGGTTAGCAAACCCGACTTCCCAAGGGAAAACAAAACAAATTTTGATTGATCAAGTTGAGAAGTCGTGAATGGTAAAAACGACTTCTCAATGTAATTTTAAAATAGTGGTAGTTTGGTATATAATTTGAAAACGATGGTAATTTGGAAAATAAAAATTTAAACAGTGATATATTGATAAATTTGCCTAAAAAATTCATAGATCATTTTGAATTGTATATTTCAAAAAGTACATATAAATGTAAACTCATTTTGTTCATCAGAAGGAAATACAAAGAAAAAAGATAAGGGCTAAGCTTAATAACACCATTTGTATCAGTAAGTAGTCCTCCCAAAGTAGGAAGTCCAGGTGACAATTGTGTATACATAACTACTAAAGTATCTGACGGCTTTTTGACCAAACTAGTGTTATTTTAGAAACTATTTACCAAAATGGGGTTGTTTTGTAACTATTTACCAAAATAGGGTTGTTTGGAATTTTTTACGTTTAGCGTCGGCCAAGGCCCACGCTAAAGGCCCACGCTAGAGGTGTCACCCATGATCATAAACTAATTACAACAGGATGCAACTTGTATATGGGGAAATTGAAGGAACCTGTCTATGATAACACGTCTATGCTCACCCGTCAATGATAACCCTTCTGATCGGACGGGTTACCATAGAACGGGTTGTTTTATTATGTCAGATACTTTAGTAGTTACATTATGATAACCCTACTGATCAGACGAGTGATCATAGACAGGATGCAACTTGTATATGGGGAAACTGATGGAACCAGTCTATGATTACCCGTCTGATCAGTAGGGTATTATAATGTAACTACTGAAGTATCTGACATAATAAGACAAACCGTTCTATGGTAACCCGTCGGATCAGAAGGGTTATCATTTACGGGTGAGCAAAGACGTGTTTCATAGACAGGTTCCTTCACGGGTGATGATAGATGGGTTGTCATAGACGGGTGAGCATAGGCTGTGATCATAGACAGGTTCCTTCAGTTTCCCCATATACAAGTGGCATCCTATCTATGATTACCCTTCTATGATAACCTGTCTATCATCACCTGTGAAGGAACCTGTCTATGATAACACGTCTATGCTCACCCTCTATGATAATGCCTTTGCTTTTTTTTTTTTTTTTTTTTTTTCTTGCTTTCTTGAACAGGAACTTGATTGATATGCATGCAGAACTGTGCTCATAGCCAACAATGTTTCTCTCCTCAACAAAGAGGCTAATGCACCAATCTACCTGAAAAACATAAAAAAGATAGCTGAAAGAGATGATGCATTTGACCTACTTGGTAATTCACTTGCACCTTCTATATATGGGCATTCATGGATAAAGAAAGCAGTCATTTTATTGATTCTTAGTGGAGTGGAAAAGAACTTAAAGAACGGCACTCACTTGCGAGGGTTAGTTATTTCTCTTTTATCTTCTTTTCTGTTGCTGGCAGATGGTATTGTTTAAGTCCAAGTTCAACACCTTTACCTACGGAATTTTTTATGCTGGTCGCTCTTGCTTCTTGTAGTGACATTAACATGATGATGGTTGGTGATCCCTCTGTTGCCAAGTCTCAACTCTTAAGAGCAATTATGAATATAGCTCCCTTGGCCATATCAACTACAGGTCGTGTTCTCTTCTGGGTTGGTTTGACTGCAGCAGTTACTTCAGATCAGGAAACAGGTAAATATTCTTCATGAGCTATACAGAATTCTATTATTACTTTTGTCCTTGTTTCAGGAGAAATTGTAATTGCTTCCTACCAGGGGAAAGAAGACTAGAAGCTGGGGCAATGGTTCTTGCTGACAGAGGTGTTGTCTGCATTGATGAATTTGACAGATGAATGATCAAGATCGTGTTGCTATACATGAAGTTATGGAACAGCAGACCGTAACTATTGCCAAAGCTGGTATCCAAGCATCACTTAATGCTAGATGCAGTGTGGTGGCTGCTGCAAATCCCATATATGGAACTGTAGTAGAATTCTGTCAGTAATTTGCTGTGCAGATCTAGACTACAAAAAGTTAGTAATTCATTCTGAACCTTTAATTTCTTTTTAACATGACCTTTTGGCTTTTTTGTGATTCTACAGTATGACCGCTCACTGACCTATTGGCCTCCCAGACTCCTGCTTGCTTTCTCGGTTTGATCTATTGTTTATTGTGTTAGATCAAATGATCCTGATATTGATCGTCAAATATCAGAGCACGTCCTGCGTAGCATCGATTTCTTTCTACCACTGATGGAGGTAGTTAAAGCAGTTTTCAGATGCTAGAGTCATGATTACACTGGGAGTTTTTTATTCAAATTAACTTACCAATGCAGGCGAGGCAACACTTGATGGGAGCTCGAGGTATGGAAGAGAAGATGAAGCTGATACTGAATCATCTGTCTTTGTCAAATATAACAGAATGCTACATGGGAAGAAAACTGGAAGAGGTCATAAACGTGATACGCTTACAATCAAGTTTCTTAAAAAGTAATTCATTATGCTAGGCATAGGATTCAACCTGAACTGACTGATGAGGTGATGTTCCTTTCCTGTTACTAATAGCAATACCTTTTTTTCTTGATTTATAATGACTTCCTTTTAATATTCTACAATTATCTATTCTATGAATTTTCGGTCTGCTTATATCTATGTGCAGTTGCCACAGCTGAATGGTACTTCTGAAGTCCTAATCTTTCAGTGTTATTATGCTTCTGTTCCATTCCATCATATCAAAATGTAATCTAGCTCTAACACCAATTTTATTTTGTCCACAGGCATCTGACAGCATTGCCACAGCATACGCTGAGCTCAGAAATGCCGGCTCAAATGCAAAGGTTAGCATTAGCAGTTAATAACTGAAAGTATCAGTCACTGTA